>ML803381.1:491592-536321 GCA_009831015.1 Picea engelmannii
TCATACTGCCATGGTCTCCCCAATAAAACATGACAGACATCCATGGGAATGACATCACACAAGATTTCATCTCTATATTCACCCATTTTAAAATTTACCAAGCATTTCTTTGTAACACATACCTGGTGTCCTTTCTGCAGCCATGTCACTTTGTATGGACTCGGGTGTTTGTTCGTTTTCAGTTCCAGCTTCTCCACCATCTCAGTCGAAATGAGATTATCTGTGCTCACACTGTCCACTATAACCTTGCATTTCCAGCCCTGGGTCTTGCAAGTCGTCCGGAACAGTCTGCATCTCTGCGCTGTGTCCTCCATCTCCTTCTCAGGTTTCAAGAGAACTTTATGCACTGTTAGTGACTTCCCACTTCCAGCGTCTTCATCTTCAACATCACCCCTCTGTGCCTCAGCAACATGAGCATTTCCTCTATCTATCTTTCTCTCTAGACAGTCCACGGCTTTGTGGCCATCTTTTCCACAAGTGAAACACGTGATAACTCCTCCTCGGCCTCTTCCTCTACCTCGGGTACGAGGAAAAGTGTTGGCATCAGCGTAATCTCCTTGCTGACCTGTTTGCTGTCTCCTCGGCTCAGCAACTTGCTGCCTCTACTGTGAGGTTCCACCTCTTTCAGCTTTCACTTGAGGCTTTTTCCAATCCTCCTTGGACTTTTGCGTTCTTTCTTGGGCAACTTCTTTTCCTTTAGGCTAGCTTCTGCCTCGCCCTCGCTGTCCCTTCTTGTGGTTCAGCTTTTCTTCAGCTTTCAAAGCCATCTGGTATGCATCCTCAACTGTGCGGACAGTAACCATGCTCAACTCGTCCTGAATATCATACCTGAGACCATTCAGATATCTTGCCACCTTTTTGTCATCACTTTCCCGATGACCATCTCGAATGTTGAGCCTGTAGAATTCTTCGGTGTACTCCTTCACCGTCATCAACTTGTGCCTCAGGTTTTGCATGCGCCTGAACAGAGTGATCTGGTAGTCCCTCGGAATGAACTTCGCCTTCATCTTGGCGATCATCCGATCCCAGCTCTTGATCTTCTGTTTTCCCTTGGAACGTCTGTCCGCCTACAGCTCGTCCCACCATAAGGCTGCATGTCCCTTCAGCTTGGTGACAACATGCCTCACCTTCTTATCCTCTTCGATGTCTTCGTAATCAAAGTAGGTGTCGAGTGCTCGGATCCAATCCAGCAGCTCCTCTACATTTAGATTTCCCTCATAGACGGGAATATCCATATTCGTCTTCGAGCTCATCCTCGAAATGGCTTTTATCAACCTCTCTGTCGAGGCATCTTCTGCGGCGACCTCTTCTTGGTCGTGTCCAGCTTCCTCTTCAACCTCAGGATCGCTGAACTCTGCTGCACCCGCTCCACGCCTCTGGGTGGCCTCCATATCTTCGAGTCTCTCCCGGAGATCTCGTATTTGTCGTTCCAACTTTGGATTCCCTGCTGGATTTCCTGCTTCCCTACCTCTTCTTCGCGCGTCCCTGTCCTCACGATCAGGAGACTTCCTTTCTCTCCTAGGCGGCATTATATCTCTTCTATATCTATTCAGAAACAAAGGTGTTCCTGCTCTGATACCACTCTGACGCAACCCGCCCCTCACCGAGAAAGTCGCTCCACCAGGACCTCCTAATTCTCACGGGCCCGAAGAGTTAATGGCTCTCTTTCTCCCTCGGGAGTTCCTGTCACCCACAGAACACTATTCGAAAAATCTTCCCTTCGGGAATCGGGAGATCGGGTCTCGCGATATCGCGAACCTTATGTGCACGATCTCGTGCAATTCAAATCCCCGAACCCCGAAGTCCGAGAGTCAACAGTCACACTCACATCGGTTGAAGGTTTCTCTATCGGGAAATCGGCGGTAGTGTTGCCGCAGGTCCCATGCAACACAAAACCCCGAACCCCGAACTTCGACAGCGCGCCACCTGTCCTCCTATGAGCCTCGTGGTCCCACACTGCCATGTCTCCCTCGGGATTTCACGGATCGTGAATCCACGATGCAAGGACTCTTGGGCGTCGAGAACCCCGATTCTCCGAACGCCGAAATCCCGAAGTCCGATGACACCTGTCCTCCCCTCGCTCTCGAGGTCCCACTTCAGCGACATCACCTTCTTTCTCGTGTGATCGGGGATCGCGGGATCGCGTTTCACCATCACAATCCTCTTGCATCACGAAACTATGAACCCCGATTCTCCGATGCCACGTGTCGACATCTCCTGGGGAGGCCTACTTCTTGACATCTGTCTTCCTCGCGTTCTATCGGGATTTCGCGATTCAGGAATTCGCGCCTCCTGATACACAAGGTCACAGACCCTGCAAAACCCTGATTCCCGACTCCTCCAGATCGTCTGCCACGTGTCCTCCCTCCGATCAACGGCTCCGATCTATTCGGGAAATCTCCGGTCGCGATTTCAAAGGGATTGAACCCTTGCCTCTGGGAACGCCGAATGCCGAAACCCGATCCACAGGGATCCTGCGCCACGTGTCCCTTCTCCGATCAACGGCTCAGATTAATTTCGGGAAATCGCTGGTCGCGATTTCAAAGGGGTTGAACCCTTGCCTCTGGGAACGCCAAACGCCGAAACCCGATCCACAGGGATCCTATGCCACGTGTCCCTTCTCCGATCAATGGCTCAGATTAATTTTGGGAAATCATAGTTCGCGATTTCACGAGGTGTAAACCTCTCGCCTTATGAATCCCCGAATGTCGAGGCCCCGAAGCCCGATGGACTTTGACTCTTCTCCACCTGTGCTCACGCTTTATATTCCGCGCATCTTCTCTACGATCTGACGGTCCTCAGGACTTCGCGGAACTTCACGGGGATTTCAACCCGTAGATTCTCTTCCTCTGGAGAATCCTCCACTCTACCACCTTCGTCCTGTGTGAACTTCACTGGGGTCGGCTCCCACAGCGAACAAAAGAACTATCTCTCCTGAGCTTTGTCCTTCTTTCTCCTTCAGAGAACTTTCACGCACTTCCTGTGCCCGACTTCAAGGACCTTCAAAGTGTTGAAGTCTTTCCGAGCTTTCTTTACCCAGGCTTGTTACTAAGCCTCGTGTCCAACCTGCACTCACCTGCACAACTTGAACAATCCCAACTCACCCTGGGAAAATGAGAACAAAGGTTCAGCTACTTAGCCTCCTCGACGCACTCTATGCGGAGGAATTCGACTGCACTCTATGCAGGATTTTCCTGGCTTAAGAAGAGACACAATTGAAAATCATTCCCTCAGGTTTCTAACCTGATATACAATCACATAAGCAGCATATAGAAGATAAGCATAAAAAGAAGCAAGTATGCAAAATCATAATATCAACAACACAAAGAGACTGAACACATCCATGGAATTGAATAAAAGATTTCCTATTAATTCAATGTCTGTACATGGAGTTTCTTCACAAGCTCTCTGCTCTATTCTTCTTCCTTCTCCTACTAATGCTGAATAATAATAATCTCAGTTTTACAAGGAGGGTGCCTATATTCGTTTTCCCTCCTGGAAGTAAAAACTGTCTAGTCTTCTATCTACCAACATTAAAAATATTTAATGCCTCCTTATCTATATTAGGTTACAACTGCGCTTGCTTTGAATGCATTTAGTAAATGGTGGCGCAACAATACCAAGGTAAAATTTAAAATCAAAAAGGTTTGCTGGCTTGTCCAGCTGTACGTTCTCTTCCTCCTCGCGCTGGTTCATATGATGAATTGCGGATGTTGCGGATGCTCCTGCATCACAGCAATCCCTGCTTTCATACAATATGACCTAACAACACTCTAAATGGTGAAAAGAAGATGCATTTCTTCAGATTCAAGGCAATTTGAAACTGCCTGCATTTGTCCAACATTAGCCTTAGACATTCAATATGATTTTTCAATCAACTAAAAATAGTCCAATAATCAAAATATGCTTCTAGACATTTATGCAGAAATTCCTTGAATGCTTCAACCACCACCGTGGAAAATATGGTTGGGGCATTCTTCAATCCAAATGTCATCACTATATACTGGTAGGATCCCCATTCTGTTGAAAATGTGGTCTTATGGCAATCTTCCTTGGCAATCCAGATCTGATGGTATCCTGAAAATCCATCTGTAAAAGAATATACCTCCTGGCTTCCCACATTATCTAACACTTCATCAGTGAATGGATTAGGGAAGGGGTCATGCAAATAGGCATCATTCAGCTTCTTGATATCTACGCAGATCCTGATCTCTCATGTCTTCTTATCTTTCACCACCATAGGGATAATCCACTCTAACTCTTCGACATGTTCTATAATTCCTGCTTCCATCATTCTATCGAGCTCGATCTTCACTTTCTCTTTATACTTAGGGTTCAATATGTAGGGTCTCTGTTTGACTGGTCTTGCATCTAGTTTCAAAGGGATCCCCATCTCTCCCATAGGCCCTTTAATGCCCTTCATATCGATGAACTTGGTTGGAAACAAGTCTTGATATTCATGTAGTCAATCTGTTATTTTGTCAATAGTAGCAGCATCCCAGTAATTTCCAACATTTGCAAGCTTCGATGTTTTCTCTATTCCAATATTGATCTTCTTAATCTTCATCGATTGTTCGATGAATGGTAGCTCAACTCATGCTCCTTCCACATCTCTCTGGCCTTATGTTTCTGCGACGTTCACCTTCCTCGGATCATAGTCTTCATCAACATTGATGTTGTAACAACCTTGCATTTTCTGGAGAGGTGCAGTCCATTCGTCCTCTTCTTGTTCTAAAGGGGGGCTAGAGGCCTCCTCAAATACTTTGTCTTACAATATATAATTGTTTATCTACTAAATGATATTGACTATCAAATAAGAAGGTGGTTAGAAATTTCTGAGTCATACCTTCCCAATCTGCAGTGATGAGGCCCAGCTCTGCTTGAAGGTACCAGTTGATAGGGGTCGTGTCTAGTGTGTTAATGAACTTGTGCACCCACTTCTCTTGAGGAATAGTTATCCAGGCTTCCTCTCAACTTCACACATGGTCCTTAGGGAAACATCGACCTATGTACCAAACTTTGCAGCCTTCTACTTGTGATGAGAACCACGTGGTCATCAGGGTATGACATTGTATGCATTCTATAATGTTGTTTTTTTGTGTCCCACACCATCTCACTGGTGTTGCTTTCAAGGCCTCATCCATTTCCAACAATATTTGTTGTGTTGGTACACTTGCTTCGAATTTCGACAGGAAGGTTTCTAAAGGATTCAGACCATCAAAAGTGGGCAAGTTATTTACTGTTGTGTCGATCCAGTGAACTTCTCTAGTTAATCTAGCACATCTCCTTGTAGATACTTCATACATCTTGTTTTACTAGTTCTCTAGTGCTTCTTCTGAATTTGATGAACATGTGTTTTCACTTCACCAGCTTAAGTTTCCATCGACCATATGATTAATGTAATCCTGTTTCCTAGCCATTAATTTGTATAATTTTTCCAGTTCATATGTGTGGTCTTCTTCTTTGATAAGTTATGTGTATCATTGGCCATCGTTTGGATCTAATGGTGCAATGAACCTAAGGCCATCTCTTTCAAAATTAATTAGTCTTTTCTTTAAATCAACCGCAGTGGAATTATTGAAAGCCCAGTCAATTCCTAATAGCACAGGGTAAGGAAAGTTGTCATCAACTATCTCAATTACCTAAAAATATGCAAATGTTCCTACTCCATCGATGTCCACAGGGACATGTTACAATCTTCCAAAGGGGCTTACTGCCTACTGATTATCCATCGTAAGCCTGATAGGGGAATAGGTCAACTCCATTTTTCCCGTCAGTTCCCAGGTTTGCGTCATCATGACATTGACCTCCGACCCTAAGTCGAGGACCACATAGTTTATACCATATTCTCCTATTTGAGAATTCAAGTGTAATTCCTTATTTTTCCTTCTCTTTTTAGTGATTTGGTGTACTAAATTATTCAGTAAGGGGTCTATATTTCCTAGCTCATATTGTCTAATTAAATTTTGTAGATCTTGTACAGTGCTCTCATCCTGAATCAACGTAATACAAGTATATAAAAATTCCAAGAGCTTTCTTACCTCTTGTCCCTGTTTTGGCGAAGAAGACTGATCGAATGCCAAAGGAATTCCATATTCTCTTACTTCTAGTTGTGTCTTTGATGAAGAACGTTGGTCTGCTTTGAACTCTTTTCTTGCTTCCTCAAATATTTGTCTTTCTTTCTTTGCATCAAAATTTTGGGTCTTCTCTGTAGCTTTCCTGACTCGTGAGTCTTATGGAGTCTTTCCTTGGGTTAGTCTATCTTCTCCTGTAACAGTGCCTCCTCTAGTGATAACATCAAATCTAGGGTCTTCTCTGTGAGGTTCAGTATATATCAGTTGTACTTGTGGGTTCTACACAGGTCCTCATCTTTCCTAAAGCTTAGCTAGCAGTACAAGACAATATTCTATAATGTGCTCGAAGGAACTACAGTCGCTGCAAGTAGTGAAAGGGTTATGACAATCCATTGGTAAGTGTCTTGGTTGTGCACAGTTGTAACAAATGATCTTTCCTTGGCCTCGACCCATACCTCCTCCTCCTCCTCCTCCTTTGAATCCACCACGAGGATTGAAGTTTCCTCTCCCAGGGGAGTTGTACTGCGTAGTAGTGTTTCCTTCTTGTTGTACTTCACCTTGAATTGTGTATATGTCTCTTGACCTTTCATGCATGAGGTCATAAGCCCTAAAATATCTATCATCATGCCCCATGGACTTACAGAACATGCAATACAAATTTGTGGGTTTCTGAACATATTTTTTATGTAATAGCACTCACCAGGGTGATGTCTATTTCTGCATACTTCGCACCAAGGTAGGGTGACTTTCTTCAAAGGGCTCGGAGCTGCAGAGGCCAAGTATTTATGAAATAAGGGGAAGTGTTCCTTATCATTGCCTTTTGATTTTCATCTGACACACCAGATGTCTTCTCTTTTATATTTTCCCTTGTCTTTCTTCATATCTTCGACCTACAGAGACAAACTAGTTAGTTGACTCAACATTTAATTCATACCTGAGTTGGATTCTCCCATAGGGGTTGAGTCTAACTTCATGGAGATCTCTAGTGCCTCAGCTTTTGAAGAAATCTTCTGTTGCATCAGAGGAAATCTGATGTGTGGTAAGAGGGCAACAATAAACCATTATTTTTTCTCCTTGTCTGGGATCTGAAAAGTCAATCGACCGGTTAAGGTCTTGAATTTCTGATCGAGTTCCAAAATAGGTTCAACTACCTTCTTCTTGATCTCTTTTAGCTCTATAATACATTGTGACTCCGACTTGGGTTTCTTGAACTCTATAATCAATGCATTCTTGATCTCATTCAGCATATTAGGCTATACAAGTCCTTGGACAAGCTTCATGTACCATCTCAATGCGCAATCCCTTAGGGTAGTACTAAACTGAGTTATTTTAATAGCTTCATCGGTGACATTTTTAATATTCCATACGGATTCACATATGAACCAGTTTTGATTAGGGTCTTCAGACCCATCTCCCCTATAAATAGGGAGCCTCATCTCATTTGCCATAGATCTTCCTAGGGTTCCTGACTGAGTATGTGGTGGACTACTAGTGACAGTGCTCTGAATGCTCTGGTGGCTTGGATTAATCCGATTGCTTAATGCTACTAAATCAACAGGAGGGATAATAATACTCACTTCAGCAGTCTGCACAGTTCTTAAAGTTTCTAGCTCTTCCCGATGAGGCTCTTCAGCTTTCCCTTCCTTTTCCCTAGCAGGTTCTGAATGTTCTTCATCCATCATATCTGCCTCTTCTCCACTATAGAAACCCTCATCCCCATAGTTCTTCTTAAACAGGTTCACAAGGTGAACTTCTCTGAACGCTCTCCCACTGCGCATATGTCCAGCCTCTATGTCGTTGTCGTTGTCTGAATTCTTGAACATTAGCTTTTCCAGATCTGACCAATCTATTGTATCTTCAAGATTTTATTTTCATGTAATAGCATCTTGATCCTCAACTTCAAAAAATGTAAAAATTTTCCTCTAGGTCCCTTGAATAAATATCTCTTGGCTTGGCTATATAACTCTATTCTGTCAAAAACAAAATCAGTGATGTACCTTCCAATGGTGTTATCAAACTAGTGATCTACTGCTCTTTCCATGAAATTATCAACTCTCTTGACCTTCTTGATTAGTGCCGACATCTAGAGCACAAGTGGCCTAGATCAAATCTCAAACTGGGTATCTGCTAACCTAGCTAACCACTCCTATAGCTCTCGATGGATTCCTCCAAAGAAAATTTTGTGTATATCCGTAAATATATATCTTCCTAACCAATCCTATGTACTAAGATTAGGGTTCTTATTCTGGGATTCATCGAAATCATTTTCTTGATCCTCTATCCACTTATGAATCTCTGTCTTTGATGGGAACCACCTTGACATTCCCTCAAAAAGATTCATGTCCCGACAACGGAACCATTTGTTGGTACAGGGGCATACCCAGGGTTTAGCTCCAAGAGTGCACCAACAAGCCCTAACTACTGGCCCTTTCAGCTACACCTGCGAAGTAGATGTAGTCTCACCCAAAGCAGCTATGGGGGGGTTGCAGGACAGAGATGTCTACAACTAAGGGAAATCTCATGTGGATCCAACACTAGAACAATACAACATGCATATATCACTTATCATCTTATATATATTCCACACATCTATCATATCTACCACAGTAATGAAATATCAGTATATCAAAGGCAAAGAACATCACATCAATCACACACAACATAAGGTATACGTGGTTCACCCTCTCTCTAGGGTTATGTCCACGGAACTGTGCTTTATAATATATTAAGGTGAAGCATACAGTTCTTGTCTGCACTCTCAGCTAGAAGATATTCTTTCTTCTCCTCTCTATCTCTCCCCTCCCTGCGCACCCAACTGCAGGGTTGATATTTGCACGCAGCTGAAGATCTTACAATACAGAAGGCTCTCGTATTTATCACTTCTCTCACACACAATGTTACTCACTCGATCACACAACAACAATCATAACACCAACAATAGTAACAACAATGACAACAACCCATCCCAGGTCCTCTTGACCTCTATTTATACATTACAATCACTCATTGAAATCCTTAGGCCGGAACCTATGTGTCAAAACCCTAGATACCAAAACCCTAGGTCAACTTGACCTATGTTTTCAGGGCTTTGCTAACCTGTCTTTCCTTCCTTCTCATGCGGTGCTCCAAAGAATCCAATGGTGGATTTTTTCGCCTGTTGTTTTGTCCATGATACTCCTTCCTTGTTGATCTGTCATCCTCAATTTCTTCATTCATTGTCTTGCTTCCTTTTACTTCGCTCTGTCCTTTCTGCTATTTTTCTCACTTCGACCCAATAACAATCACTGTGTCTTCTGCACAATTTTCATTTTGCCTTTTCTTCCTTGATCTTCGCTTACTTTCATAACCAAGGGCCAACAGTGGGCATAGTGGTTACATGGGAATTGGCCATACAGACCTTTCAGAGCTTACAAAACATAGTTACCTCACTCGGTTGTGATTTTGTGCCCCCAAACCAAATTTCAAGGCAAGGCATAAAATGATTAGTAATCCATTAATAAGCCATTTGCATGGACGTGTGGAAAGGAATGGCATGACAAGGCATGAAAAGGTATTTCATGTCAAGGAAATGCATGGAATTTCAAGGAAATGCATGGCATGTCATGGCAAGGGAAGGCATTGCATGTCAAGTAAATGCAAGGCATGGCATGCCAATGTAAGGAAATGCATGGAAAGGAATGGCATGTTAAGGAAAGGAAATCCATGGAAAGGAAATGCAAGGCATAGAAAGGAATGACAACACATGGAAAATCATGGTAAGGAAAGACAAGTCATGGCATGTCAAGGCAAGACATGACATGTCAAGGTAAGGAATTGCATGGCAAGGCGCAACATGGAATGCATGGCATACCAAGGCAAGGTATGGCTTGTAAAGGTAAGGCAATGCATGGCAAGGCATGGCATGTCAATGATAGGTAGTATGTCAAGGCAATGCAAGGCATGGCATGTCAAGTAAAGGCAAGACATCTCAAGGCAAGGCATGTCTTGTCAAGGCAAGGCATGGAATTTCAAGGCAAGGGAAGGCAAGGAAATACATGTAGGCAAGGCATGGAATGTCAAGGCAAGGAAAGGCATGTCAAGGAAAGGCAAGGAATGTCAAGGAAAGGCAATGAATATCAAGGAAAGGCATGGCAAGTCATGGAAAGGAAAGGAAATGGAATGCATGGCAAGGAAAGGAATTGCAAGGAAACTCATGGTAAGGCACAACAATGCATGGCAAATAATGGAAAGGAAAGACAAGGCATGGCATGTCAAGGAAAGGCATGTCATGTCAAGGCAAGCCAATACATGGCAGGGTATAGCATGTCAAGGAAAGGCATGGAATGTCAAGGCAAGTCATGTCAAGGAAAGGAAAGGGAATGCATGGCAAGGCAGGGCATGGAAAGTCACAACAATGCATGGAAAAGCATGGCAAGGAAAGACAAGTCATGGCCTATCAAGGCAAGGCATCGCATGTCAATGTAAGGAAATGCATGGCAAGGCATGACAAGGAATGGCATGTCAAGGAAAGGCATGTCAAGGCAAGGCATGGCATGTGAAGGTAAGGCATGGCAAGGCAAGGCAGGAGAATGCATGGCAAGGAAAGTAATTGCAAGGAAAGTAATGGTAAGGAATGGCAATGAATGGAAATGCATGGAAAGAAAAGACAAGGAATGGTATGTCATGGCATGGCATGTCAAGTTTAGGAAATGCATGGAAAGACATGAAAAGGCATGGAATTTCAAGGCAAGGCATGTCAATGCAAGACATGGAATGTCAAGGAAAGGCATGTCAATGCAAGGCAATACATGTTAAGGCAAGGCATGTCAAGGAAAGACATGTCAAGCAAAGGCAAGGCATGGCAAGGAAAGGCAAGGCAAGGCATGGCATGTCAAGGCAAGGCATGGAAAGGAAATGCAAGGAAAATCATTGAAAGGATAGTCATGGTAAGGCATGACAACACATGTAAAATCATGGCAAGGAAAGGCATGGCATGTCAAGGAAAGGAAATACATGGCAGGGCATGGTATGCCAAGGCAAGGCATGGCATGTCAAGGCAAGGAATGATAAGGCAAGGAAAGGGAATGCATGGCAAGGAAAGGAATGCCAAGGAAAGTCATGGGAAGGAATGACAACAAATGTAAAATCATGGAAAGGAAAGACAATTCATGGCATGTCAAGCTAAGGAAATGCATGGTAAGGCACGACAAGGCATGGCATGTTAAGGAAAGGCATGTCAATGTAAGGCATGGCATGTAAAGGAAAGGAATTGCATGGAATATCAAGGAAATCCATGGCATGCCAAGTCAAGGCATGGCAAGGAAAGGCAAGGGAATGCATAGAAAGGCATTGTGAGGCAAGTCATGGTAAGGCATGAAAATGCATGGAAAATCATGACAAGGAAAGACAATGCATGGTATGTCAAGGAAATACAATGCATGGTATGTCAAGGAAAGACATGGCATGTCAAGGTAAGGCAATGCATGGAAAGACATGACAAGGCATGGCATGTCAAGGAAAGGCATGTCATGTCAAGGAAAGGCGTGTTAATGCAAGGCAAGGCAAGGAATGTTAAGGCAAGGCAAGGCATTCCATGGCAAGGAAAGGCAAGGCAAGGAATTTCAAGGCAAGGCATGGCATGTCAAGGCAAGGCAAGGGAATGCATGGAAAGGCAAGGCATTGCAAGGAAAGTCATGGTAAGGCATGACAACACATGGCAACATAAGACAAGGCATGCAATTTCAAGTTAAGGCAATGCATGGAAAGGAACGACAAGGCATGGCATGTCAAGGAAAGGCATGTCAATGTAATGCATGGCATGTCAAGGAAAGGAATGTCAAGACAAGGCATAACATGACATGTCAAGGAAAGGCATGGAATGTGAAGGAAAGGCATGAAATGTTCAGGAAAGGCAGAGCAAGGCATGGCAAGGAAAGGCAAGGGAATGCATGGCAAGGTAAGGCATTGCAAATCAAGTTATGGTAAGGCATGAAAACACATGGAAAATCATGGCAAGGAAAGAGAAGACACGGTATGTCAAGGAAAGGAATGGAATGTCAAAGTAAGGAAATGCATGGAAAGACATGAAAATTCATGGAATGTCAAGGCAAGGCATGGCATGTCAAGGAAAGGAAAGGCGTGTCATGGAAAGGCATTGAAAGGTAAGGCAAGGCTAGGAATTTCAAGGAAAGGCATGGAATGTCAAGGAAAGGCATGGCAAGGAAAGGAAAGGGAATGCATGTCAAGGAAAGGCATTGCAAGGAAAGTCATGGTAAGGCACAATAATGCATGGAAAATCATGGAAAAGCAATACAAGGCATGGCATGTCAATGCAAGGCATGGCATGTCAAGGCAAGGCATGGAATGTCAAGGAAAGACAATGCATGCCAGGGTATGGCATGTCAAGGCAAGGTATGGCATGTTAAGGAAAGGAATGGAAAGGAAAGGTAAGGGAATGCATGGAAAGGCAAGGCATGGAAGGGAAAGGCATGGAAATGCATTTAAAAGCATAGCAAGGAAATACAATGCATCACATGTCAAGGAAAGGCATGGAATGTCAAGGTAAGGAAATGCATGGCAAGGAATGACAAAGCAAGGCATGTCAATGTAAGGCATGGCATGTTAATTCAAGGAATCACATGGCATGTCAAGGAAAGGCATGGAAATTCAAGACAAGGGAATGCGTTGTAAGGAAAGTCATGGTAAGCCATGACAATGCATGGAAAAGCATGGCATGTCAAGAAAAGGAATGGCATGTCAAGGCAAGGCATGACATGTCAAGGTAAGGAAATGCATGGAAAGATATGACAAGGAATGGAATGTCAAGGAAAGACATGTCAAGGCAAGGCATGTAAATTCAAGGCATGGAATGTCAAGGCAAGGCATGTCAAGGCAAGGCATGTCAATGTAAGGCAAGGCAAGGCATGTTAGGGAAAGGCATGGCAAGGCAAGGCAAGGCAAGGAAAGGAATTTCAAGGGAAGGCATGGCATGTCAAGGTAAGGCATGGAAAGGAAAGAAAATGGAATGCATGGCAAGGAAATTCATGGTAAGGCACAACAATGCATGGCAAAGCATGTCAAGGAAAGACAAGGCATGGAATGTCAATGTAATGCATGTCATGTCAAGGAAAGGAAATGCATGGCAGGGAATGGCATGTCAAGGAAAGGCAGAACATGTCAAGGAAAGGTGGTGTAGAACCCCCACCTCAGTAGGGTCTGCTGACCTCCCGGTCTACAGATATTCGAACTCCTCTGAGATGAAATGGCTCCTTGGTCCCCACTATAACCTTCAACACATAAAAACCATAGGTCCTTTTTACGAACTCCGCTTGTGCGAACAAGAACTAGGCACAATCTCCTGTCATGTGACCATCGGCGGTGACCACAAGCCTAAACAAAAGGCACTTCACTCATCATGACCTCGGGTATTCTGTTGCGAGTCTCCCCAACTCTCTCTTGACTGTCGAACTCCCAAAATCTAAGTTAGGAGTCTATTGAGCACTAGCGCTTTATCCTATCCTCCACTGATGTGACCTCTAGCTATGTCCCGGGGCCCATCTTTCAAGCACTACAGGACTTCACGTATTACGAAATCATGAAGTATCTCTCCTTCCTTTGCTCAAGGTCCAAACTTCCAATTCACTTACCTCAAATCAACAGTCTAAGACTCCCATGATTCAATAGTCTGGTTCCTCTTTTTGTGAATCAGAAATTCATGGTTCACGACTTTGGAAGTTGACTTCCTTCTCCTTTCTGGCTCCTGATTCTCGATTTCTCCTTCCATGAAAGGAATCAACGGTTTGATCTTCCCTTAGATCAACAGCTTAATTTCTCTCCTGAGCTTTCGAGTGTTGAATGAATCTTGACCCTTATCCTCCTTGCAAATTTACTAGATCTAATGACCCACGGATATCGCACTTCTCCTTCCAAGGATTTACACCATCCATCCAAGCTCTAAATGGCTCCTAGAAAAATAACTCAGTGTCAACCCTTATGATCTTTTTTCCACAAGGTGACTTCAACCCTCTTCCTTCCTTTGAACTCTTCCACGTCTCTATCCTTTCTGAGCTTGATTCTTCTTGCAAATTCTAGGATTCTAAAGAATCTCGCGCACACTCCTTGTGGCCTTCATGAAAATATTTGATTATCTGACAAAACCAAATCTGTGCACTCTTTGCGACATAATTTACTCAACCACTCACTTAGTTTGAAAAATTCTAAGACTCTCCTCAGCCTGTGCACACCTTGCACGACTATGTGCTATACTTGCACTCCTACAGGCATAAGTTAACGCTATCTCTCTTGAGCTTTCGGGGCTAAACCTCATAAACATGTCAAGGAACTCCTTGTGGAATTTCGTTGCACTCCTTGCAAGAATTCTCAGGAAGAGAAACAATTGAAACTTATACTCTTCTCATGGACTCCATATATTCAACATGAAATCACATACACACACAGCATTGAAACAAATGCATAACAAAGAATATAAGCAAGTTGCAACCATACCATTCACTAGATACACACAGCAACCATAGTACACCTTGAAATTGGATCAAATCCCTCTTATATTAACTCAAGTGCTTCTGTACATGGTCTAAATAATAACAACTATCTACTCATACAACTTCTACAATCTATGTTCTTCTCTACTCTCCTATGCTCTCTTTCTCTATTTCTCTACAACTACCCTCTTTCTCTCTCGCTCTATTGCATTATAATAATAATTAATAACACAATATATACGAGGGAGTATTCTTGAGTTTTCCCTTCTACTACTCTAATTTATCTTATTGAATTAAAGACTACCATCTACTTTACATTTATTACAATAAATACCCACAACCGACATATGAGATAAAATGTTGAAGATCTGTATTACAATCCCCAAAACATTAAAATAAAATACATCCTTCCAGCTATTACATCAATGGATTTTCTTTTGAATTCAAAAATGTCTTCAAAATGCATGTTGGCATGTCCAGTTGTCCCTCACTCACACTTTGCTAGCGATGCTCCTGCATCATACTCCTCTAGCTAAAAAATTCATGGACTCCTATCCATGAGATCCTACACCATCTATCCATGTTTCTAGATATATATTTCATTTTCCCAACTAGCATGCTCAATCAGGTGTCCTTTCCACTTTACCAAATATTCAAGATATGTCTTCCTCTGGGTTTTCTTGCCAACTCTATGATCAATGATCGTTTCCATCTGTGGATTTTCAGCTAAAAACATCTATTTGACCCAATGAATTTCCTTCTAACTCTCTGCTCCTCCTAGTTCATCTACTCTATAAGGATACATATCTGCTACATTGAATATGGGTGATATTCCCACATCATCTGGAAATTCTATCTCATAGGCATTTGCCTCAAATTTCCGCAAAATCTTACATGGCCCTATCTTCTTCATCTTCAGTTTATTATATGCTCCCCTTGGGAATCTTTATTTTATGAGATGTGCTAAAACTAAATCTCCCACTTCAAATTGAAGCTCTCTCCTGTGTTTATTTTCTCTGCGCTTGTATTCCTGGTTAGAACTCTGCAATCGCTCTCTGATTTTACTGTGGAGCTCATGTATCTCTGCTGAAAAATATTCTGCTCCAGCACTCCTGAACTCACTCTGCTCTAAGTTCCTCAAATCAGATACTCCCCTTGGCTACATTTCATACATTATCTAAAATGGGCTCTGTCTGGTGCTCCTATTAGGTGAGTCATTATATGCAAATTCTGCTTGTGGCATAATTTGATCCCACTGACTGTGATGTTCAGTTACTAAACTCCTCAATAAGTCCCCCAAACTTTGATTTTACTACCTCAGTCTGTCCATCTGTCTGAAGGTGATATGTTGAGATAAAAGATAAATTCATCCCCAACTTCTTCCATAGGGTTCTCCAGAAATGACCAATAAATTTTGTATCTATGTCTGAAACAATACTCTTAGGTCCATGAAGTCGAACAATTTCTTTGAAAAACATATTTGCAATGTGTGTTGCATCACTGGTTTTCTGACATGGAATGAAATGTTCCATTTTGGAAAATCTATCGAATACCACGAATATGAAATCACAACCTCTCTATGTCCTCGGTAGTCCCAACACAAAATCCATGCTTACTATGTCCCACGGCCTCTCTAGTATTGCCAATGGTTGATATAATCCTGTATTCTGTCTTTTTTCCTTTGCATGCTAGTAGATTCTACATATGTTGACAAATTTCCGCACATATGTTCTCATTCTTGGCCAATAATACAAATTGTTCAGTTGCACAAATGTTTTATCATGGTCGAAATGTCCAGCTAATCCCCCACTATGTTTTTTCTTCAAAACGTTTTCTCTCATAGAACTCTTCAGGATACACAATTGATTTCCTTTGAATAAAAATCCATCATGAATTAAATATTCATTCCATTGGATTATGTCTCTCAGAATAGGATTCTCACATGCTTTGTAAGCATCCTTGAAATCTGAGTCATCTCTGTACATTTCCTTAAGGCTATCAAAACCTAAGGTCTTCACTCAAAACTCTTGCAGAATCAAACATTTCCTACTCAATGCATCATCAACCTTGTTGGCATTTCCAGAAATGTTCTTTGTAACAAAAGTAAAGTTTTGCATAAACTCAACCCATTTTGCATGTTTCTTGTTCAGTTTCTCTTGTCTGGTTACAAACTGTAAGGCCCGATTGTTGCTATACAAAATGAACTCTTTTGGAACCAAGTAGTGCCTCCATTTCTTCAGCTCCTATATGACTGCATAAAACTCTTTATCATAAGTGGAGTAATTTCTTTTGGCCTCATTCAGTTTCTCACTGAAGTATGCAATTGGTCTATGGTATTGACTTAATACTGCTCCAATTGCAAATCCACTTGTGTCATATCTCACTTAAAATGTCTTATCAAAATATAGCAGAACCAGAACTGGCTATTCAATTATCTTCTCTTTCAACAACTTGAAACTTTTCTCTGATTCCTCTGTCCAATGAAAAGATTTATTCCTTTTCTTGACTATGTCCATCATTGGTGTGTAATTTCCATTAAAAATTATGATAAACTTCTTATAAAAACTATCTATTCAATGGAAGCTTCTGACTTCAAAGATATTCCTTGGCGACAACCATTCTTTGATTACTTTTACCTTCTCTGGATCCATCTTCAATTCATTCAAAGAGATCACAAAACCTAAATAAATAATCTTTGTCTTCATGAAAAATGACTTCTTCATATTTATCAGCAATTTCTCTTGCTGCAACCTCCTCATCACTGAAGTTAAATGCCTCAAATGCTCTTCCTCGGTCTTATTGAAGATCAATATATCATCAAGATATACAATTAAAAACTTCCCAATTAAATCTTTCAATACTTCGTTCATCAATCTCATAAAATTACTTGGCGCATTTGTTAAGACAAATGGCATGACAAGCCATTCATATAGTCCTTCATTTGTCTTGAATGTTGTCTTCCATTCATCACCTTCCCCATCTAAATCTAGTGATATCCACTCTTCAAATTAGTCTTTGAAAAAAACTTTCCTCCACTCAAACAATCCATCAAGTCATCCATCTTGGGTAAAGGAAATCTATACCTGATGGTGATTTTGTTTATAGCCCTCGAGTCTGTACACATTCTCCATCCACCATCCTTCTTCAGACTTAACACCGTTGGCACAGTGCATGGACTCAATATTTCTCTAATCAACCCTTTTTCCATCAAATCTTAGACTTTCTTCTTGACTTCTTCATTCTCCTGCGTAGTCAATCTGTACGTTGTTTTGTTTGGTAAACTCACTCCCGGTATAAGGTCAATTTGATGGCTTATAATTTTGATCGGTGGCAAGAAACAAGGAAAATCATCCACCACTATATCAGAAAAATTCTCCAACAGTTCCTGAATTTCCTTAGGTAGATCATCTGTCGATGTACTTGTCAATATGACTCTAGGTTTTCTCACCACAACAAACTGCATTTCTTTATCTTTCTTGAATTCATCAAGAAGTTCCTTCCCACTCATGAGAAGTATAGTATTGCTTGCTTCTGCCTTTGCCTTCTTGTCTTCAATTGGCAGCAACATATTTGTCCTACCATTCTTCTCCAAGGTGTTAGTGTTATTTCTCCCATCATGAATTACATTTCTTTCATATTTCCAAGGCCTCCCCAACAAAAGATGACAGACATCCATGGGAATAAAATCACATAAAATCTCATATCTATATCCCCCTATCTTAAATTCAACTAAACAATGTTTAGTGATTGTTACTTGATATCCTTTTTGCAGCCATGAAACTTTATACGAGCTTGGATGTCCCACTATCTCCAATTCCAACTTCTCCACCATCTCTATGGATACTAATTTATCCGTGCTTCCACTATCAATTATCACCTTCCATACCCTGTCTTTGGTCTTGCAAGGAGTCCTAAACAAATTGTTCCTCTGGACTGGATTTTCCATCTCTTTCTCTGGATTCAAGAGAATCTTTCTCATCATCAAGGATTTTCCACCTTCTACATCTTCTGCCTCAACATTTTTCCTTTGTGCTTCTGAAATGTGAGCTTCGCCTCCTCCATCTCTTTTTCTATCAGGACATTCCCAAGACTTGGGTCCTATATTTCCACAGATAAAATACTTTACTTCACCTCCTTTGCCTCTTCCTCTTTCTCTTGCTCGAGGAAAAGTGTTCCTATTGGCATATTGTCTTCCTTGTGAACTTCCTCCCCTTTCTGGGTAGTTATGAGACTTATTTTCTTCATCCTTGGGATTTTGTAATCTATCCTAGGCAATTTCCTTACCTCTACTCTGACTTCTACCTCTGCCCCTTTGACCTTTCTTTCGAGCCAATTTCTCTTCATCCTTCAGAGCAATCTGATAAGCATCTTCCACATTTTTGAGGGTCACCATGCTCATATCATCCTAAATATAATATCTCATGCCATTCATATATCTAGAGACCTTTTCATCATCACTCTCACGATAACCAACTCTAATTTTTAACCTGTAAAACTCCTCAGTGTATTCCTTCAATGTCATCCCTTTCTGTCTCAAATTATGCATTCTTAAAAACCGATTAATTTGATAATCTATGGGTATGAATTTGGCTTTCATATTAGCTACCATTCTGTCCCATCTTTTAATTCTTTGTTTATCTTTGCAACGCATGTTAGCCTGTAGTTCATCCCACCATAGTGTTGCATGTCCTTTTAGTCTAGTGACAGCATGATTTACTTTCTTATCTTCTTCAACATATTCCTAGTCGAAGTATTTATCTAGAGCTCTAAACCAATCTAGTATCTCCTCAACGTCCAAGTTTCCTTCATACATCAAGATGTCCAATTTCTCTCTGGCACCAATTCTTGCAATAGCTTTTAGCAAATGTTCCTTTGCAGCATCTTCGACTATAGCTTCTTCGACTCCTTCTTCGTTCTCGCTTTCAACCTCACTGGTATCTCCAGTATTAGTTGTTCGTCTCTGTGTTGTATCCATAGCATCTAATCAAGCACAAAGTTCTCTCATTTCCCTTTCCATGGTTGGATCGGGTAAATCTCTTTCTAGATGTCTCCTTGGCAGAAATGTTTCAAATTTGTCCACGTGGAATTCAAATCACAATTTTCCTTTGTCTTCCCTCGCTTACATAAAACAATATTTGTAAGATTTGATACCACCTGGTGCAGAAACCCCACCTCAGCAGGGTCTGTTGACCTCCCAGTCTATGGATCTTCAAACTCCTCTGAACCAAAATGGCTCCCTGGTCCCCGCTGGAACCTTCAACACATAAAAACCATAGGTATTTTTTATGAACTCCGCCCGCACAAACAAGCACTAGGTGGAAGCTCACATCACACGACCACCAATGGTGACCACAAGCCTAACCAAAAGGCACTTCACTCTTCATGGCCTCAGGTATTCTATTGCACATCGCCCTGACTCTCTCTCGACTGTTGAACTCTCGAACTCTAAGTTAGGAGTCTAGAGAGTGCTATCTCTTTATCCTATCCTCCACCAATGTGACCTCCAGCTATGTCCTGGGGCCCAACTTTCGAGTGCTACGGGACTTCGCGTATTGGGAACTCGTGAAGTAGCTCGAGGTCTGAACTTTCAACTTCACTTACCTCAGATGAATGATCCGAGACTCTCATGATTCAACGGTCTAGATCCTCTTTTCACGAATTGAAACTTCACAGTTCACGACTTTGGAAGTTGAATTCCTTCTCCCTTCTGGCTCCCAATTCCTGATTTCTCCTTCCCACAAAAGGAATCAACGGTTCAATATTCCCTTAGATCGACGACTTACTTTCTCTCCTAAGCTTTTGAGTGTTGAATGACTCTTGTCCCTTATCCTCCTCACAGATTTAATAGATCCAACGACCCACAGATATCTTGCTTCTCCTTCTGAGGATTTCTACTGTCTGTCCAGGCTCTAAATGGTTCCTATCCAAATAACTTGGCATCAACCCTTCTGAGCTTGTTTCCACGAGGTGACTTCAACCCTCATCCTTCCTTCGAACTCTTCCATGTCTCTATCCTTCCTGAGCTTGATTCTTGCTGCAAATTTTGGGATTCTAAATAATCCCGTGCACACTCCTTGCAGCCTTCACGAAAATCTCTGATTATCTGACAAAACCAACTCTGTGCACTCTTTTCGACAGAAGTTCTTCAACCACTCACTTGGGTTGGAAAATTCTAAGACTCTTCTAGTATAATTTAATGCTATATCTCCTGATATTTCTAGGCTAAACCTCAAAAACCTATCAACGCACTCCTTGCAAACTTTTGTTGCACTCCTTGCAGGAATTGTCATGAAGAGAAACAATTGAAACTTATACTCTTCTCACGAACTCCATATATTCAACAAGAAATCACATACACACACATCATTGAAACAAATACATAACAAATAATATAAGCAAGCTACAACCATACCATTCAATAGATACACACAACAACCATAGTACACCTTGAAATTGGATCAAATCCCTCTTATATTAATTCAAGTTCTTATGTACATGGTCTAAATAGCAACAACTATCCGCTCATACAACTTCTACAATCTATGTTCTTCTCTTCTCTCCTATGCTCTCTTTCTTTGTTGCTCTACAATTACCCTCTTTCTCTCTCACTCTCTTGCACTACAATGAGAATGAATAACATAATACATACGAGGGAGTATTCTTGAGTTTTACCTCCTACTACTCAAAGCTATCTTATCGAATTAAAGACTACCATCTACTTTACATTTATTACAATAAATTCCCACAACCGATAGATGAGAGAAAACTCTCAAGATCTATATTACAATCCCCAAAACATTAAAAGAAAATACATTCGTCATGCTATTACATTAATGGCTCTTCTTTTGAATTCAAAAATGTCTTCAAAATGCATGCTTGCATATCCAGTTGTCCTCCACTTGTGCTTTGTTGGCGATGCTCCTGCATTACAAGGAAAGGGAATGCATGGAAAGGAAAGGCATGGCAAGGAACAACAACACATGGAAAGGAAAGATAAGGCATGGCATGTCAAGGCAAGGCATGGAACATCAAGGTAATGAAATGCATGGAAAGGCATGACAAGGAAAGGCATGTCAATGTAAGTCATGTCATGTCAATGCAAGGCATCACATGGAATTTCAAGGAAATTCATGGCATTTCAAGGCAAGGCATGGAAAGGAAAGGAAAGGTAATGCATGGAAAGGAAACTCATTGCAAGGCAAGTCATGGTAAGGCACAAAAATGCATGGAAAAACATGGAAAGGCATGGTATGTCAAGGTGAGGCATGGCATGTCAAGGTAAGGAAATGCATGGAAAGACATGACAAGGCATGGTATGTCAAGGCAAGGCATGGAATGTAAAGGTAAGGAATTTCAAGGCAAGGAAAGGCAAGGCAAGGAATGTCTAGGAAAGGCATGGCATGTCAAGGAAAGTCAAGGAAAGGCAAGGCAAGGGAATGCATATCAAGGAAAGGCATTGCAAGTAAAGTCATGGTAAGACACAACAACACATGGAAAATCATGGAAAGGAAAGACAAGGCATGCCATGTCAAGGCAAGGAAATGCATGGCAGGGCATGGCAGGGCATGGCATGTCAAGAAAATACAAGGCATGGCATGTCAAGGAAAGGAAATACATGTCAAGGCAAGGCATGTCTTGTCAAGGCAAGGCATGGAATGTCAAGGAAATAAAATGTGTGGCATGTCAAGGAAAGGAAAGACATGTCAAGGCAAGGAATGTCATGTCAAGGAAAGGCATGGAATGTTAAGTCAAGGAAAGGCATGGCATGTCAATGCAAGGCAATTCATGTCAGGTCAAGGCATGTCAAGGCAAGGCAATTCATGTCAAGGAAAGGCATGTCAAGGCAAGGCAAGGTAAGGAATGTCAAGGCAAGGCATGGAAAGGAAAGGAAAGGGAATGAATGGAAAGGAAAATAATTACAATTAAAACCATGGTAAGGAATGACAATGCATGGAAAAGCATGGAAAGGAAATACAAGGAATGGCATGTCAAGGAAAGCCATACCATGTCAAGGCAGGGCAATGCATGCCAAGGCATGGCATATCAAGGAAAGGCAAGGTAGGGGAATGCATGGAAAGGAAAGTCATGGAAAGGAAAGGCATAGAAAGGCATGAAAACATATGGAAAGGAAAGGCAAGGCATGGCATGTCAAGGAAAGGTAGGGCATGTCAAGGTAAATAAATTCATTGCAAGGCAAGGCAAGACAAGGCATGGCATGTCAATGCAAGGCATGTCAATGTAAGGCGTGTCATGTAAAGGCAAGGCATGTCAAGGAAAGGAATCACATGGAATGTCAAGGGAATGCATGGAATTTAAATGTAAGGCATGGTAAGAAAATGCAAGGGAATGCATGGCAAGGCAAGGCAAGGCATGAAAACACATGGAAAATCATGGAAAGGCAATACAAGGCATGGAATGTCAAAGCAAGGCATGGAATGTCAAAGTAAGGAAATGAATGGCAAGGCATGACATGGAATGCATGGAATTCCAAGGCAAGGCATGGCATGTCAAGGTAATAAAATGCATGGAAAGGCATGGCATGTCAAGGAAATGCATGGCCCAATGCCCAATGGGATCATCCAAATGTCTAATTATTAGGTGGTATATTGAAGAATAATTTTCTAAAGGATCTCAAGTATATTGGGCCAAGCCAACTATTATGAATTATGTTAATAGATTAGTATGTATTTCAAGGGAATATGTCTTATTATTTGTTCATTTGAAAGTTCAATAACACCTTAAAAATGACAACTATAAATGTAACAGTGTTTCCTCCCAACTTGGATAAGAATAAAATTTTAACACAAGCATACTATTAATGGTCCAAGAAGAAACTTCATTATCACTTGAAAAAACTTTGTCTCAAAATATTATCTATTATCCTTTGATACCATCACATCTAGCATCATAAAGACCTTTCATTTGTAGGCAAGTTGACTATTTTTGATCATATTATTCAAGTTTATCATATTTATTATGTGTCTTATTTCTTTCCTAGTATGGCTCAACCTTAGTTACTTGAGTATATTTTGACATCTTATCTGTGTTGCAATTATGGTGGATATTAAAGGTTTCCCTTGATGCCATGGGATGTTTAGACCATGCTCAAGGACAAGGGGGGTGTTGGATGATTTATGTTTCCAATTATGGGAGTATTATGTTATCCATGTTGTTGGTTTGGGGTCTTCAAAGTTCATCTCTTTGGCCTTCAATCGAGTAAAAGCATGGAAAGTCCAGACAAGGCATGGAATGGTATGGAAATACAAGACAAGACATGGAATGTCAAGGAAAGGAATCACATTTCAAGGAAAGAAAGGGAATGGCATGCCAAGGAAAAGCATGGAAAGACAAGTCAAGGCATGGCATGTGAAGGAAAGGCATGACATGTCAAGGAAAGGCAAGGCATGACATGTCAAGGAAAGACATGGCATGCCAAGGAAAGGGAAGGAATTTCAAGCAATGGCAAGGCAAGGCAAGGCATGGCATGTCAAGGCAAGGAAAGGCATGACAAAGCATGGCATGGAAAGGCAAGGCATTGCATGGCAATGCAAGCCATGGCAATGCAAGTCAAGACATTGCAAGGAAATGCATGGCATGGCATGACAAGGCATGGCAAGGCACATCATATCATGTCATGGAAAGGCAAGGCAAGGTAATACAAGGGAAGGGAAGGGAAGAAAATGAAATCCAATGAATGTCAAGGCAAGGCATGTCAAGGAAAGGAAATGCAAGGCATGGCATGGCATGAAAAGTCAAGGCAAGGCATGCCATGGCATGGAAAGGCAAGGAAATACAAGGCATGACAAGGCATATCAAGGCAAGGCATGACAAGGCATATCAAGGCAAGGCATGGAAAGGCATGGCAATGAATTTCAAAGAAAGGCAAGGCATGGAAAGGGAAGGAAATGCAAGGCAAGGCATGGAAAGGCATGACAACACATGGAAAATCATGCAAAGTAAAGACAAGGCATGGCATGGAAAGGAAAGGCAAGGCATCGCAAGGAAAGGAAATGCAAGGAAAGGCATGGAAAGGCACGAAAACATATGACAAAGCATGGAAAGGAAATACAAGGCATGGCATGGCATGGAAAGGAAAGACAAGGCATGGAAAGACATGACAAGGATCTTTCTTTAGAATTTGAGACAATACTAACAGAGAAGCCAACTAAGCTCTATTTAAAACAATTATTTACATGAAAGAAAAATGAAAGGTACACACAATTTATTCAAGAGTATTATGTGTTCATGAGGACTTCAGGTATCAAGGATGCCCCATATCTACATATCTAAGAAAGAAAAACCAAGAAAAACTCCTAAAAAAACAAAATTTGTGGGGGTGATGTTGGTTAGACACTAGCAACAATAGTCATGACGCCCTTTTACCCACTATAACCACCGACATACCACTTGTTGCATGAGTCTAAACAAAGATAGTCTTCAAAAGTGGCCAAAACTCATGGGAAAAGCAATGGTTAGGGCATACTTCTGTGTGTACGTGTTTCTAGACGTAATGAAGAGCTATTCATTTTTGAAATATAAGAGAAGAAGACATATAGACTAGTTAACTCTCAAAATATCTTCAAGGAAAACATAGTCATATATATCACAAAATGGAGAGGGTTTGTACTTAAGCTTATGTAATAAAAATTACAATTGATAGTTAAATTGTATAACAAATTTTTTTTATGATCTTTACTAACATTTATTAGAATTGTTGAATGTTTTACATCATTGGAATGACATCTTAACTTTAACTTATTTGAAATTTTATTATGGTATGTGCACTTTGATATGATTTAATATGATTATTGTTTCATTTCATATGTTGTAATATTAGATATATAATAGAGAAATTAATTATTGCATGAAATAAATAATAACTTTTCATTTTAAATGTTTTTTTTTGCAGAACAATGATCTTCCAAAAGATCCAGATCATCCTCATCAAATACATCTAGATGACGTTGGGTCTGATGCTGGGATGGAAGATGATGCTCATGATGACACAGATACAAATAAAAACGAGGTTGATGCCAATGCAGATGACAATGATGATGATCCTTATGGTCATGATTCACGATGGTGATGATGATGAGGCAGTTGTTGGTAGCAGCCAGTGACATTCATGATCATATAGACTACATCATGGATGATTTTTGATATATTGTTATAATGTCTCTTTTCATGGTTACTATCATATGTATCATTTTCATGGCCTCTAGTACCATATTATTGAGTTGTATCATTTTGACTTATATCATTTGGACATGACATACAATGTTGACTTGTATCATTTTGTTTTACATAATTTATCATTTTTATTTATATCATTTGTACATGATGTATCATTTTGACTTATGTCGACTGTTGGACATGTGTCATTTTCACATGTTATTGATCTACTGGAATATTTGAATTTCACTTGTTTTAGTTATATATGATGATGATCTTATCAGTATTGAGTCATCAATTTCTATATATTGAAAGTGGTTGATGATTTTTGGATGCATGTTTATTACATATGATGATTTTTTATTTACTGCTCATGATGGGTGTTGTCAAATTCACTTAAATTATAGATATTTGACTCACTTGTTTTAATTATAGATGATGATCATGTTATAATAATTATCTTGTTATTTTATATATACTAGATGTTGTAGATTCTATTTTGATGGAGATTTAATAAGTATATTGATGTTGTTAATTTGTATGGATGTTTGTTTCCCTAAAAAAAAATTATAAATGTTATCCTATAAAATATTTCAAATGCATTTATATGACTTACTATATAAAAATATAAGTTATTTAAGAGACATAATATATTTAACTAATTAAATTGAAATAAAACATATTAAATTAATAACTGTAAGAAAAAAAAGAAGTGTTTTTGGAAGAAAAAAAAGGAAGCAACAATGGAAACAAATTTGGAAGCCACACCAGAAGTAAAACTGGAAGACAAACCAGAAGCAAAACTAGAAGAAAAATGGAAAGAAAAACTAGACGTAAAATTGAAAGCCAAACTAGAAGCAAAATTGGAAGCCATATCAAAATCCAAACTAGACATAAACTAGAAGCCAAACCAGAAGCCAAACTGGAAGCAAAATTGGAAGGAATATCAGAAGAAAAATTGGAAGCAACACCTGGTGCTAATCCTGGTGTTATTTCTGGCACTATTTCCAGCGTTATTCTTGGCACTAAACCTGGCTCTATTTCCGGCGCTATTTTCGGTGCTAAACCTGGCGCTATTTTCCCGGAGATAAATCTGACGCAATTATAAACAGTCCAGATTGCGCCTAGTTTTGTGCCGAAGAAGGTGTCCAATTCATGAGATGAAATACACTAACTTTTGACGCTATTTTAGATGCTAATTGCATGTTATGTTGTAGTGGTATTACATATTCTTCCTTGATAATGTTAATATCCACCTTCTTGTCCTCCTTGAAATATTTCCTGATAATGAGGGTGTTGGTATGGTTTCACATTTGATGGGTTTTTTTACTCTGCACACATGTTTCATCTATATTATCTTCAGAGACAATGACATCCTCTATCCTCTTTGTTTGGTCTTTGATTACTCTATACATGGAGATAATACCATCATATTTGGCATGGGCATCCTCTGGATGAATTTCAACTTCTTCAAGTATCTTCTAGTGGACTTCTTGAATCTTGTCTTCTTTCTCCTTTTGACACTGCAATGTCACCCCATTTATCAAATTTTGATGTCCTTCTTCAATTCTGGATTTTGTATCTAATTTTACCTTATCTATATTCAAGGATTCCTCAACCTTCTTGAAAATTTCTCTTTCAAGTCTTAACATAGTTACCAACTTAGCGAGAACTCTACAAAGTTCTCATTTTTGGGGGGTCACATTTTTTACCCCGTTTTTGAAAATGGTTCTACCGATAGCAACCCTCCTCCCTTTTTCGGTGGTTTTTTGACATTTTAAATCTTTTGATCCATAATGTTTCCACATTATTTTTTTAAATGCTTATTTTTTCATCTATTTTTAATTTTTTCTATTTTTTTCAATGATGTTTTTAGTCATTTTTCCATGCTTCTTTCAATGTTAAAATTGTTGTTTACCATTTACTTTTTTTAAATTAAGATTTTTCATATAATTGTGACTCCTTAATTAATTTGTGGTTCCATATTTTTAGAAAATAGTGGAAAACATCATTTTTAACACATTGTTTACCTTACTTCAATAGATAGAAAATAATCGTAATTAAATAACACTATTTTTAAATATTTAGTTAACAAACATAATTTTTTTTTTTTGATAAATTAAAATCTAAGAAAAAGAAAAGAATTAAAATTTAAAAAAATAAATAGAAAACAAATTTATATTAAAAAAATATTAAAGAAAAAAAAATCAAAAAAATAAAAAATATATATGAAAATTAAGAGTAAAAAAAAACAAATTTATGTCCAAAAAGTTTTGAAAAAGTTAAAAAAAATACAAAAAAAAATTAAAAATATATATACCAAAAAAACTTTAAAAAACCTAAACTTTAAAATTTAATGCAAAAATAAAATAAAATAAAATAAAATAAAATAAAATAAATCAAAATTTATATTAAAAAAATAACATTCAAATTAAAATTTATATATATATATATATATATATATATATATATATATATATATATATATATATCCACGCAGTCAGGATAAGGTCATGTGGCCGCCACATCCTGGCTCTCACGGGGGGTTGGGGTGATGCCCAACATTGCCCCCACCCATCATATATATATAATTATTTATTTTTAAATTTTTAAATTTTTGTATTTAATTTGTTTTTAAATGTTTTTTAAAATGAAATTTTAGTTTAGGGATTTTTAGTATTTTTTGAATATTATTTTTTTTTAATATTTTTGTGAATTTTGCTTTTTTTTTTAGTTTTTTTATTATTCTTTTGATTTTTTCTCACTCTCTTTCTTTTTTTTTTTAACGTTTTAAGGGTTTTTTATTTTTCTTTTAAGAATCTAGATAGCAATTGTACCTATAATAATTTAGAACAAGATATTTATAGTTTGATAATGAAGGTAATATCCTCCTGCTAGGAGACTTTAATGCTAGGACTGCAACTAAACAAGTTACTCTTTTAAGCACTAATTTTTACATTAATCTTGTATGGCTAGATGAGGACCTTGTTTTATCTAATAGCTACAAAATAAGCTCTGAAGACCTAATTGAGAATTTGTTTGGTATTGATTTGGTCAAGCTCTGCAGCTCTCAAGACCTAATAATTTGCAATGGAGTAATGAAGTGGCCAAAATCCAACCAAATGACTTGTATTCATGGGCTAGGTAGTAGTGTCATAGATTATGTGATATCTAATATCCCCATTTCCAACCAAATAGCAACTTTTAACCTTTTAAATAACCATGAACCCGACTCTGATCATAAACCTTTAACCCTAACTCTAAATGTTTCCATGAACAGAAGCACCATGGAAGAGAATTATGATAATCAAAGACATTTGTGCTTTGACAATAGTAAAGTTGACATTTTCTTAAAGGATTTAAATAGTAAATTGCATCTCCTAACTTACAAGGACAACATTGAAGAACTCTATCATAATTTTACAACTACCCTTTCCATTTCTATTAACAAGTTCTCTTTCGAGGTGTCCTATAAA
Source organism: Picea engelmannii (assembly GCA_009831015.1). Classification (NCBI taxonomy): domain Eukaryota; kingdom Viridiplantae; phylum Streptophyta; class Pinopsida; order Pinales; family Pinaceae; genus Picea; species Picea engelmannii. The sequence goes on from ML803381.1 coordinate 520,795, forward strand.
AAGAATAATAGAACAACCAACCCTTGGTATGATAAAGAAAGTAAAATTTCTACGAAATCCATTAGGAATGCTTCTAACGAGTCCTTAAAACTCGATAATATCAATATGTACAAATCCCTAATTAAAAGGGAAAAAAAGGTACTATATCAATAAAAGGAAAGAGCAGCATTCACAACTATCTAAGTCAAATCCTAAGAAGTTTTGGAGCTAAATTCTAAATCGAAATACTAAAGAAAATAATATGATTCCCTTAAGGGACTGGAATTCCTACCTTAAAAGTCTTTATGAGTTCCCTAATTCCATGGACACCATTCCTATTGTCCCTATAGAGGATGCACTTTTTTCTTTAGATGACATAGAGGTTGGGGTTAAGGGAATTGTAAATGTGAAAGCTAAGGACATTGAAGGCTACCAAGCTGAAATTATTAAAATCAGAGGGCATATCCTTATCCCTCACATACACAAGCTCTTCAATTTAGTAGTCAAGCAGGGCTTCCCTAAACCCTAGACACAAATCCTCATTGTTCCTATTTTTAAAAATGGGAATAGAAACATTCCCTCTAATTATAGGACCATTATGATTAGCCTAATTTTAGCCAAGCTTTATGGAATTATTTTGGAAAAGAAGATTAGTCTTTGGCTAGAAAGTCACAGTAAAAAAGCTAAAGGCCAAGCCAGGTTTAGGAGATATCATTCAATTGTGGACAATCTTGTTACCTTTAGGATCATTGTAGCGGAGTTCCACAATACTAAAACCAATCTTTTTTTTTTTTTGATCATTAGAAAATATTTTTGTTGATTAAGGTCGGTTGTCATTGATGTCAACTCTTGAAGAAATTCTGGCAGCACAAAGGTTTGGGTAATGGACCCAAGCTTGTTTGATGTAAATATGACTCATTATTGTCTTGTCATGGTTGACAAGAAGTACAAATGGATGAACTCCAAAGTGGTCCCCTTATCGTGAAATCCCTCACGAAAGGATTCTTTATAGATTGAGTTATCCTAGAAGTATGGTTAGAGAACCCATGCTTAATTGTGGAATAATGAGATGAAGGGCAGTGAATTTGTTATTGAAATTATCCTAGATGGATATTGCTTGTCATGCCATTTCCGGTGGTATGTGGAACGTCACATAAATCCTCACGGTTATAGAGTTATGGCCATATGAAGTTGGAGAGCCCTCATGATTCATATAGAAGCCCCTAAAATTCAAAGTGTTTGCAAAAGAAATTATTTTAAATGGAGAACTCCCTAAAATAAGGAAAGTGTAATGCTACATGAAAGTATAAATAAGAGGCAAGGCTCTCTCATTAAATCGCACTTGAACACATTGAATATCTTTTTTTGTGTGAGGCTTATTGCAAGTACTCATTGATACATCTGAACTTATAAAATTCTGAGGTAGTACGAAGGGTTGACAAAGAAATTCTTGGAATTACAGCCTTATTTTTTGAGGCGTACGCAGGTTGGCTGTGTATAGGGTGCATACATACTGAGACGTATGCAGGCTGGCTATGTATAGGGTCCGTACATGTTGGTAAATCCATGAAACTTGAGAAGATGAAATTGTAGAGGTCCTAAATTATGAGATCAAGCTCCCTGAAAGGTCTACAGTTATCAGATACATCAGATCTATCCATTGATTCAAAAGGTATGTCTGATTTCTATGAATAGTTGTATTTTGATGTATGCATGAGAAATGATTATGGAGATTTGAGGATTATCCCTAGAGAGACTAGTGGTTGCATGGGATCTTCTGCATAAGTCAGATCTACAGAAATAAACTGTTGGTACATTTATCATTGATACTTCTTGTTGAATCATGTCTTGTATTTCTTGGCATATGGCTAAGGGTTTTTGTTGTACATGGTTGAAATCTTGTATTTGTGAAGTGGTTGATGTATTGAGAGGTTGAATATCATAAAGGGTTTGATGACTAGATCATGTGAGGGTTATTATACTTTTTCATGAGTACACATACCTATATGGTACACGACTAGAGAGAGATATATATGCTTTGGGTAAAGTTTATATATGAGGATGCATGTGCAGGGTACAGTTATAGTCTGGATACAGTGACAGGTTACAAATCTATGTGAAAAAAGTTACAGAGGGTCAAAAGTTTTCAAGAGAAAGGAAACCTAGTTCTCAGAAGGTATACATAGGCTGCATAACAGTTTGGTCGTGTACATACGTGGGTTGCATAACATATAGGGCATGTACATACACGTGTTGTAGCATTACAGGTCACGTACCTATTGTATTTTTGTTGATACATGTTCAATTCAGGTATTGATTGATTACAGGGAAGTTGTACAGGTTGGATACAGGCTAGTGGTACACGTTCATATAGTTGTACAATGGTATATCTCACAATGATAGTGTGACAGTGGTTCCATCATTCTACTTATACGTCAGGGCGGTTGGACGGGGCAAGGACAGGTGGTTGTAGCCACCTTCTGGCTGTATCTGGAGATCATATGGGGTTGAAGCCAGAGAATTGGGGAGTTGGAGCTTCCCTCAGGTTGTAGCCTGAGAAACTAGGGGGTTGGAGCCTCCTTCCAGTTGCAACTGGAAAAAAAAGGAAGTTGGTGCTTCCAATGAATGTAATTCTTCAAGACATATAAGAAAAAGAATTATGTAGTTTTCTCCCACTTTAGGTTTCCACGTAAAACATTGGTGTACTATGTATGTGTATGATTGTTCATTTGTTCATTACTTATTTACTCTGTAGTTATTGGATGATAATGATACATTGATATAACACTTGGATTATATGGTTAAAAAGGATCAGATTTTTCTATTATTGATTCACCCCCCCTCTCAGTAATACAACAATTGGTATCAGAGAAGGTTCCTTCATAAATCAATTTAACCATTGAAAGGTAGATCATGGAGAGCAGCAACTTGTGATGTGACGCGCCACCCAGAGCACGTCTGCAACACCAGGACCTTCTTCTCCCTTAGGCACGAAGAGCTGAAACGCTCTCCAAATCCCCTATTGGGACTTTTCTCTACCCACAGAATTATCCTTATGACTCCCCTGTGATATATCGGGAAATCGGACCTCGCGGGATCGCGAGTCCTGCACTCATGAAAAACAGGGATTATAAAACCCTGAAACCCGATGAACATTCACCCACGTGTTCTTTGCTTCTATCGGGAAAATTCTCGTCGGGAAATTGGCACTTGCGAGGTCGTAAGTTCCTTACCTCTCGTATCCCCGATTCCCGAACTCTGACGGCACCTTCGGAACCCTTTAGCCCCTCAGGCTAACTCTTTCAGCATGTGACCTGCCAACCCACGTGACCGTGTCCTTCCCCACTTATCGGGATTTCAGAGTTCACGAGTTTGAAATGCGAAGAAATCACACTCCTAGAATCTCCGATCCCCGATCTTCGATGCCACCTGTCCTCTCCTCAAGGCAAGGCTCAATCCTCCAACACCTGTCCTCCACTACCGGTCTTAATCCTATCGAGAAATCATGTATCATGATTTCAACTTACACAATGCACTCGACTTCGGAAATCCTGAAATGTCGAACCCCGACTCCTCGGGATCTCTCTCCACGTGTCCTCCCCCCGATCAACGGTTCCGACCACGTCGGGAAATCGCCGATCGCGATTTCAATGTACAAGTGTTTCACAACCCTAGAAACCCCGATGCCTCCAAACGCCGACTCGCCAAGATCTTCTGCCATGTGTCCTTGACGATGAATGGTCCAAAGCGCTCGTCGGGAAATCGCGGATCATGATTTCTTGATGCAATATTTCCACGTCCTCAGAAACCCCGATATCCCGATGGACTGAACCCCGATGCTCCCTGGCTCCTTAACACGTGTTCTGTCGATCAACGGCTGAGATCCTTTCTCAGGATTTCGAGACTTTCAAGGCCTTGATTCTCTTACCTTATGAAACCCCGATATCGCCAATATCCCGATGACTCCTCCTTCTATTCGCTGGGTCTTAAACCCTGCGCAACTCCGCACGATCTGACGACTGGAAGGATTTCGCTAGTTCTCTCGGTGAATCCTGACCGTCAATTCCTCCCTCTCGAGGATCTCTTGAGAACGGCTAAGTATTCCTCCTCAGCACTTGTTTTTCTTTTGATGCTTGGGCCTGCAACTCTTTGCTTAAACCCTCCTTGGCACGGCTCCTGTGCTTCCCTTCAACTATTGTCACGAAGGTGCTATACCTCCCGAACTTATCAACTCTGATTCTCTCAAAGACTTTGCGCACACTTCTCGTGCTCGACCTTCAACACCCCTCAAAGTGTTGGGTCTCTTAGACTCTGTGCACTTCTGACAACAGTATTCTATGCCTCCCTTTGCTCAGACTAGCCACTGAGACTTCAAGTCCAGCCTGCGCTTCTCCTGCATGGCTCTGTCAACCCAAACCAACTTCTGGGTGAATGAGAATAAAGGTTTAACTATCGAGCCTCATTCAACGCACTCTATGCGGATGAATTCAACTGCACTCTATGCAGGAATCTCCTGGCTCAGACAGATAAACAATTGAAACTAATTCTCTTCTCTCAAACTTCAGTTTAAACCCTGAAATCACATGCACGGCATATTCAAAGCAAATGCATCACCAGAAACAAACATTCATAAGCACACGAACAATACACACAGAGAAATAACACCAGCCATGAAATTGAATCAAAGACTCTCTTCTATTAATTCAAAAACATTTGTACATGGGTGTTCTTCACCATTCTCCATTTTCTCTCTCTTCTGAATGCTTCTGAATAATCTGAATAATGTACAAAGGAGGGTGTCTATATCCGTTTTCCCTCTTGAACTCTAAACTGTCTAATCTAGACTTAAACATCTATCTACCTGCATTAACTAGATTAAATGCCTCCTATCTATTTCAGACAAGAGTGTATGGCTCGAGGTCTGATACATTGCAACAGGCGCTCCTTCATAAATGTTTCATTGAAGGATATGGCGCTTCATTTTAAATGAAAATTCAAAAAGAGTTATCAAGCTTATATGTCATGTGTTTAAAAACACATGCGCTGGCTCCACGCTTGCTGAGTTGGCGATGCTCCTGCATCAACTTGTATAAAAATGGAATACCACAGTTTAATGGACAGAAGTATGCATTTTGGATCATAAGGATGAAAACATATATACAGGCACAGGGATTTGAAATTTGGCAATCAATTGTAGATAGATACACAGCACCAACAGTTCCGCCAACAAATGAAAAACCAGTGAAACTCGGTCAGAATAATTCCAAAGCCAAAAATGCACTTTTGAATGGTCTTAGTGAAACAGTATTAACCAAAGTTTCACGTTGTAAATCCACTAAATATATTTGGGACAAACCTCAAAATATTTATGAAGCAGATTCAAAAGTCAAAGCAGCAAAGCTTCAAACTTACAGAGGTCAGTTCGAACAACTTAAGATGAAAGAAGATGAGAATATTGTGGATTACTTTTTACAAGTTGATGAAATAGTAAATGCAATCATAGGATTGGAAGAAGAAATCAAAGAATCTGTAATTGTTCAAAAAGTACTAATATCTCTTCCTATGAGATTTGACCCTAAGATATCAGCACTAGAATAAAGATCAAACTAAACTCAATAAGCATGGATGAATTACATGGAATCTTCACAGCATATGAAATGAGAACTAAACAGGAAAATCCAAATATAAAAAAAGAATCCTTCAAAGCATCCAATAGGTCAAAGCAAAAGGGAAAGCAAAAAGACGAACATAGAAGCAGCAGTGACGTCTCGGAAGATGATGAAGAAGTGGCCAACGTTGTCAAAAGATTGAACAAGGGAACCAACGGTAGGTATAGAGGTAAGCTTCTTTTAATTTGTTTTAATTGTGATGGTATTGGTCATTTTTCTAACAAATGTTCTCATAAGAAAAAGAGAAATTATGAAGGTTACTCAAAGGGAAAACAAACATATGAAGGTAAAAGAACCACAATGAAAGTTTTCAAGAAAATTTTATGCACCAAATAAGACATATCATCATCAGATGAAGATGAAGTCAGTGACAGCGAGACAGAAAGAGTTTTATTCATGGAAGTAGAAGACTTTGATAAAAAAGACTTCGAAGAAGAATCTGAAGAAGTTGAAGAAGAATATGAAGAAGACGAAGAATAAATTGAAGAGGCATAAGTTGACTACCGAGAGGAATTAATGTGTGTCATAGAAGTTATTAGAAGAGAAAAGAAGAAAAACAAGAAACTACAAGTGGAACTAGACAAGAAAGAAGACACTCGAGAACTAGAACAAGTGATCACAAATTTGAAGGTTCAAATAGAAGAAGATAAAATAATTGAAGAAGAACTCAAAAAACAGCTGGACAAAAAAGACAAGATCATTGGAAATTTGGAAGCAGAGATTGTCACATTAAGAAAGGATATTCAAAAGAAAAATATGCAGAACAACTCAAAAGTTTTGCATGACATTATCAGCGGTCAAAAATATCATCATGACAAATCTGGACTTGGATACAATCAGACCAAAAAAGGATCAAGCTCCAAAACAACAGAGCAAGAAACATATCCAAAAATATATGCAGAAACAATCAAGGGGGATAGGAAGATTACAGGGACACTCCTCCACTGAGAAGATTCAGATTTCAAAATCAACAACTGATAGATAGGCCTCAGGAAGAAGAAGAATTCATAAGAGTACCTCCTTTCAGAAGATGTTAAAATCCCAGGTATCAAACTATATTTTTTGGTTAATTTTATGCATGTAATAATTTTGGACATAAAGTTGTGAATTGCAAAGCTAACAACAAGAACACGAACAACTTTGAAAGTCATACACAAAGAGGTTATCCAAGAAGGCCTGGTGAAACATAGAGAAGAAGCTACAACATGTTTGAATCTTTGAGCGCTAAAGTGGAATGTTACAAATGTAACAATTTTGGACACATGGTCAAAGATTGCATAATGACAGCCTCTTCTAGAGAAACACAACAGAATAACAATAATCACAGATAGGAACCTCAGAAAATGACATGGTTAAGAAAGAAGAATCAATATAACAATGAAGAATGCACACTCGCTCTACAAGCCAAGCATAAGAAATGTGGTTGGTATGTTGATAGTGGGTGTTCAAAACACATGACAGGTTATAGAGATAGGTTTCTTACATTACGAAAGGAAAGAGATGGATCAGTCTCCTTCAGAAATGATGATTCAGCCAAAATCATTGGAAAAGGAACAGTCGGAATTGGGAACAAGAATACAAAGGAAGAAAATGGTCTACTAGTAGAAGATATGAAACATAATATTCTAAGTTTGATTCAAATGTGTGACTAAGGTCATAAAGTTACTTTCGATTCACAAAAGTGCGAGATAATAAAAGAAGGTTCAGAAAAATTGATTGCTACAGCTGCGATAACTTAAAGCAACATATATGTGTTTAGTGAAATTGGAAATGAAAAGTGTTGTCGAGGAAAGGAAGAAGAAAGTTGGGTATGGCACAGAATAATGGGTCACATACATTTTGATAACCTTTTCAAATTCAGCAAAAGAGAAGCAGTCAAAGAAATGCCCCAAATCACGAAACCAACCAACACTTTATGCAAGCATTGTCAACAAGGAAAGCGAACAAAGACCAGGTTCAAATCAAAGGAATATTCAATGAAGAGACCACTGGAAATTGTGCATACTGATCTAGTTGGACCAACTACAACAAAGGGCTTAAAAGGTGAGAGATGCTTTATGTTATTAGTTGATGATTATACAAGAATGACCGTAGTTTGCTTTCTCAAGAATAAGTCGGAAGCTTTTGAAAAATTCAATATCTACAAGGAAATGGTTGAAAATGAAATGGATTCAAAAATCAAATGCCTAAGATATGATAATGGAGGAGAGTACACTTCAAAGGAATTTATGGACTACTGCATCATTCATGGAATAAAAAGGCAATTCTTCGTTGCTAGGACACCTCAATAGAATGGAGTTGTTGAAAGAAAGAACAAGACAGTACAAGAAATGGCTCGAACAATGCTAATGGATTCCAAATTGAAAGATATTTTTTGGAAACAGGAAGTGCATACAAAAGTTCACATTCAAAACAGATTAATGCTCAGAAACAACACTAACAAAACTCCCTACGAGCTATGGAAAGGAAGACCAACAAATGTGAAGCACTTCAGATATTTTGGAAGCAAATGCTACATCAAAAGAGAAGATGGAAGAGTGGGAAAGTTTGACTCTCATGTGGACAAAGGAGTACTTGTTGGTTACTCAAGTACAAGAAAAGCATACAAGTGTTACAACCTGAGATTGAACAAAGTGGTGGAAAGCATCAACGTAACAATTGATGAAACATGTAGACAAGAATTAAAGGAAGAATAAAATGAATCAATGGAACAACCTTACGAAGAATAAACAAAAGATGAAAAATAAGGGGAAGACAAAGAGGATCCAACAGAAACAAAGGAGCAAGTTCAGCAAGTGACTCCAAAAACACCTAGAAGATGAGTAGAGAAGAATCATCCTTCATATCAGATTATCGGAAACAAAGACGCATGAGTTGAGACTAGAAGAATAATATGTTCACCATAACAAATGCACCTAGCACTCACATCTACGATTGAACTAACCTATTTTGAAGAGGCCAGCAAGGATGAATTTTGGAACAAGGCCATGGATCAATAATTGGATCAAATAGAGAAAAATGACACTTGGGAATTGGTTCCAAGAACAAAGGATAAGAATGTGATCGACACAAAGTGGGTATACAGGAATAAATTGAATGAAGATGGATAGGTTACAAGGAAAAAAGATAGATTGGTATGTAAAGGATATGCATAGGTTGAAGGAATCGACTTTGAAGAGACATTTTCCACAGTTGCCAAAATGGAAGCAATCTAATTTCTTTTAGCTTATGCATGCTACAAAAATATTAAAGTGTATCAGATGGACATAAAATCATCTTTTCTGAATGGGGAACTTGAAGAAGAAGTCTACATTGAACAACCAGAGGGATTTCAATTGTCATAGAACGCAAATTATGTGTGTAAATTAAAGAAGGCCTTGTATGGTCTAAAACAGGCTCCTAGAGCATGGTACTCTAGACTAGATAAATATCTACAACAAGCAGGGTTCAGAAAAGGAAGTGAAGACAACAACCTCTACATCAAGGTAAGTCAAGGTAATATTTTATTAATTGAAGTTTATGTTGATGATATTATTTTTGGTAGTTATGATGACAGGTTAAGCCAAAAATTTGCAAAGGATATGCAGAATGAATTTGAAATGTCATTACTTGGAGAACTATCCTTCTTTCTAGGACTTCAGATACATCAAAGAAACCAAGGAATTTTTATTTCTCAAACCAAGTATATCATAGAAATGCTAAAGAGGTTTGGAATGGAAGATTTCAAACCAATTATCACTCCCATGCATACCAGTTGCAAGTTGAGCAAAGATGATGATTCAAAATCTACAGATCAGAAGCAATACAGGTCAATGATTTGTAGCCTACTATATGTGATAGCATCCAGACCATATGTAATGCAGGTAGTTGGATAGGTGGCACGATTTCAAGTAGCACCAAAGGAATCATATGTATTAGTAGTGAAGATAATTTTCATATATCTCAAAGGAACAGAAGAGTTTGGATTATGGTATCGAAAAGGAAAAGATCTATCACTTATTGCCTACACAGATGTAGATTGGGCAAGTTGTATTGATGACCGACGAAGCACTAGTGGAGAATAATTCTACTTAGGTGAGTGTTTAGTATCATGGCTAAGCAAGAAACAATCATCAATATCTTTATCTACAGCCGAGGTAGAGTATATTGCAGCAACATCATGTTGTACATAGGTTCTTTGGATGAAACAAACTATGACATATATACAGGTTGAGTATGATAAGCCCATTCCAATCTATTGTGATAATAAAAGTGCCATCAGCATCTCAAAGAACTTGTTGATGCACTCCAAGATGAATCACATTCCAATCAAGTATCACTTTCTACAAGAACAGGTTGCAGAAAAGAACATCAAAGTTGAATATGTGGGCACAAAAGAACAAGTGGCAGACATCTTTACAAAACCACTTCCACGAGAATCCTTTGAGTATATTCGCCATAGAGGCGGAGTTATTTCTACTCCAAAATGAATGATTTTGAATTCTTATCTTATATGTCTTAGATGTACACGAGGAAGCACCATAAAGAGGATAGTTCAGTTAGGGGGAGTAGCCCTGGATAGAAAGATACATTTTCCATTTATGACAAAGGGGGATATATTTATCAGATGCAGAGGACAGAGGCATGGTTCCAGAGGGAGAGGACAAAGGCATGGTTCCAGGGGGATCATTATTCATAGAGATGCAAAGGACAAAGACAAGGTTCCAGGGGGAGCATGAGTGATATGACTTCAGTATTTCATGACATGATTTCAGTATTGCATTAGAGTGTTGCCATCAATGTCAAAGAGGGAGATTTTTTATTAAGGTTGGTTGTCATTGATGTCAACCATTGAAGAAATTTCGGCAACACAAAGGTTTGGGTAATGGACCCAAGTTTTTTTTATGTAAAGATGATTCATTATTGTCTTGTCATGGTTGATAAGAAGTACGAATGGATGAACTCCAAAGTGGTCCCCTTATGCTGAAATCCTTCATGGGAAGACGCTTTGTGGATTAAGTTATCCTAGAAGTATGGTTAGATAATCCATTTTTAATTATGGAATAATGAGATGAAGAGCAGTGAATTTTTCAGTGAAACTATGTTATATGGATAGTGCTTGTCATGTCATTTCTAGTGGTATGTGGAACGTCACATAACTCCTCACAGTTTGAGAGTTATGGCCATATGAAGTTGGAGAACCCTCATGAGTCATATAGAAGCCCCTAAAAGTCAAAGTGTTTGAAAAAGAAATTATTTTAAATGGAGAACTCCCTAAAATAAGGAAAGTGTAATGCTACATGAAAGTATAAATAAGAGGCAAGGTTCTCTCATTAAATCACACTTGAACACATTGAATATATTTTGTTGCATGAGGCTTATTGAAAGTACTCATTGATACATCTGAAATTGAGAAAGTCTGAGGTAGTACAAAGCATCGACAGTGAAATTCTTGTAATTACAGTGAATACAAAAAACCCTATTTTTTGAGGCGTACATGGGTTGGTTGTGTATAGGGTGCGTACATGTTGGTAAAGTCATGAAACTTGAGAAGATGAAGTTGCAAAGGTCCTAAATTCTGAGATCAAGCTTTCTGAAAGGTCTACAGTGTTGTTATAACCCTAATTTGCACCATACATGCTTACCTGGCATCAGGCCATCTCAGATTCCTTCTTTGCCAAAACACTGTTGAACAACTCTTCTTAAAAACCCCTTTTATAAATGCCCACGTGCCCTGCTACATTATTGCATGTGTGTACACGCTAGCTGACCCAAGACAGCCCGCGTGTACCTACAAAATCATGAAAAAAGGAAATTTGTTGACGGAACACGCAGCTTTGGGTAAGTTAACTAAACCTTTCAGCCATGCATGGCCAGAAATTTGACCAAATAACTAGCTTCTTCTAGCCTATAAAAGAAGGGTTAGGGGTCCCATTTGGAAGAGGAGAATCATAGTAAAGAAACTATACCCGATTGCACATTCCCTTTGTCCCAACCTTTAGCCATCCTTATGCAAAGAGAAGTATAGAGCAAAGAAGTTGGAGGATAGTTGAAGAGGAGCCCAGGACCAGGTTCATGGAGCAGTAGCCAGCTTCATCATTGTAAGTTGATTTATTGAAGTTAATAATAAAGAAGTACTTTTCCCATCCCGCAATATGAGGTTTTCATGGTTTATTGCATACATGTTGATTAAATCTCTAGCCCATTAATATGTAGATCAAATGCATGTGGAGTTCTTTGTTTTTCTTGTGTCAATGCAGGTCATCCTTGGGAGGAGAGTTGCAGTCAAAGAGCGAACAAGCATGAAGAAGGATCGATTAAAACGCCCAAAATAAGGTATGTTCACTTGATCTTCTTAACTACGTACTTTCTTAAGAATAATGGGGATTAGGTTCGGGATGTCGGTAGAAAGTAGGAATCTTTAGGTCTTTTCTGCATGCATGATAAAACCCTAAGTGATAGTCCATAGAGGGATTTTCCACTTACAACAGAATTGGCGACCATACTGGGGAACTCTAGGGTTTCTAGGATTTTTTTTTCTTGGGTATTTTTAAGAACTGGTTTCATTTCTTGTTTTTAAAGTTTCTGCAAAAGTCTGAGCTAACAGAGATTCTAGTCTTCCATACTAGTTATCTCTGTTTCTTTGCTTGACTGCATTTTTTTTTCGAGACCCACAGAGGTACATGTGGCTTGTATAAGGTTTTCACACGTGTACCCATTCCCTACCTTCTCATAGCCCACGTGTACATGCTATCTGAGGAAGTGTCAGTTGCGTGTATGATTCCCGAAAATTTCTTTTAGAGAGGCAGTCATCCTCTCCCCTGTCAAAAGTAATCCTTCTCAGGGTTTTTCTGGAACTCTTTCTAGTCTTTGTTGTTTGCAGTATATAGCTTATATTTCACCTCAGATTGGTTTTTTTCTATGAAATTTTCCTTCAATTGTTTTCTTTTTATGTCAAAGTAAGTTTTTGAGTCTTCAAGAGATTATGGTTCTTAATACCAGTAATCTCTGCCAGTGCTTGATTGCTTGTTTTTTCATTTTGGAAGAGTTGCATAGGTACATGCAGCATGTATAAGGCTAGCACGTGTGTACATGCACTCTGACTTTACATGGCTCATGTGCACACGCTTGTTGTTGAACTGTCAGCAACGTGCCTGTAGAGAAAATTTTTGTTTAGGGTAAGGCAGTCATCCTTTCCTTTGTTAAGAGTTATACCTCTCAGGTTTTTTGGGTCTCTGTCATAGCAGTCAGTAACTTGGGTTTGATCATAGCAATAGCTTGCTTTTTCATTAAAATATTTCTTCTGTTTCTTAGCTTTTTTAACTTATTTTTAGCTTGGGGGGGCCATGAATCATGCATTCATCAGTTTCTTTTAGAATATTTTGTTATTTCTTCTTTGATTGGAAGAAAATAAAAATAAACAAATAAAAAAAACTTAGTTTGTTAGATCTCTTTCTTTCCTGGCATTTTCTTTGCATTGTTATTTGAAAAAGAAAAAGAAATCTGCATAGCGTTGTGTTTTCTTCTAATTTTAAAAAAGCATTTCAAAAAATAAAAAAAATAAGAAATATAATCGTTCTTTGCCAGTGTTCATATAAGTTTCATCATTTTTTGCAAGAGTCTTAACACCATCAGTTGCACTACCGTACCCTTTCAAGTAAATCAAGCCAGTAAAAAGAATGCTAATTAAAATCAACTAGACTTTATGTTTTATAGGGTTCATCAACTAGTCTAGGCTAGAGCCTTGATTTAGGTTGGAGAGGAAACTCTTCAAGGCTGCAAAACATACATAAGAGTCTGTGATAGGGAGTGTCAAAGTCAAGTATCGTGAAAGTTATCCGGGACCCCCCTCTAACACAGGGGATAAACACGAGGTCGTGTGCGGAAAGGTAGCGGAGATAACCCCTCCAAAGACGGACCAATCGTAGTGGACAACACATATAGAGGGGTTGTCTTAGGATTCCATTGATTGCATTTTCCACAAAGCTTCATGGGTCTTGAATCCGTTCGAGGTCCTCAGTTGTCTTCTGAACCACTTGCTCTCGATACCCTTGGCAGGTTTCGGGCTTGATACCCTTCTCATTATGGTCTACCCGACTGTCGACTGTACCCACCTGGTGACTGTTCGTGCACTGGCAACCTAGTTGCCTATCTTTCTAGTGACATACACAGGTGACTGTGAGGGTATACCACAGTACCTAGGATAGACATTGGTCCATGCTTTGCAGAGTATACCCAGAGGGTGCTTCCATTTTCGATTTTCACTTGCACCGGTAAGTTTCTCTAGTGTTGGTTGGTGTAACTGTTCTTCCAACTAGTTAGTCGTTTGCTTGATTTTCCTTTAGGAACTTTTAGTCTATGCTCTGTGCTCCCTAGTTTTCCATAGTGAGTTAGTCAGTCATGGCTTTGGGTCTCTGACCTAGGGTGGTAGACCGCCCACTCCGTTGGTCGTGAAAACGTTTTGGTCTTCCACTTAGATAAGTGGAGCTGCCTTTTTATAGGCATTGTTTTGATACCACTGGTTCTTTAGAGTCTATGTGTGAGACTTTTATGGATTTGAACGATCCTGCAAGGGGAGAACCTGTGCATAATATCTTCATGGCTAATTTTCCTGACCATACCAACCAAGGAACCCCTTCGCAAGGGGATTCTTGTGTTTTTCCCTTCTTCGGAAACGTTGGTGTCCCTTTGATGGCCACTTTGTACATTCCTGGGTTGAATGTGGGACTACCGGTTTGGTTGGGTACCATTCCAAATGTCCTAAATTCTCTTGATGCTTCTTAGTTAAGCACTTTATGTCATGGGCACCCTGTTGATGTTTCTTCATCAGCAAAGTCTTCTCCTCCTCCTCCTTCTCTCACCTCTGGTAAAAGTATAGTTACTAGTAACCGAAAATCTAAACGAAATAGAAAGAGGAAGAATAGGAAGAAGAAATCACCAACCTCTGTGAGTCATGTTGGAGATAGGTCGAAAACCTCTGCAAGTCACGTTGAAGACCATCACCCAGCCTCTGCAAGTTATGCTGGGGGCACACACTCACCCTCTGCAAGTCATGCTCGAGGAAAAAGTCCAATCACTACTAGTCATACTGGTAATAGGTCTATAGCCTCTGTGAGTCATGTTATCAACCCATCACTAACCTCTGCAAGTCATGTTGGAGATGTGCAACCGACCACTACTAGTCATGTTGGGGGCATTGATTCTGTTGAGAAACCTAGATGGATAGGACATAAGCCTAAGTTACCTTGTAAGCTTTGCAAGGGAGATCACCTTACTCATTTGTGCCCTAACATTTCAGAGGTACAAAGATTGTGGTCCCTGTCTACAAGCTCTTCTGATTCTGAGTCTTTTTAGGTTTCCTCGCAGTCTATTCAGCCATTGGTTGAGAAAGTGGTCATGTCGATGCAGTCATCGGCTGATCCCACTCCTCTTTTGGGGGGTGAGGTGCCTTTAGACCATGTAGTCTCGTAGCCTATTCATCCATTGGTTGTGAATGTTCGACAACATAGGTATTCCAACAGAGGAAGAACACCTTCAGTAACCACTCATATAACCAGATCAAAGATCAACACACCGATGTTTTCACGTGGTAAAACCCCTACGGGGAAACATCCACGGCCCCAGCCAACGCGGCCACTTGGAGCAGTTTATTAATGCAAAGAAAAAGATTACAGAGAGATTTTACAAGAGATTTTCTCACAATCGATTATTAGCAAATGACCCTCCATTCTCTTTAAATAGAGATCATGGACCAATTGGGTGTTAAGCCACAGATCAATGGTCGTTAATATCGAGGAGAGTATGAACCGTCGGATCACTCTATGTCGGGAACATATCGTGACCGTCGGATTTCCTAACTACAAATGCATACTAATGCATACTAAAGAAACACACTTTTAC
>ML803382.1:0-18267 GCA_009831015.1 Picea engelmannii
TTACAAGATATCTTGTCATATTTGACAATCTATGTGATGTTGCAAGGTATTTTGTTATATTTGATAATTTTGTTGTCATGTTTTGTGGGTTGTGTTTAGTTTAAGGTTGTTGTCTATGTGATGTTTGTATTTTCTCTTACTTTAGGTTGATTTGATAGCATTTTGTTTCACTCTACTAGAAACCTCCTTATTGGTTTTAATCTCATGGCTTATGGGTTGTGTTTAGCTTATGGTTGTTATCCATGTTATCTTACAAGATATCTTGTCATATTTGACAATCTATGTGACGTTGCATGGTATTTTGTTATATTTAATAATTTTGTTGTCATGTTTTGTGGGTTGTGTTTAGTTTAAGGTTGTTGTCTATGTGATGTTAGTATTTTCTCTTACTTTAGGTTGATTTGATAGAATTTTCTTTCAATCTAGTACAATTCTCGTTCTGGTTTTAATGTCATGTCTTATGGGTTGTGTTTGACTTATGGTTGTTATATGTGTTATGTTAGAGGATATCTTGTTAGATTTGGCAATCTATGCAATGTTGCAAGGTATTTTGTTATATTTGATAACTTTGTTGTTATGTTTTGTGGGTTGTGTTTAGTTTAAGGTTGTTTTCTATGTTATATTCGTATTTTCTCTTACTTTAGGTTGATTTGATAACATTTTCTTTCAATCTAGTACAATTCTCATTTTGGTTTTAATGTCATGTCTTATGGGTTGTGTTTAGCTTATGGTTGTTATATGTGTTATGTTAGAGGATATCTTGTTAGATTTGGCAATCTATGCAATGTTGCAAGGTATTTTGTTATATTTGATAACTTTGTTGTTATGTTTTGTGGGTTGTGTTTAGTTTAAGGTTGTTTTCTATGTGATATTAGTATTTTCTCTTACTTTAGGTTGATTTGATAACATTTTCTTTCAATCTAGTACAAATCTCGTTTTGGTTTTAATGTCATGTCGTATGGTTGTTATCCATGTTATGTTAGAGGATATCTTGTTATATTTGACAATCTATGCAATGTTGCAAGGTATTTTGTTATATTTGATAATTTGGGTGTCATGTTTTGTGGGTTGTGTTTAGTTTAAGGTTGTTTTCTATATGAAGTTAGTATTTTCTCTTACTTTAAGTTGATTTGATCACATTTTCTTTCACTCTAGTACAAACCTCCTTATTGGTTTTAATGTCATGTCCTATGGGTTGTGTTTAGCTTATGGTTGTTATCCATGTTATCTTCCATGATATATTGTCATATTCGACAATCTATGCGATGTTGCACGGTATTTTGTTATATTTGATAATTTTATTGTCATGTTTTATGGGTTGTGTTTAGTTTAAGGTTGTTGTCTATGCGATGTTAGTATTTTCCCTTACTTTAGGTTGATTTGATCGCATTTTTTCTCGGTTTAGTACTCGTTATCGATTTTAATGTCATATTTTATGGGTTGTATTTAGCTTATGGTTATTATCCATGTTATGTGACGAGATACTTTGTTGTGGATTTACTAGGGATGTCATTCATCTTTTTATGAAAAAAAACTTTAAAGATATTAAGAAAATAATTATCAATAAACTCAAAAAATCATATACACTTGTTTATTCTAAATTTTTAATAATATCTTATATATCATAATTCTTTATAATTATATAGTATGCTAATATGGTCCAACTAGTGCACAATTTACTTCTTTTCCTTCTTTGCTCTATCTTTTTTTTAGTCTTCCATATTGATTAGTTATCTGAGTCTAGACAAATTTCTTTCATATTATTACTCTTCCTTTGATTTCACATAAGGAAATAATTTGGATAATTAGTTGTAGTTGTTGATCATCAGTGGTATTCTTATCATGAAGTTGTCCTATCATTTCGAGTATTATTGCTAGTTTTACTATTTACTTTTTAAGAAATGCAAGCGTTTGACATATACATTTTTTTTATATGTAGAATTTTAAGATAACGAGGATGTTAATAACGTTCAAGTGTTGTAGAATTTGTTTTTTCGGTCTAACTTATTTTGGTTTTATGTTTAAAGATAATAAAGAAATGGTAACATAGTGTTGATTATTTGGGTTGGTTGTCATTGATGTCAACCCTTGAAGAAAGTCTGGTAGCGAATTTTGGTAACACAAAGGTTTGGGTAATGGACTCAAGTTTGTTTGACGTATAATGGTATGTTTTTTAATATATTTGAAGGTAAGACTATTCTAGATGGATAGTACATGTCATGCCATTTCCAGTGGTATGTGGAACATCACATAACTCCTCATGGTTAGAGATTTATGGCCATGTGAAGTTGGAGAACCCTCATGAGTCATCTAGAAGCCCCAAAAGGTCAAAGTAGTCAAAGTGGTTGCAAAGAAGAAATTATTTAAATAATAAAGTGAAGTGATGAGTGTATTATAAGTCAAAGTGGATACAAAATAAATTATTTAAATAATAAATTTAATGGAGAAATTACTAAGTGGACAAGTGGTTAGAAGTGGGTTAGCCCTAAAATAAGGAAAGTGGTTTAAGATGGTTAGAAGGTAACCCATTGAGGAAGCTACATAAAATTATAAATAAGAGGAAATGGTCTCTCATTTAATCACACTTGAGCATATTGAATATCTACAAGTGATTGAGGTAACCAAAGGATATCTGAGGCGAATTTCAGAGGGAAGGTGAAGTAAAGAAGGCCGAAATTCAAGGGAGGACAAATTCTTTTGATGATGCTTTCTAAGGTATGTTATTTACTGGTAATCTCACCATTTCCGCAATAAAAAAAATTCTAGAATGATTCAGACCACAAAATCTGGAGGTCATTGAGGAAAAAATCCAAGTAGCTCTGAAAAAAATGCATCTTGTGGGTCGTTGTAGTTTTGGAGTTACACTCTGTGGACAATAGGGTTTGTGGATAGTCCTGAAACTAGTCTAAAATAGGTGTTTCAGGTAAAAGCGTCATAATTTCTTCATAACAAATCCAAATCCAGTAAGACCAAATGTATTGGTTTGAGTACAGTCTGTAGTATTCTGTGTACTATTTTCAGATCCATACAACAAATATTCCATGCGGGGCACACTCTACACGTTCGTTCTCTAGAATAAGCCAAAATTCAATAAGGTATGTCATTTTTGCTATAACTCCTTTTCTGAGAGGTTCCAAGTAGTGAAACCTAGAGGAATTGCATAAAAGACACTGAATAACATTTTGTACTATTTTCAGATCTTTATTCATTATAGGTACATAGTTATGATTATTTCAAGTTAAGGTTGTTGACTAATCTGAAATTAGTCATGTGAGACTAAAGTAAAGTTTGATGAAAATGCTAGTCTCTTGTTGTTAAAGTTAAGGAAGTTTTGCAGGTATGTGATCATATACACCAGGTCTGTTACATAGTTACAAATCAGATTTGGATGATGAAATTGATGAGGGCTTTTGGTTGAGGTACATGTTGGGTACATGGTTGAGACAAGTAGTTTATGAGTTCACACATACATGAGGTGTATAGTTGATGGTGTTGGTACATCTTGATGAGTCATAGTTGATGAGTAGTTGATGCATGATTGATACATACTTGGTACATGGTTGGAGGCACTTGTTAGTAGTATTGTTGACACATGGTTTATGGATGATGTAGCATACTTGTCTTGGTATATTATTAGAAGCACATATTGATCTTGGTGATGATTATGAGGTGTTGTGTTATGCTTGGTTGATGCACATCTTGGTGATATTATGCATATGGTTGAGAGTTGTCTTGGTGATTGATCTTGGTGAGTAGATCTGATTTGGTTGATAAGATTGATGAGACAGGTTGTTGTGATAGATTGTTTGGACATGTTATTGTGAGATGTTATTTGTACAGGTTTGGTGCATGGTTGATGCATTTGTTTATGGTATAGGTTGAGGTACAGGTTGATGTATGGTACATGTTAGAATAGGTTATTGGTACAGGTTGTTACATGTTGTTTGGTGTAGGTTGATTGGTATAGGTTTACAACAGTATAACTCACAGTCATAGTGTGACAATGGTTCCATCAGTTTACTTATATTTCAGGGCGGTTGGACGGGGAAAGGACATGTGGTTGTAGCTACCTTCTGGTTGTATCCTAAGAACATAGGGCGTTGTAGGCTCCTTCTGGTTGTATCCAAAGAAGTGGGGAGTTGGAACTACCCTCAGGTTGTAGCCTAAGAAACTAGGGGGTTGGAGCCTCCTTCCAGTTGCAGCTGGAAAACAAAGGAAGTTGGTGCTTCCAATGAATGTAATTCTTAAAGACATATAAGAAAAAACATTATGTGGTTTTCTCTCGCTTTGGGTTTCCATGTAAAAACACTGGTGTAATGTGTATGTGTATGATTGCTCATTTGTTCATTGTTTATTTACTTTGCAACTATTGGATGATAATGCTACATTTTCATTTTGTGGTTAAAAATGATCAAATTTCTCTATTACTGATTCACCCCCCCTCTCAGTAATCCAACAATTGGTATCAGAACAGGTTCCTTCAGGAAATAATTTAACCATTGGAAGAAGATAATGGATTATTCTGAGAATGAAATACCATTGTTCAATGGTCAGAATGGTTTAAAGTATGAGATGTGGAGTGGAAGGATGAAAGTATTTTTATAGGCACAGTGGTATTATATTTGGCTATCAATCATTACAAGATATGATAGTTCAAAAAGGGAAAATACTACAACCAAGAAGGAATTGAAGAATAATAACAAAATAGCAATGGATTTTGTCTGGGAAGGATTACCTAATCTGATAAGAGAAAAGGTTGGTAAATGTTCATCAACCAAATAAATTTGGGATAAGTTACATGATATATATTATTCACCCATCGCAGATTCATAAAATGCCAAAGAAGATGCAGGTACATATCAAGAAGAAATATGTTCACCATGTCAAACAGATTCAGAAGATGAAGAGTACACAATCAACAAAGGTATAGTGTTTTTCTTTAATTGTGAAAAACACAGACATCTTGAAATAAAATGCCATGAGACAAAAAAATTAATTGAAAAGGAAGACAATTATGAAGAAGAATCAATCAGTGCTTTAGATGAACTAAGAAAAGAAAGATAAGAAGACAAGTCACTCAAGAAGGAATTGATGAAACAAAAGGAAATAACTAATGATCTAAACCAACTTTAGTTAGAGTTTGGTCAAGAAGAGAAAGTAATTGAAGAAGAAATAATCACATTAAAAATTCATCTTGAAGAAACGAAGAGAACAAAAGAAGTCATGAATTCTCATATATTAAAGAAAGAAGAAGAGGTTGATCAACTTAAAGAAGAAGTTGTCACATTGAGAATTAAAATTGTTAAGCTAAAAAAGAACGTTGAAGAGACAAAAACATTTGTATCGGTTGTAGAGAATGAAGAGAAGCACTCTAGGTTGCTAGAAAATAAGACCGAAGAAATGAGCAAGAGTTATGCAGAAATACTCAAAGGAAGGAATCATGGTCAACCATAATCTAAGAAAACTAATAAGGGTACATATTCAATAATACCATCCATGTTCAAGCCACAAAGAAGCTTTGATCATGATAAGTCAAGGCAAAAATTTAGAAGGACTACACCACAAAGAAGATCATTCACTCCCAAGTATGCAAATTTATTTTATGGTGATTGTTTTTATTGTACTAATTTTGGACATAAGGTTGCAGATTACAAGGATTATAAAAGAAATGTTCAAGCAATAAATGCCTATGTGGCCCCATGTAACATTGAATGTTACAAATGTCATAACTATGGACACATAGATAGTGATTGTATAAGCATGATCGATACTTCCATGAAAGAGAAAACTGATATAAGATATAAGAAAGTATGGATAAGAAAACAAGAAGAACATGTGAACAAAGACCGGGTCCCAGAGATCGCAATATTGGCAATAAAATGAGATGAAGAAAATTCTACAGAGAAAAAGAAAGATGTCAGATACAGAAAGGTTTGGAAAATAACTGAAATAAAATAAGGACAGGTAAATAAGGAACAAGTTCAAGATAGTGTACTTTCAGGAATTGCAGTGAAAGATGAATCCACAGACAGAAAGAAAGAAGTCAGAGCTCAGAGAGATGATGAATCTACCGATGAAGATGATGATGAATACACATCAGAGTAGGAATTGGTCTGATCCATCCGACTTAGAGAATCCCAGGTAACATGAATATTAGACAGGGGGAGTCTATGCGATAGTTTTGACAGACCAAAGAACCATCCTTCGAGCATCTTGCAGAGTTTGAGTAGACAAATCCAGAGTAGTCAGTTAGCAGAAGTACAGTTTGATAGGTGTAGTAGTGAAGACTTCATGATAGTATAGTAATAAATGGGCCGACATTATGGACAGTTGTGCAGTAGAGTCTTGGACAGTATGGACAGAGATGGATTTGTAAGAACACTTAGAAGGTTTGGAGAGATATATGACAGTGGACGAGAGCATGGATTCATAGATTGGTTCAGAGAGTGGTTCAGAGACAAAGGAACATTATGGATGTTAATTGCACAGGAAATGGCTCGAACAATGCTAATGGATTCCAAATTGACAAATATTTTTTGGACACATGCAGTGCATACAACAGTTCACATTCAAAACAGAGTAATGCTCAGAAACAACAATGAAAAAACTCCCTACAAGCTATGGAAAGGAAGACTAGCAAATGTGAAGCACTTCAAAGTATTTGGAAACAAACACTACATCAAAAGAGAAGATGGAAGAATGGGAAAGTTTGATTCTCGTGTGGACAAAGGAGTGCTTTTTGGTTACTCAAGTGCAAGGAAAGAATACAAGTGTTACAATCTGAGGTTGAAAAAAGTTGTGGAAAACATCAATGTAAAAATTGATGAAACGGGTGGATGAGACTTAAAAGAAGAAGAAAATGAGTTAGTGGAACAAATTTACGAAGAAGAAGAAAAATATGAAGAAGAAGTAGAAGGGGAAGATGAAGAAGATCAGACAGAAGTAGAAGAGGAAGTATATCATGTGCCTCCAAAGACACATAGCAAACGAGTATAGAAGAATCATCCTTTAGATCATATTATCAGAAACAAAGATGCATGAGTTGAGACTAGAAGAAGAATTTGTTCACTAGAACAAATGCACCTAGCACTCTTATCTATGATTGAACCAAATAGTTTTGAGGAGGCCAACAAGGATGAATTCTAGAATAAGGCCATGGATGAAGAATTGGTTCAAATAGAGAAGAATGACACTTGGTAATTGGTTCTAAGACCAAAGAATAAGAATGTGATTGGCACAAAGTGGGTTTTCAGAAATAAATTGAATGAAGATGGACATGTTATAAGGAATAAAGCTAGATTGGTATGTAAAGGATACACACAGGTTGAAGGAATCGACTTTGAAGAGACATTTTCCCCAGTTTCCAGAATGGAAACAATCTGATTGCTCTTAGCTTATGCATGCTCCAAGAATATTAAAGTGTATCATATGGACGTGAAATCAACTTTTCTAAACGGAGAACTTGAAGAAGAAGTATACATTGAACAACCAAAAGGATTTCATTTGTCAGAGAATGCAAATTATGTGTGTAAATTGAAGAAGGTCTTGTATGGTCTAAAAAACGATCTTAGATCATGGTACTCTAGACTGGATAAATATTTACAGCAGGTAGGGTTCAGAAAAGGAAGTGAAAACAACAACCTCTACATCAAGGTAACTCAAGATGGTATTTTATTAATTGAATTTTATGTTGATGATATTATTTTTGGAAGTATTGATGACAGGTTGACCCATAAATTTGCAAAGGATATGCAAAATGAATTTGAATTGTCATTACTCAGAGAACTATCCTTCTTTCCGGGTCTTTAGATTTGTCAAAGAAATCGATGAATTTTTATTTCTCAAACTAAGTGTAATGTGTATGTGTATGATTGCTCATTTGTTCATTGTTTATTTACTTTGCAACTATTGGATGATAATGCTACATTTGCATTTTTTGGTTAAAAATGATCAAATTTCTCTATTACTGATTCACCCCCCCTCTCAGTAATCCAACAATTGGTATCAGAGCAGGTTCCTTCAGGAAACAACTTAACCATTGGACGAAGATAATGGATTATTCTGAGAATGGAATACCACTATTCAATGGTCAGAATGGTTTAAAGTATGATATTCGGAGTGGAAGGACGAAAGTATTTTTATAGGCACATTGGTATTATATTTGGCTATCAATCATTACAGGATATGATAGTTCAAAAAGGGAAAATACTGCAACCAAGAAGGAATTGAAGAATAATAACATCAAAATAGCAATGGATTTCATCTGGGAAGGATTACCTAATCTGATAAGAGAAAAGGTTGGTAAATTTTCATCAACCAAAGAAATTTGGGATAAGTTACATGATATATATTATTCACTCATCGCAGATTCATAAAATTCCAAAGAAGATGCAGGTACATATCAAGAAGAAATATGTTCACCATGTCAAACAGATTCAGAAGATGAAGAGTACACAATCAAAAGAGGTATGTTGTTTTTCTTTAATTGTGAAAAACACAGACATCTTGAAATAAAATGCCATGAGACAAAAAAAACTAATTGAAAAGGAAGACAATTATGAAGAAGAATTGATCAGTGCTTTAGATGAACTAAGAAAAGAAAGAGAAGAAGACAAGTCACTCAAAAAGGAATTGATAAAATAAAAGGAAAGAACTAACGATCTAAACCATCTTTAGTTAGAGTTTGGTCAAGAAGAGAAAGTGATTGAAGAAGAAATAATCACATTAAAAATTCATCTTGAAGAAGCGAAGAGAACAAAAGAAGTCATGAATTCTCAGATATTAAATAAAGAAGAAGAGGTTCATCAACTTAAAGAAGAAGTTGTCACATTGAGATTTAAAATCGTTAAGCTCAAAAAGAACGTTGAAGAGACAAAAACCTCTGTATCGGTTGTAGAGAATGAAGAGAATCACTCTAGGTTGCTAGAAAATAAGACTGAAGAAATGAGCAAGAATTATGTAGAAATACTCAAAGGAAGGAATCATGGTCAACCATAATCTAAGAAAACTAATAAGGGTACATCTTCAAGAATACCATCCATGTTCAAGCCACAAAGAAGCTTCGATCATGATCATGATCAGTCAAGGTAGAAATTTAGAAGGACTACACCACAAAGAAGATCATTCACTCCCAAGTATGCAAATTTCTTTTATGGCCATTGTTTTTATTGTACTAATTTTGGACATAAGGTTGCAGATTGCAGGGATTATAAAAGAAATGTTCAAGCAATAAATGCCTATGTGGCCCCACGTAACATTGAATGTTACAAATGTCATAACTATGGACACATAGCTAGTGATTGTAGAAGCATGATCGATACTTCCATGAAAGAGAAAACTGATATCAGATATAAGAAAGTATGGATAAGAAAACAAGAAGAACATGTGAACAAAGACCAGGTCCTAGAGATCACAATATTGGCACTAAAATGAGATGAAGAAAATTCTACAGAGAAAAAGAAAGATGTCAGATACAGAAAGGTTTGGAAAATAATTGAAAGAAAATAAGGATAGGTAAATAAGGAACATGTTCAAGATATTGTACTTTCGGGAATTGTAGTGAAAGATGAATCCACAGACAGAAAGAAAGAAGTCAGAGCTCAGAGAGATGATGAATCTATTGATGAAGATGATGATGAATACACATCAGAGTAGGAATTGGTCTGAGCCATTCGGCTTAGAGAATCCCAGGTATCATGAATATTAGATAGGGGGAGTCTATGCGATAGTTTTGACAGACCAAAGAACCATCCTTCGAGCAGCTTGCAGAGTTTGAGTAGACAAATCCAGAGTAGTCAGTTAGCAAAAGTACAGTTTGATAGCTGTAGTAGTGAAGACTTCATGATAGTATAGTAATAAATGGGCCGACATTATGGACAGTTGTGCAATAAAGTCTTGGATAGTATGGACAGAGATGGATTTGTAAGAACACTTAGCAGGTTTGGAGAGATATATGACAATGGACGAGAACATGGATTCATAGATTGGTTCAGAGAGTGGTTTAGAGAGAAAGGAACATTATGGATGTTAATTGCATAGGAAATGGCTTGAACAATGCTACTGGATTCCAAATTGACAAATATTTTTCGGACACATGCAATGTATACAACAGTTCACATTCAAAACATAGTAATGCTCAGAAACAACAATGAAAAAACTCCCTACGAGCTATGGAAAGGAAGACTAGCAAATGTGAAGCACTTCAGAGTATTTGGAAGAAAACACTACATCAAAAGAGAAGATGGAAGAATGGGAAAGTTTGATTCTCGTGTGGACAAAGGAGTACTTGTTGGTTACTCAAGTGCAAGGAAAGCATACAAGTGTTACAATCTGAGGTTGAAAAAAGTTGTGGAAAACATCAATGTAAAAATTGATGAAATGGGTGGACGAGGATTAAAAGAAGAAGAAAATGAGTCAGTGGAACAACCTTACGAAGAAGAAGCAAAAGATGAAGAATAAGTAGAAGGGGAAGATGAAAAATATCGGACATAAGTAGAAGAGGAAGTATATCATGTGCCTCCAAAGACACCTAGAAAACGAGTACAGAAGAATCATCCTTCAAATCAAATTATCGGAAACAAAGATGAATGAGTTGAGACTAGAAGAAGAATTTGTTCACTAGAACAAATGCACCTAGCACTCTTATCTACGATTGAACCAAATAGTTTTGAAGAGGCCAGAAAGGATGAATTCTGGAATAAGGCCATGGATGAAGAATTGGTTCAAATAGAGAAGAATGACACTTGGGAATTGGTTCCAAGACCAAAGAATAAGAATGTGATTGACACAAAGTGGGTTTTCATAAATAAATTGAATGAAGATGGACATGTTATAAGGAATAAAGATAGATTGGTATGTAAAGGATACACACAGGTTGAAGGAATCGACTTTGAAGAGACATTTTCCCCAGTTGCCAGAATGGAAACAATCTGATTGCTCTTAGCTTATGCATGCTCCAAGAATATTAAAGTGTATCAAATGGACGTGAAATCAACTTTTCTGAATGAAGAACTTGAAGAAGAAGTCTACATTGAACAACCAAAAGGATTTCAGTTGTCAAAGAATGCAGATTATGTGTGTAAATTGAAGAAGTCCTTGTATGGTCTAAAAAACGATCTTAGAGCATGGTACTCGAGACTAGATAAATATTTACAGCAGACAGGGTTTAGAAAAGGAAGTGCAAACAACAGCCTCTACATCAAGGTAACTCAAGATGGTATTTTATTAATTGAATTTTATGTTGATGATATTATTTTTGGAAGTATTGATGACAGGTTAACCCATAAATTTGCAAAGGATATGGAAAATGAATTTGAAATGTCATTACTCAGAGAACTATCCTTCTTTCCGGGTCTTCAGATACGTCAAAGAAACTGATGAATTTTTATTTCTCAAACTAAGTATATCAAAGAAATGCTAAATAGGTTTGGAATGGAAGATTGCAAACTAGTTACCACTCCTATGCAAACCAGTTGCAAGTTGGGAAAAGATGATGATTCAAAGTCTACAGACCAGAGGCAATACATGTCAATGATTGGTAGCTTACTATATGTGACAACATCCAGACCATATGTAATGTAGACAGTTGGACAAGTGGCATGATTTCAAACAACACCAAAGGAATTACAGGTGGCACGATTTCAAGTAGCACCAAAGGAATCATATATCTCAAAGGAACAAAAGAGTTTGTATTATTGTATCCAAAAGGAAAGGATCTATCACTTATTGCCTACACAGATGCAAATTGGGCAGGTTGCATTGATGACTGACGAAGCACCAGTGGAGTAGCGTTCTACTTGGATATACAGGTTGAGTATGATGAGCCCATTCCAATCTATTGTGATAATACAAGTGCCATCAGTATCTCAAAGAACCCGATGATGCACTCCAAGAAGAAGAAAATTCCAATAAAGTATCACTTTCTACGAGAACAGGTTGCAGAGAAGAACATTAGAGTTGAATATGTGGGCACAAAAGAACAAGTGGCAGACATATTTACAAAAATGCTTCTAAAAGAAGCCTTTGAGTATCTTAGCCAGAGACGTAGAGTAATTTCTACTCCAAAATGAATTCTTTTGAATGCTTATCTTATATGTCTTAGGTTTACACGAGGAAGCACCATAAAGAGGAAAATTCAAGTTGGGGTATCAGTTTCAGGAAGAGTTCATTCAAGGGGAGTACCCCCAAGGATAGTTCAGTTAGGGGGATCATCCCCAGATGGGAAGATACCTTTACCATTGCTGAAAAAGGGGGGTATATTTATCATATGCATGATATAAATGCTTGGAGAAAGAGAACAAAGGCATGGTTCTAGGGGGAACGATTGTCACAGGGGGAGCATGAGTGATATGACTTCAGTATTGCATCATACTGTTTCCATCAATGCCAAAGGGGGAGATTGTTGATTATTTGGGTTGGTTTTCATTGATGTCAACCCTTGAAGAAAGTTAGTAGCGAATTCTAGTAGCATAAAGATTTGGGTAATGGACCCAAGTTTGTTTGATGTATAATGGTATGAGTTTTAATATATTTGAAGGTAAGACTATTCTATTTGGATAGTACATGTCATGACATTTCCGGTGATATGTGGAACATCACATAATTCCTCACGGTTAGAGAGTTATGGCCATGTGAAGTTGGAGAACCCCCAAAAGGTCAAAGGTTAAAGAAGCCCCAAAAGGTCAAAGTAGACAAAGTGGTTACAAAGAAGAAATTATTTAAATAATAAAGTGAATTGATGAGTGTATTACAAGTCAAAATGGATACAAATGAAATTATTTAAATAATAAATTTAATTTAGAAATTACTAAGTGGACAAGTAGTTAGAAGTGGGTTAGCCCTAAAATAAGGAAAGTGGTTTAAGATGGTTAGAAGGTAACCCACTGAGGAAGCTACATAAAAGTATAAA
This sequence comes from Picea engelmannii, assembly GCA_009831015.1. NCBI lineage: Eukaryota > Viridiplantae > Streptophyta > Pinopsida > Pinales > Pinaceae > Picea > Picea engelmannii. The sequence continues at coordinate 12,908 of ML803382.1, forward strand.
TAAGAGGCAAGGGTCTCTCATTTAATCACACTTGAGTATATTAAATATCTACAAGTGATTGAGGTAACCAAAGGATATCTAAGGAGAATTTAAGAGGGAAGGTGAAGTAAAGAAGGCCGAAATTCAAGGGAGGATAAATTCTTTTGATGATGATTTCTAAGGTATGTTATTTACAGGTCATCTCACCATTTCCGTAATAACATTTTTTCTAGAATGATTGAGACTGCAAAATCTAGAGGCCATTGAGGAAACATATCCAAGTAGTTGTTATAAAAATTCCAGCTTGTGGGTCGTTGTATTTTTGGAGTTACACTCCGTGGAAAATAGGGTTTGTGGCTAGTCCTTAAACTAGTCTAAAACAAATGTTTCGGGTAAAAACGTCATAACTTCTTCATAACAGATCCAAATTTAGTAAGACCAAATTTATTGGTTAGAGTACATTATGTGTACTATTTTCAGATCCATACAACAAATATTCCGTGTGGGGAACGCTCTACAAGTTCACTCTCTAGAATAAGCCATAATTCAATAAGGTATGCAATTTTTGCTATAACTCCTTTTATGAGAGGTTCTAAGTAGTGAAACATGGAGGAATTGTATAAAATACACTGAAGAACATTGTGTACTATTTTCATATCTTTATTCATTACATGTACATAGTTATAATTATTTTAAGTTAGGGTTGTTGACTAATCCAAAATTAGTCATGTGAGACTAAAGTAAAGTTTGATGAAAATGCTAGTCTCTTGTTGTTAAAGTTAAGAAAGGTTTGCAGGTATCTGATCATATACACCAGGTCTATTACAGATTTACAAATCATATTTGGATGATGAAATTGATGAGGGATTTTGGTTGAGGTACATGTTGGGTACATGGTTGAGACAAGTAGTTGATGAGTTGGCACATACATGAGGTGTATAGTTGATGATGTTGGTACATCTTGATGAGTCATAGTTGATGAGTAGTTGATGCATGATTGGTACATACTTGGTACATGGTTGGATGAACTTGTTAGTAGTATTGTTGACACATGGTTTATGATGTAGCATACTTGTCTTGGTATATTATTAGAAGCACATATTGATGTTGGTGATGATTATGCGTTGTTGTGTTATGCTGGGTTGATGCACATATTGATGATATTGTGCATATGGTTGAGAGTTGTCTTGGTGATTGATCTTGGTGATTAGATCTGATGTGGTTGATAAGATTGATGAGATAGGTTGTTGTGATAGGTTGTTTGGACAGGTTATTGTGACAGGTTATTTGTACAAGTTTGGTGCATGGCTGATGCATTTTTTTATGGTACAGGTTGAGGTACAGGTTGATGTATGGTACATGTTGGCACAAGTTATTGGTATAGGTTGTTATAGGGTTTTTGGTGCAGGTTGATTGGTACATTTTTACAACAATATATCTCACAGTGATAGTGTGACAGTGGTTCCATTACTCTACTTATATTTCAGGGCGGTTGGACGGGGCAAGGACAGGTGGTTGTAGCCACCTTCTAGTTGTAGCCGGAGAACATATGGGGTTGTAGCCTCTTTCTAATTGTAGCCAGAGAATTAGGGAGTTGGAGCTTCCCTCAGGTTGTAGCCTGAGAAATTAGGGAGTTGGAGCCTCCTTCCAGCTGCAGCTGGAAAACAAAGGATGTTGGTGCTTCCAATGAATGTAATTATTAAAGACATATAAGAAAAAACATTATGTGGTTTTCTCCCGCTTTGAGTTTCCACATAAAAATATTGGTGTACTGTGTATGTGTATGATTGCTCATTTGTTCATTGTTAATTTACTCTGTAACTATTGGATGACAATGCTAGATTTTCATTTTGTGGTTAAAAATGATTAAATTTCTCTATTAATGATTCACCGCCCTCTCAATAATCCAACACATAGATGGAAGAGAATGTTTAAACATTATTGTTTTGAGATCAATTTATTTACTAAGTTGGATAATATTTTTACTTGCTCACTAATAAATCGAATAATTGAGCTCATATTTTCATAATCGATCCGATCTCCCAACCCAATTAGTGACAAATATCTAAAAACGATTTATCGAGTTTGACTATAGTTTGTTTCATGAACCTTTTGAATAATATTATGCTTGCTCTTCATTCATACTTATTTTGGAGAGAATATTGTCACGTATTTTTTCTCTTGTATTCTATAATTTACCTACCCATGTCCCATATCAATTTTCTTTGAGAAATTTCTTATGAATCATCTTACATCATCTCCATTTTCATGTAAAAGTAACTTATGTTGTTATCTATCTTTTTTTAACTAGAACTGGAAGATTTGTATTAATTAAAAGTTGCATCAGAGCTTACAGTAGAGATACATCAAAAGTTGCTTCTAGATAGAAGTTTACACACCAAAAATATGTGATGTTTCAAGATATCATTGTATACAAAGAGTAGCTTCAAATACATCTTTATTCTAAAATATCTAGTAGTATAAACTTGGCAAAAAAGACCTAAAATCTTAAGAACTTTAAAAACATGTCTATTCAAGTAGTTGTAGATGAGTCAACTGGAAAATTCATCTTCATCTTATTTCACTGGCCCCATCGATGTTTTCCCTATTTTCTCTAGGACCAAAAGTTGATGCACTGCATTGTCTTTCATAGGAAAATCAAAGATTGAGTTTGTAGAGTGGACTCGAGTGTGTTTTCTAGAGTGTCTCCCAATATATAATTGAAAAACTAGGTGGGGCAACTCCCTCAATTCAATCTCCAATGCATTGATATACCTATTCTACTACAAAAGGATGCCCATTATGACCTTGAGTTGGTAGTGGTTTCCTGAATTACAATTTTCTTTGTTATCGAGTAAAGGATGTTGTCATGACTAACAATAGTTTTCTCATGATGTTGCAAAGCCTTGCTAATCTCTCTTAGTTCCTTATAATCCATCTACCTGAAATTTTTAACCAAGTAGTGAAGCGGGAAGTAAAAGGATCCACTCCCATAATTACCAAGCTTGTTATGCAAAGCCAACATTAGAGAAACAAAGTCTGAAGCAGAGTTGTGACCAATGCATTGTTGGCCCAAAATCCTCATAGAAAACCAAAACGAAACCCCTAATGCTAATCGGGGGGTGAAGAAGAACCAACCAAAATTCCAAATAAACATGAACCTTTCCATGAATATAAATACAACTTCTAACTCATACTCAAAGAAAAAAACAATTAACCTGAAAACTAGAATTCCAACTGAGAACCATTGTAGTTCTTCCAACGTGGCAACTAGGTGCCTCGAAGAACCAAGATCGAGCAAAACTAGAGCCTTCATATAAGAATTCAAACCTACATATTCCCAACCAGACCTGAAATGTCAGTGCCAATGCCCAGGGAAACTAGATTCAATTCCATAATCCCACCTCGCTTGTGTTGCACTCAAGTAGGGTATTCATTAACCAATGAGAGGGGAGATACAATCGTGTGATATGAGAGGAAGGGTCTCATGTCACATATCCTCTCTCTGTGTGTATTGTATGCCATGCAATGGGTCATGTTTCCTCTTAATTGGATGTTATGTGGTCTCTTCATTAATCAATCATGGGACTTGTTAGAAGTACTCCTTACCATTGATAACGATTTTCCCCACCTTTTCTTTATGGCTAGATTGGCTTGATTATTCACTATTGGGTTGTTTTCCCACAATATTTGGTAGAAATTCACATTTGTGAATTAATCTTTGACATGTATGATCCTCTTAATCATTGATGTTAGTTGAGAATCTAATGAATTTGAGTTCGAGATCAAGCACCTAATGATTATTTTGGAATTCCCCACCATTGTCAAGATTGTGATGTGATGGTTATTGGAAAGATTCAAGCCTTGCAAAAGTTCATAGGATTTAGCCTTATTGTTAGAGGAGATTCCAATACTTTAAGCATAGGTATAAACTATTGTTCCTCTAGGGTTAAAAATAACCCCTCTTGCACTTTCCACCCCGAATTGTGTTGTTATATATCATGATAGGTAATTTTTTTCTTTAATGTTCATTTTTATTTTATTTTGAACTTAATATATAGGGATTATACAACTTATATTTAAGTCTTATACAAATTTCTTATAGATCTCTTTTTCGACCCTCATGGTTAACTCTTCATGTATGATCTTCAATTCTATCTCAATTTGATAACTTTTCTTCTCTTTTAATATTTATAGTTTTAAAAATGATTTAATGATGATTTATTAATTTAATTTATATATCAACATTTCTTCATCTTTTCTTCTAATTTCTTCCATTATCTTCTTATTTTCAACATGGATCCTTCAACCTCTTTGTTTGCAAGTTTTTATTTAGTTTTTTTCAATTTACATTGATTTGTTTGCATATTTTGTCTTTATCCATGTTTTAAGTATATCAATATCACCTCGTTTCCCTCTTAAAAAAAATTCAATTTTCTTTTGATATTAAAGTTTCTTTCACCATTTAAAAACTTTAACACCGACATATTTCCATATTGATATTGGTTTCTCACTTCTTCTTTTTTCCTTATAAATACTCCACGTTCTTTTGGATATTTTTTTCTTCATTATTACAAAATTGGGAATTGTGTTTTTTAAACAATATTTTTTTTTGGATAATCCATAATTTCCCAACAAATATTGATAATATTATTAAGAATGCTTCAACTTCCACTTAAATTTGAATTTTATTTTGAAAATTACAAATTTTTATGATAATATTTTTCTTTAAAAATCATAATTTTATTATTCATAACAAAATCATGTGGATACTTTTTAACATTCATTGTGCTTTCCCTAACTTATGTTATCGAAACCTCTAGACCCCTATTCAAAATTTACAAACATAATCTTTCTAACATATATTAGCAAAATCTAAAAACTTGGATCCTAATAAGTATGAAATTGTACAAATTTTATCATACAAGTCTTATTGTAGATCATTGCCAGTTCAAAATATACCATAGTATACATCATTATAATCTATCACAAATATTTTTTAGTCTTTTGTTGATATATATGAATAAGTAGAAACACCATAAGCAAACCCTGAAAAGAGAGTGAAGATAGGTCATGTGAATGGTCTGGGATGATATTCATAATGCACACCTAATTGATAAGTCTAGATATACCAAGTACCTAGAAACATATTGATCCGGATTATTTTCAGCACGAAATGAAAGCGGAGAAATAATAAAGAAATGCACAAAGATATTGCAGATATTCAATAATATAACCGAAATGTATCAGAGATGCAACCATAAACACATATATACAGTAATACACGATTTCTATTAATCAGAGAAATGTACAGAGACTGTAAAAATACAGAGTGAAAGACTCGCTAGAATGGTGGCAGCTTATCTCTGAGAAGAGATGTG
>ML803382.1:25879-40220 GCA_009831015.1 Picea engelmannii
TTTGAGGACTACACTAAACATTTTTACATTAGAACAAAATCTACTGGCCTTCAAATAAACATTAGTGCTTGATTATTTTCCATTTCTATATATATCCATTCTTGGATTTTGCAAAGATGTGCTACAATGGTTTGAATAAATGGTAGGCAAATCTTGTTGTCACTTGTGGAATTTTTGTTCCACTTATTTGTCTTGTGGTTTCCACTAAGAGTTTCACTTTCTAAGACACCATATGAGTGTTGAACGGGATGACTATGAAGAGTTGACATTCTTACTAAAGATCATGCTAAGGTGATGCAGTCAACACTAATAACTCTTGAAAAGTAAACCCAAGTGAGACATTAGATTCCTCATGAAAAATAGATATTATATGTAAATAATCACCAAGAACATCGACAAATTATGAAGGCCTTCACCTTGATTTACTAAACTAGACTTCTTTTCAAGTCCCAAGTTATAAAAGTAAAATAAAAAAATGGAGGTCTCTCTCTCTTTCAAGTTATGAAAATCATGTGATACTAGCATGAATTAATCTTTGTAGAGATCAGGGTGCATATTCAAGAAGAAGAGTTTTTGTTTATCTATTAAACTGTGCCAATGCTATAGAATACCAATGTATTTCTGTCAAAATGAAATTTTAACTCCTTGGATCAATGATTATTGTTGACATTTGGGTTTATATAGATATTCTAATATTGGGTAGAATCTTAAAAGAGATGGGTGTTGTAAATCATTTGGTTCACATGCAATTGGAGGAAGAAAAACTGAAGTAGTGAAGAAGGTAGGTGGGAGGAAGCTTACAATGTTTTGGACGAGATGGTGTCCAAGGGCTACAATCCTAATGTTGTAACATTTACTACATCAATGGATGGTATTTGCAAGAATTAATAAACATTGAGGGGGCTAGTAGGGTTCTTGATAAGGTGGTTAAGCATGAATGTTCTTCGTACTTTGTCACTTAACAACATTATTATTCATGCTCTTCATAATGCAAGGAAGTTATTGTAATAATTTAAAATTTTGATGAGATATCAAATAGAATTTGTACTCCTGATATGACCCAACAAACATATATTTATTTAAAAAAAATAAAATAATTGAGATAGTTTGTGCCCCTTCTAAAGGAGATAGCTTAAGGGTTGATCATTCAATAGAAGGTTATCTCCCTTACTCTAATATCATCTTTGATGTCTTATGTGGGTGCAAGAATTTTATGGATGTGTTGTTGTGTCTTTGTTGAGCATTTCATATGGTTGTTACATATATATCAGATCTTTCCTTGATTGATAACACTTGTTGTTTGGTGGCTTTGTCACATCTTCTTTATCAATTTTCAAATTCTATTTGTTGCCTAGACTCCATAGCCCAAGCATAAGGCACCAGGTCTTGCTTGGATTCTCACGTTATATCTTAAAATACAAAGATATTACCATTCTTAAAAGACAAAGAGATACAAGTTTGTAATTCTTGAAACCCACAAACAAATAAGCATGTAAAATTTAAATCAAAACTTGAACAATTCAATCTCTTAAATTTCATGTTTACCAATGCCTTCAAATTGCTAGGATGATATCCATGGAGCCACAAATTGATGCATAAATTGTATGTCAAGGCCAATAGAACCAATAGAACCAAGGATTATTGAATAAATATATACCAAGACTAAGAGAAGATGAAATTATCATTAAGTGTATAATAAAATTACATTCATAGATATATACAAGCCATAGAAATAGCCTTGTGTATATTATCAGATGAAAAAGTACCCATAATGTCAATGCATTATATGCATCATTACATGCTCAACTATATAATGTACATCTAACTGTCTTATAAAATTATCACACATCATCAATTTCTTTTAGTCTTCTTTTGTGTTTTTCAGTTCTTAAGTAATTCATCCATCTCCATGTCTTCGTTTATTCGGTTCTCTTCAACAACTGATGTTGTTTTAGTCCTTTCATGCTGAGCACATCTAGTCTTGTACCCACGACGTGGAGGATGGTGTGAGGGGCCATCACCTACAAAAACAAAAAATAGTAAATTTATATGGCCAATTTTTAAATATCATTGAAGTAGTTCATTAATATTAAAAAACAACTTTGTAATGTAATTATTTACCTGGTCCTCTAGTCGGCACCGTTGGAATGGCTGACCTATTCACCTGATCTTCAGGTTGAGGAGGATCAATTATGACATCATCTTCCATTGAAACATAAAAAAATTATAAGTATATGATTAATATACAACCATTTTACCGTCATGGGTGTCAGTCACAAGAACATTTTGGGGCTGCACCCCACTAGGATGGGGTTGCTGGGAAGCACCATGATCTTTTTGTCACGTTGTAATATCAACGCTCTGTTGTCCAATACTAATGGTTTCATTGATAGTGTTGCTCCCCTGATTAAAACAAAGTAAGACATTAAATTATGGACGATATCAAACATTTACGTATTTTATAATCACTGAAAGGTTAATGTGGACTGATTTTTATTTACGTTATCCCGCAAACTGGATCCTGGGGTCTTCCCCATGCTTTTCCTACGATCAACCATGAATTTATAATCGTACTTGTAACCAAGTTGGAGGTATTCCTCTTTGGTTTCAGTTCCAAAGTCGTCGCCCTGCATTGCATAAGGGTATGTTTTTTTGATGTTTTTGGCTGCAATTACCTAAAAGTTGTAAGGTGATACAAATAATATTCTTAAGATGTTTGGGTACTTACGATTCGTGACTGTAACCTCGAGTAACCACCCTGGCCTAGCTTGTGTTGGCCATGTTTTGAAATCCTTGCTTTGGTTTCCTTCGAAGTGTCAGTAAACCTATCATCAAAATTTTCAAGTATGTTATATATAACAACACTTTTATTTAGATCTAGAGAAAATTAAAGCTGGTATTGAAATCAAAATATTGTAATTTACCTTGGGGTACCAGTTATTTTTTCTCCTAATTTTCTCAAAATATTTTCTTTTTCATCATCAATGATCGCCTTCCACTCCCTCTTTGGAATTGAGGGAGGATTCTCATACCTAGGATTTCCTGCCAAGATTCATCTATAAACATCCCGCGTATACTTTAAATATTCGCCTGCTACAGAGGTGAACATTTTTTTATTGAACGCGTCTACTCCAAAGAGGCCTTCAAGATAATCCATAAGTTATTTTTTGGGGTTAGAATTATGGAAATTCCACCTCATGCATAAGGTTTCCCCAAAAATCAACAAGGCCTTGCTCTCTAGGTGCCTATAAAAATGGTGGTTTCCTACACAAAAAAAGATATGATCATTAATTTAAAATTAATAATCTAGATGATTTGTGTATGAGATGGACAACATGAAACGATTAAAATATGAAAAAATACTTGGGAGTCTTAATTTTTTTAATGGAAGTCCATTATCGTCAACCAAAAATGTGCACAGAAGGGTCCCCATGCTTGTCACACGTCTAGCTCTAGGAAATGCAACCATGTCAACCACATCATCAGCCTCATATCTGTCACCATCTCTAGAGTTTGACCGATGTGTGGATGTCTGGCAGTGTGTGTCATGGATCCTATCTAAACTAGGTGTGGAATATGGAGAAGTAAATAGTACTCTAGCAGTTGTAAGACCGCCTGCATCAGGACTCTATGGCATCTCTGCAGTGCCACTACTACCAACACCGGGCTGAACAGGTTCCGAAAATCTCTATATAAAAAAGAAAATGTTTTTTTTCGTGAGATAATGTAAAAGTTAAAGAACAAAGTTTAATAATTGAACATATGAGTACATTAGAAAAAAACACTTTAAATTATGGTTATTACCTTATATGTGTTAAGTTGTGACATAAGAATATTGATCTTTTCTAGGACGTCGAGAGTTTGATCTAGATGATCTAATAATCTAGCAAGTTCCTTGTTCACTTTAATGATCTTTTTTATTATTAATACCATCGGATCAGGGGATGAATACAACCCCTCCTCATCGGCGGAATCATGATCAACATGGCCTGCCGACTACATATAATTTCAACAAAAACAATGTTATTTTAGTAAAATTATATAAGCAAATAATAAAATTCACGTAAAATGAAAGTGGAAATTGATAATCATTTACATGTTTTGCGGTTGGCCCTTTCCCATGATCATCCTGCCACATTATAATATAATTAGAACCCCAAAACATTTAAAAAATTGTTAATGATAACAAAAAAATTGATTGCCACCCAAATAAAATCAACCTCAACGATCAACCTCCCACATTATTATAAAATTGGGACCGTGAAATATTTAAAACAATGTTAAAGATAAAAAATATATATATAATGCAATAATTAGAGGTTTCTTAAAGAGGTGTTGCATAAGTACCCGCACACTATTAGTCGATGTTTCTATTCGATTCAAATGGTAATCCACTAATAAATCTTCCCCGAGAGCTATCTTTTTTATTGCGCATAGGACTACTCGATTCTCTTCACGTCCCTTATATATGCAATTTGGTTGCTTGTTTGTTGTCCCAGGTCATGTGTTGTTTATAAACCCTGCGATATTGGTTGAATATTTAGGCCTTCCATCAATATAGATAGTCGCTCCCTTATTTTTATCCTTGTTTATTAGCTGTATATAATTTGCGGCGAGTGCATATCTCCACATACTTCGCATGTATCGGACCAACCACATCCAATCGTTATAATTGTAACACAGTCCGACATAGCCCATCAATTCAGTTACTGTATTGTATTTTATAGTTATTCCATCCATGGAAAATAGCCCCAGACCATGCAGGGAGGATGGTGCAATGTGATATGTCCTATTGTTGACAATGAAATCAACATCTATAGGAGGTAGTTCCTTAGGTACCCATTGTTTCACCAAATGCTTATACCTGAGTGGCACCTCTATGTATCCTATGCTCTCATAATCATAAGAGCATGATCCTCCTTCGGCAAGAAAAAATTCCATGCGTCTACAGAATTTTCTTCCGACTTTTTCACCTCTGGTCCTTGTTTGCTTATCATATCTACTAGATGAAGTCGCATTTTCCTCTATTTGTCCTAATATTTCCTCACTCGATGAAGAAATATATGACATGTACCTGTTTGGTTGTACCTTTAGTTTCATGTGCACGTCTTGTTAGTGAGTAGTCCATCCTCATCCTAGTTCCAATTTTTGAACTTTTTTTTTTCTATATTCAAAGTTATAAGTAAAAATTTTATATCTTTAGTTTTGGATGCACAATTAGACTAGGGTACAATTACCAATATTAGTAGGGGCACTCATGCATGCAATGGATTCCAAACTTAGTGAAGGGTATGAATATCTAGGTGGGTGCACCTTGATTAAACTCACTTATCATGCAAGCAATATGCACTATGGTTAGATTTCACACTACGGAATAGTGGTCAACCACCTAATGTAATGTGATATCCCTATTGATTTTGGACATATTATTAATGTGATAACACTAAGGACATGATAGATAGGAGTTCTTATGATGTTAAGGGAAAATCCAGGATAAACAATTACTCATTTGATGGTGAAATCATTGTGATGGATCTAAATGAAGAATGGGTTTACCAAATTGGTTTGCAATTCCACTCTCAAAGGAATGCGAGAAATATCTAAGGAGAGAGAAGGGGACAAAGATTTTGTAAGCCTAGGGGAGAAATCGTAAAAGGGACTCAATTATATGGGTTGTATAGTTAGTACATGCTTAGAGAACATTCATGTAGGCCGACATCTCAAATGGCCAACATCTCCAATTGAGCTCAAGTTTTGGTTTGAGTATGCAACATAGGAGGGGGGGGGGGGATTATTTTCAAAGGGTGGTATATTCCCACCTTCACCTCCCATACTTGGATGCGTACGTGGTCATATGCCATGGATGCAAGAGGGTGGAATGTTGAACATTTTCATGATTGGATTCTTATATTTTCCCTAAACATTAGAGTTTTGAGGTTGCATGTATTCATGTCCAAGAGGTTGGGAGAATGTTGGATGTATGATTGGTTTTTGGGTTGTGTAGAGGTTTATATGAATTCTTGGTTTATGGGTTCTGTTGGTGAAAGTTTTATCAGACCATGGTCCTTCTCAGGTTACCAACAAAAAGAACTGAGTAGTCTAGAGCATTGGCATTTTCATCTCCTCCAAAGAGAATAAGTCTCACCTAAAGAGCTACTGAGACAAATGGATAGGGAAGGGCAAGAAGAATACTTAGGTGGGTTCACAAAACCTTCAAGATTCATCATGATCTTGACATATAACTACAGAACATATCTAAACTCATATGCGCAAGAACTGAAACTACTTATGTTGCGGAAAAGCATTCAAACTCAAAGACATCATGTGGAACTTATGAACCATAAACAAGTACTGTAAAGATACAATTCATAAGTATAAACACAGAAAGACACAACATATTTTGAAATTTTGGATCCTTCTTCATATATTATCTTTAGATCTTCCTCAATTACAATCTCAGAGATACACAGTAAATCTTTGTTACAGACACTTGGCTCTGGGTCCATGCCGCAGAGCTCTAATTCCCAAAATGGTGTACAGATTACATTACAGAACTCAAAACCTAACTTCTCCACAATAGACAAAAACAAGTATGACCTCAACCTAATAACAAGGGAAGAATCATAATGAACCCTTTTTCAATCACAATCCAACTCTTTTACAATCATATTCATCCTTATATATAAGCTAAGTCGTGTCTTTCTGGCTTTGGCTTGCATGCTTTCTTATTCTGTTGCAACCGCTTTTTATTTGCTAGCGTTGTGTTGTCCTTTTCACAACTGATTTTTGTTGCTTCTCCTTCCTCTTTTGTCCAACTTATTCTGAAGCTTGTGCAACTTGTACTAGGCCAAAATTGGGACTGTAGTCTTTCTTTCACAACTCCTTATTGAAAAACGAAGGGCCCAACAGGTTGTGTAGAGTTTGACATGAATTCTTGGTTTTTAGATTGTGTATAAGTTGACATGAATACTTGGTTTACATATGGAGATGGATTTTTTGGAGTAGGACATTAACATTCTTTGGCTAAGGTTTGGAAAGTTTTTATTGTAAGGGGCCAATTGTTGTTGCTACACATTTACTTTGCTTGTTTATAATATATCAAGGATAGAAGTTCAAGGTAAAGTTTAAGGAACCACCAATATAGATGTACCAAGACTCATGGATCTAAGGGATAATGGGATGGTTGATGGGGAGACCCAAGGTTCAATTGGGCCATGGATAGTGAGTGGAGCAACCACTTTAGAGAAAGAAGGAAAGATATATGTTCCATCAAAAGGGGGATATGTTGAAGAGGCTGAGAGAGGGTCGGATCAAAGGTTAAAATTATTGATTTAAGAGGAGGGGCTTCCCTCTTTCTTGGAAGAGAGGTGAGTTTCAAGCTAAGAGGGAGGTTTAGTGAGTTGAATGTGAGGACCTCACAATATATCAAGGCCTTGCGAGAATCTAGCTCAACACCTTGGAGGCATACCAAATGGTGGTTTATTCGCACCTTCGCCTCCCATACTTGGCTGAGTACATGGTCATATACAATGGATGCAAGAGGGTGGAATGTTGAACATATTCATGATTGGATTCTAGTTTCCCTAAATGTTAGAGTTTTGAGGCTGCATGTATTCCTATCCAAGAGGTTAGGAGAATGTTGGATGTATGCTTGCAGGTTTTTGGGTTGTGTAGAGGTTTACATGAATGCTTGGTTTATGGGTTGTGTAGAGTTTGACATGAATGCTTGGTTTTTAGATTTTATATAGGTTGACATGGATACTTGGTTTACTTATGGAGATGAATGTCTTGGAGTAGGAAATTAACATTCCTTGTCTAAGGTTTGGAAAGTTTTGATTGTAAGGGGACAATTGTTGTTGCTACACATTTACTTTTCTTGTTTAGAATATATCAAGGAATTTATAAGATCAAGGTAAAGTTTGAGGAACCATCAATATAGATGTACCAAGACTCATGGATATAAGGGATAATGGGATGGTTTATAGGGAGACCCGAGGTTCAATTGGGCCATGGATAGTGAGTGGAGAAATCACTTGAGAGAAAGAAGGAAAGATATATGTTCCATCAAAAGGGGGATATGTTGAAGAGGCCGGGAGAGGGTCAGATCAAGGGAAACGAATACTGATCTAAAAGGAGAGGCTTCCCTCTTGCTTGGAAGAGAGGTTAGTTTCAAAATAAGAGGGAGGTTTAGTTTGTTGAATGTGAGCACCTCACAATATATCAAGGCGTTGAGAGAACTCTAACTTAACACCTTGGAGGCAAACCAAATGGTGGTATATTCCCACCTTCTCCTCCCATAATTGGATGAGTATGTGGTCATATACCATGGATGCAAGTGGGTGTAATGTTGAACATCTTCATGGTTAGATTCTAGTTTCCCTAAACATTAGAGTTTTGAGGTTGCATGTATTCCTGTCCAAGAGGTTGGAAGAATGTTGGATGTATGCTTGCAGGTTTTTGGGTTGTGTAGAGGTTTACATGAATGCTTGGTTTATGGGTTATGTAGAGTTTGACATGAATGTTTGGTTTTTAGATTGTGTATAGGTTGAAATGAATACTTGTTTAACATATGGAGAATCGAGATGAATGTTTTGGAGTAGGACATCAACATTCCTTGGATAAGGTTTGGAAATTTTTTATTGTAAGGGGCCAATTGTCGTTGCTACACATTTACTTTGCTTGTTTAGAATATATCAAGGATATAAGTTAAAGGTAAAGTTTGAGGAACCATCAATATAGATGTACCAAGACTCATGGATCTAAGGGATAATAGGATGGTTGATGGGGAGACCCGAGGTTCAATTGGGCCATGGATAGTGAGTGGAGCAATCACTTGAGAGAAATAAGGAAAGCTATATGTTCCATCAAAAGGGGGATATGTTGAAGAGGCCGAGAGAGGGTCAGATCAAGGGAAAAAACTATTGATCTAAGAGGAGGGGCTTCCCTCTTTCTTGGAAGAGAGGTGAGTTTCAAGCTAAGATGGAGGTTTAGTGATTTGATTGTGAGGACATCACAATATATCAAGGGCTTGCGAGAAATATAGCTCAACACCTTGGAGGCATACCAAATGGTGGTATATTTCCACCTTTGCCTCCCATACTTGGATGAGTACGTGGTCATATACCATGGATGCAAGAGGGTTGAATGTTGAACATGTTCATGATTGGATTCTAGTTTCCCTAAACAATAGATTTTTGAGGTTGCATGTATTCATGTCCAAGAGGTTGGGAGAATGTTGGATGTATGCTTGCAGGTTTTTGAGTTGTGTAGAGGTTTACATGAATGCTTGGTTTATGGGTTGTGTAGAGTTTGACATGAATGCTTGGTTTTTAGATTGTGTATAGGTTGACATGAATACTTGGTTTACATATGGAGATGAATGTTTTGGAGAAGGAAATTAGCATTCCTTGGCTAAGGTTTGGAAAATTTCGATTGTAAGGGGACAATTGTTGTTGCTACACATTTACTTTGGTTGTTTAGAATATATCAAGAAATATAGAAGTTCAAGGTAAAGTTTGAGGAACCATCAATATAGATGTACCAAGACTCATGGATCTAAGGGATAATGGGATGGTTGATGAGGAGACCCGAGGTTCAATTGGGCCATGGATAGTGAGTGGAGCAACCACTTGAGAGAAAGAAGGAAAGATATATGTTCCATCAAAAGGGGGATATGTTGAAGAGATCGAGAGAGGGTCAGATCAAGGGAAACAACTATTGATCTAAGAGGAGGGGCTTCCCTCTTTCTTGGAAGAGAGGTGAGTTTCAAGCTAAGAGGGATGTTTAGTGAGTTGAATGTGAGTACCTCACAATATATCAAGGCCTTGCGAGAACTCTAGCTCAACACCTTGGAGTCAAATCGAATGGTGGTATATTCCCACCTTTGCCTCCCATTCTTGGATGAGTAAGTGGTTATATACCATGGATGCAAGAAGGTGGAATGTTGAACATGTTCATGATTGGATTCTAGTTTCCCTAAACATTAGAGTTTTGAGGCTGTACGTATTCATGTCCAAGAGGTTGGGAAATTTTGGATGTATGCTTGCAGGTTTTTGGGTTGTGTAGAGGTTTACATTAATGCTTGGTTTATGGGTGGTGTAGAGTTTGACATAGATGCTTGGTTTTTATATTGTTTATAGGTTGAATGAATACTTGGTTTACATATGGATATGAATGTTTTGGAGTAGGACATTAACATTCCTTGGCTAAGGTTTGGAAAGTTTTGGTTGTAAGGGGCTAATTGTTGTTGCTACACATTTACTTTGCTTGTTTAGAATATATCAAGGATAGAAGTTCAAGGTAAAGTTTGAGGAACCATAAATATATATGTACCAAGACTCATGGATCTAATGGATAATGGGATGGTTGATGGGGATACCCGAGGTTCAATTGGGCCATGGATAGTGAGTGGAGCAACCACTTGAGAGACATAAGGAAAGATATGTGTTCCATCAAAAGGGGGATATGTTGAAGAGGCTGAGAGAGGGTCAGATCAAGGGAAACAACTATTAATCTAAGAGTAGGGGCTTCCTTCTTGCTTGGAAGAAAGGTGAGTTTCAAGCTAAGAGGGAGGTTTAGTGAGATGAATGTGAGGACCTCACAATATATCAAGGCCTTGTGATAACTCGAGCTCAACACCTTGGAGGAAAACCGAATGGTGGTATATTCCCACATTCGCCTCCCATACTTAGATGAGTATGTGGTCATATACCATGGATGAAAGAGGGTGGAATGTTGAACATGTTCATGATTGGATTCTAGTTTCCCTAAACATTAGAGTTTTGAGGTTGCATGTATTCCTGTCCAAGAGGTTGGGAGAATGTTGGATGTATGCTTGCAGGTTTTTGGGTTGTGTAGAGGTTTACATGAATGCCTGGTTTATGGTTTTTGTAGAGTTTGACATGAATGGTTGGTTTTTAGATTGTGTATAGGTTGACATGAATAATTGGTTTACATATGGAGATGAATGTTTTGGAGTAGAGAATTAACATTCCTTGGCTAAGGTTTGGAAAGTTTTGATTGTAAGGGGATAATTGTTGTTGCTACACATTTACTTTTCTTTTTTAGAATATATCAAGGACTATAGAAGTTCAAGGTAAAGTTTGAGGAACGATCAATATAGATGTACCGAGACTCATGGATTCAAGGGATAATGGGATGGTTGATTGGGAGACCCGAGGTTGAATTGGGCCATGGATAGTTAGTGGAACAACCACTTGAGACAAAGAAGGAAAGATATATGTTCCATCAAAAGGGGGATATGTTGAAGAGTCCAGGAGAGGGTCAGATCAAGGGAAAATACTATTGATCTAAGAGGAGGGGCTTCCCTTTTGCTTAGAATAGAGGTGAGTTTCAAGATAAGAGGGAGGTTTAGTGAGTTGAATGTGAGGACCTCACAATATATCAAGGCCTTGCGAGAACTCTAGCTCAACACCTTGGAGGCAAACCGAATGGTGGTATATTCCCACCTTCACCTCCCATACTTGGATGAGTACTTGGTCATATACCATGTATGAAAGAGAGTGGAATGTTGAACATGTTCATGATTGGATTCTAGTTTCCCTAAACGTTAGAGTTTTGAGGCTGCATGCATTCATGTCCAAGAGGTTGGGAGAATGTTGAATGTATGCTTTTGGGTTGTGTGAAGGTTTACAGGAATGCCTGGTTTATGGGTTGTGTAGATTTTGACATGAATGTTTGGTTTTTAGATTGTGTATAGGTTGACATGAATACTTGGTTTACATATGGAGATGAATTTTTTGGAGTAGTGTTGGTCCCCAACAACCCCCTTTTTTTTCTTTCATCAAAATCTAGGGTCCCTCGAAATTTTAGTTGGATTCTTCGTTTGTTTCCCTTTGACTTGATTGGATTGGTATTGGTTTTCTTTGTTTCGAGGTTGACTTGATTTTATATTATTTTCTTTTGTTTGATTTGAATTTCATGAAATTTAAATGTGATTTCTTTTTGCTTTCTACAATGTTGATGGACGAGCTTCATAATTTGAGAGTTTTTATTACGACACATCTTTTCAATGACATTTGTTCACATTTGAACAAATTGGAATGAGGGAGAGACGAACATAGAAATCTTAATTTAAACAAAAACTTTAATTTTTATCAACTTTTACTTTCGTTTAAATTATGATTATGTTTTCGACTTTTGCTCATTAACAATCATTTTCACAAAACCATTTGGTAGGTTTAATTAATTAAATTATTTTGTTAGTTTGCATCTCATTTCAAAATAAAAATAAAATAATAATAAAAAAATAATTATCTATCATTTGTTTGGTTTTGTGAAAACCCAAAATTAATATTTTTCTCTTCTCCATCAACTTGAAGCTTCTAGAATTTTAAGATCATATTTGAAAGGAAAATATAAACAATGTTTGTTTAGAACTTATAGTTAGTTTAAATTCATTTTAATTTTATTGTTCTAGATTTTGTTTTATTCACAATTTTTAAGTTATTAATTTAGGTTTCTTTTTGTTTCACAGGTTTCTATTATCAGTTATTTGGTACGGATCTGATCATGGCTTGATTTTATTATCTAAATACGTTCAAGATGATTGATCCAAAAATAATATTGGATTGTTGCAAATAAATTTATGAGCAACAACAAATAAAATTTGGAAATGCGTCAAGAATAGACAGACGATTTTGTAGGACGGATTGCAACCAAACCATGAGGAATCTGAAGATACGGTTGAAAACCCATCTCCAAAATGGACCCATTAAACTTACAAGAGCAAATTTTCCCAAGCAAATGCACGATTTGAGAGATATTTGTGTTTCTTTACGAGGCAGATTTCAGGTGGCGGAAATTATTAGTGACACCCAGACTGTTCATTCATTGTATAAATATATGAGAAAGTTCAGAGCCATAGAGATCCAAGAAATTGAAAGGAGGATTTGTATCCTTTCTCTTTTGTATATTATTTCTTTTGTAAACTTTTTTTCTTTTCAAATGGAGTAACCGATGGTTGGAATCTTTGGGAGAATGGACAAGTATTTTCAAAGAAGAATATG
The DNA here is from genome assembly GCA_009831015.1 of Picea engelmannii. Taxonomy (NCBI): domain Eukaryota; kingdom Viridiplantae; phylum Streptophyta; class Pinopsida; order Pinales; family Pinaceae; genus Picea; species Picea engelmannii. The sequence continues at coordinate 38,908 of ML803382.1, forward strand.
GAATTCCTGGTTGCTTAATGGTTTTTGTCCTGTGAGTAAAATGGTTTTATTTTCATTATAATATCTTTATATTCTTTGAATAATTCATTATGCATTGATTTAAATTAGTTTTAGTCTGTTTTATCAATACATGGTTAATTGCTATCATTTATATATTAATTTTTTCAATCTTTAAGAGTCTATTATCCCAAAAATTATTCCTGGACCATATGATTGACATATTTTGTTGAAACTATATGAGAAAGTAGTTTACTCTTTGGATTTCATCATGTGTAGACTTTGCAGTTTTTTTTCATTGTCTTCTCATGTAATTTCTTGATGTGAAATGTTATCTGTGTCAAATTAGCTTTAGTCAGTTCTGCACATAATATTTTATATCATGCTTTTCTTTATGTTGTTCATTATATTTTGGTTTAGTTTATATCTGTGACTGATCATCTATTCAAGTATTTTGAGTTTACATCTGATGCTATATAGTTGGTAACAACATTCCTAAGAATCATAATTTCTTTCATTTTCAGTTATTAGGCATTTCAAGGTCACACGATATATAATTATTTGTATTTCTGTCATTATAAACTCGCTCGAGAATATGAAATGCTTCCTTGAATTTCTTCAGGAAGTATTATGCTTTCTTTTCTCATAGGTTTACACTTGACACAGGTTAAGAGGAGCTCATACAAATGCATAAAGATGAATTTAGCTTAGTACTGTTGTGTGAGAGGTTAGTAGGTGCATTGTTTTCTTTTATTCAAATTTGTTTATATATGAATGAGACGATGATTGCATTAATTAGCTTTGACTATTTTTTTGTCATTGTTTCAATCGTATTCATTTAGTATTTATTTCTTTAAAATATTTAAAACATCAAAAGAGTATTGTTCATATCTTGTTCAAAAAATTAATTAAACAATCACTTTCGCAAGGTTTTATTTTAAACCTTTTAAACTTGTTCATAATCATTGTATATTAACGCTATTAGATAAACATTTGTAATTAGTTTACCGATTGTTAAAGTTATAGCTTTAGATTAGTTTATTTCATTTCATTGTTTTAGGACCCTAGTTGGCTAATGGATCCATTAAACCCGTCGAGTCATTTCATTCCAAACGACTTGGGTTATTTAGACAACCCCAGTTCGGATTTGACCTTTCAATTGACGATGTGTCACTGTTAAGAACCAAACATCAATATAGCATAGAAAAACCTCAGGAAAAGTACTCAATGCCTTGAAAAAGAGATAATTTCAGATAATAAGCCTCTTCGAGGGGGCAACCTCCTTTTACCCCACTTAAATGTTCAAGTCCAAGATG
>ML803382.1:45437-78413 GCA_009831015.1 Picea engelmannii
TGGCCTAAAGCCGACATAAATAAAATAACATTACTAATCTAAATTACAACTAATGGCCTAAAGCCGACATAAATAAAATAACATTACTAATCTAATATGCCCCAATTAAGTGGTAATGAGCCAATATTAGGGCTTAACAGTCACCTACACCCATCAACAAGTAGGACATTAACATTCCTTGGCTAAGGTTTGGAAAGTTTTGATTCTAAGGGGCCAATTGTTGTTGCTACACATTTACTTTGCTTGTTTAGAATATATCAAGGATAGAAGTTCAAGGTAAATTTTGAGGAACCATCAATATAGATATACCAAGACTCATTGATCTAATTGATAATGGGATGGTTGATGGAGAGACCTGAGGTTCAATTGGGCCATGGATAGTGAGTGGAGCAACCACTTGAGAGAACGAAGGAAAGATATATGTTCCATAAAAAGGGGGATATGTTGAAGAGGCCAAGAGAGGGTCAGATCAAGGGAAAACAATATTGATCTAAGAGGAGGGGATTCCCTCTTGCTTGGAAGAGAGGTGAGTTTCAAGCTAAGAGAGAGGTTTAGTGAGTTGAATGTGAGGACCTCACAATATATCAAGGCCTTGCGAGAACTCTAGCTCAACACCTTGGAGGCATACCGAATGGTGGTATATTCCCACCTTTGCCTCCCATACTTGGATGAGTACGTGGTCATATAGCATGGATGCAAGAGGGTGAAATGTTGAACATGTTCACGATTGGATTCTAGTTTCCCTAAACTTTAGAGTTTTGAGGCTGCATGTATTCATGTCCAAGAAGTTGGGAGAATGTTGGATGTATGCTTGCAGGTTTTTTGGTTGTGTAGAGGTTTACATGAATGCTTGGTTTATGGGTTGTGTAGAGTTTGACATGAATTCTTGGTTTTTAGATTGTGTATAGGTTGACATGAATACTTGGTTTACATATGGAGATAGATTTTTTGGAGTAGGACATTAACATTCATTGGCTAAGGTTTGGAAAATTTTGATTGTAAGGGGCCAATTGTTGTTGCTACACATTTACTTTGCTTGTTTAGAATATATCAAGGAATATAGAAGTTTAAGGTAAAGTTTGAGGAACCATTAATATAGATGTACCAAGACTCATGGATCTAAGGGATCATGGGATGGTTGATGGGGAGACCTGAGGTTTAATTGGGCCATGGATAGTGAGTGGAGAAACCACTTGAGAAAAGAAGGATATATATATATATTCCATCAAAAGGGGATATGTTGAAGTGGTCGGGAGAGGGTCAGATCAAGAGAAACAACTATTGATCTAAGAGGAGGGGCTTCCCTCTTGCTTGGAAGAGAGGTGAGTTTCAAGCTAACAGGGAGGTTTAGTGAGTTGAATGTGAGGGCCTCACAATATATCAAGGCCTTGCGAGAACTCTAGCTCAACACCTTGGAGGCAAACCAAATGGTGGTATATTCCCACCTTCGCCTCCCATACTTGGATGAGTACGTGGTCATATACCATGGATGCAAGAGGGTGGAATTTTGAACATGTTCATGATCAGATTCTAGTTTCCCTAAACGTTAGAGTTTTGAGGTTGCATATATTCCTGTCCAAGAGGTTGGGAGAATGTTGGATGTATGCTTGCAAGTTTTTGGGTTGCGTAGAGGTTTACATGAATGCTTGGTTTATGGGTTGTGTAGAGTTTGACATGAATTTTTGGTTTTTAGATTTCATATAGGTTGACATGAGTACTTTGTTTACATATGGAGATGAATGTTTTGGAGTAGGACATTAACATTCCTTGGCTAAGGTTTGGAAAGTTTTGATTGTAAGGGGCCAATTGTTGCTACTACACATTTACTTTGCTTGTTTAGAATATATCAAGGATAGAAGTTCAAGGTAAAGTTTGAGGAACTGTCAATATAGATGTACCAAGACTCATGGATCTAAGGGATAATGGGATGGTTGATGGGGAGACTCGAGGTTCAATTGGGCCATGGATAGTGAGTGGAGCAACCACTTGAGAGAAATAAAGAAAGATATATGTTCCATCAAAAGGGGGATATGTTGAAGAGGCCGAGAGAGGGCCAAATCAAGGGAAACAACAATTGATCTAAGAGGAGGGGCTTCCATATTGCTTGGAAGAGAGGTGAGTTTCAAGCTAAGAGGGAGGTTTAGTGAGTTGAATGTGAAGAATTCACAATATATCAAGGCCTTGTGAGAACTCTAGCTCAACACCTTGGAGGCATACTGAATGGTGGTATATTCCCACCTTCGCCTCCCATACTTGGATGAGTACATGGTTATATACCATGGATGAAAGAGGGTGGAATTTTGAACATGTTCATGATTGGATTCTAGTTTCCCTAAACGTTAGAGTTTTGAGGCTGCATGTATTCCTATCCAAGAGGTTGGGAGAATGTTGGATGTATGCTTGCAGGTTTTTGGGTTGTGTAGAGGTTTACATGAATGCTTGATTTATGGGTTGTGTAGAGTTTGACATGAATGCTTGGTTTTTTTATTGAGTATAGGTTGACATGAATACTTGGTTTCCATATGGAGATGAATGTTTTGGAGTAGGACATTAACATTCCTTGGCTAAGATTTGGAAAGTTTTGATTGTAAGGGGCCAATTGTTGTTGCTACACATTTACTTTGCTTGTTTAGAATATATCAAGGATAAAAGTTCAAGGTAAAGTTTAAGGAACCATCAATACAGATGTACCAAGACTCGTGAATCTAAGGGATAATGGGATGGTTGATGGGGAGACCCGATGTTCAATTGGGCCATTTATAGTGAGTGGAGCAACCACTTGAGAGAAACATGGAAAGATATATGTTCCATCAAAAGGGGGATATGTTGAAGATGCCAGGGGAGGGTCAGATCAAGGGAAACAACTATTGATCTAATATGAGGGGATTCCCTCTTGCTTGGAAGAGAGGTGAGTTTCAAGCTAAGAGGGAGGTTTAGTGAGTTGAATGTGAGGACCTCACAATATATCAAGGCCCTGCGAGAACTCTATCTCAACACCTTGGAGGCATACCGAATGGTGGAGATGGGTAAAGGGATCATGATAAATGACTCAACCTACCTACATGTAAATAATGTTAAATTGAATGGCCCCATCATATAGAGGTAAAACCCTAGAGAAGGCATTACTTTGGGAACTAACCATGTAGGATGCCAAAGACAAAGAAGAGGAACCTCACTTATTTTTGAGAAAAGGGACCCAACACCTTGTGTAAACCATTCCATTTGTTGTTTGTTACACTAAGTGTCAAGAACAATGTTGGAGAATTATAAGACGTAAGTTAGGTATGAGCTATTTGTTACCTCTTTATTCCCTTTTATTTTAATGGTATCCATATTTTGTATTGATCAAATGAGAAATTACCCCGAAACTGATGCTATTAGACACAAACACAATCCTAAGGCCAACTAAGGATAAACAATAACACACACTAACTAATCTAGGAGTCAAGCATGCAAACAAACCTTCTCACAAAGAAGCGCTAGTTGGTGATGGAATCCAACATCGCAGGATCAATGCGTGAAGGGGATGAGTTTCGGTGGGTGGGAAAGTTACGTTGACAACCTGCTTAATGAACTGACGCCCTGGTGCAAGTCACCTCATCGAGCAGTGGGAAACCCTCCAAGGAGTCCGAGTGAGTCTAGCCAACGTCGATCCCAAGTAAAACACCAACTTCCTTGTGATGTCACCTTGTGTAGGAAGTCTAAAATTTTATGGCCTCTATGGTACCACCTACTATACCAAAGCAGAGGGGGGAGAATCGACAGTCGACACCAAGACCAACAAAGCAGGGTTGATTACTCTGAGGGCCCCAATGTGACCTCGTGATTGACCCTTGTGTTAGAAGGGATTCCCAAAGTCAGTGATATAGCAACTAGATTTCACTCCCTAACTCAAGGCTTTATGTTTGTTTAGCGGCTTTGGAAAGTTATTCTCACAATCATATTCCAAATCTCTACACCTAAGCTAAGATGGGGTTGAAGAGCCCTAGAAAAGTTGCTAGATAAATTTTAATTAGCGCTTGATTTTAGGCTGTTGTTACTCAAAGGAGTGGTCGTGAAACTGATGGTGTTTTGACTCTACTCTTTAAACCATGCAAGAGGAAAATGAAATGAAAGAATTTCAACTTCGATGAAAACTAGCTATGGGAAGGAGAAAGAGGTTTTAAGCAAAGAAATAATTTCTTGATAGATTACTATGTGTGCAGTACTACTAATGACAAAATGTATGAGCTAATTATCCGGATAAATGGAAGCAAAATTACCCAAATTTTAAAAATACCATGCAAATCTCATAGTTCACTTAGTACACCTATACAACATTGAATCAAATGTCATCATTTATAACATAGTAAAATTTTATGATTATAGAGACCACCATACACATCTTAAATACTCATAAGGATCACAAGGGATTCACCTTGTGGATGACCAAGAATTATTTAAGGGAAATGGGAAATGGGTACTCAAAGAAAGATACATAGGGACATATACCTCTAAGTGAATATCCTCAAAGTAAACCATCATCCTCCTATCATATTTTAACAATTGAGTGGTGAAGGGATGTGGTGGGGTCAACTAGCAACATGATCAACAATGGAAGTGATATCACTAGATTTCATAATAACGTGGAATGTCATAGGATCGTTTTAGGGGTCCTAAAGAGGCATAGATGGAACTTGCATATTCTTCAATTGTTTCCTTTATCAATAATAGTTGGTACAAGAGTGGGGACCTCTAAATATTTGGTAAGTTAGTTTCAAATTAGTATAATCAAATCAAAGGGTGCAATTTTAGGGGCTCTCAGGACAAAAAGATCCAAGTGTGGGTTTCCCCATCTATCTTTACCAATGAAATATGGCGTAATATTAGGGTTCTAGCCATCATTAGTGGGCAGAACAATGAGGTTTATCTCGGATATGCTCAAATGAAGCTAAAAATTAGGTGGAAAATGAAATAGAGTTGGTTGGATATTTGAGTCACCCAAGTACAAATGGCCTATTTGGTATAATTTGGAAGATTAATCTAATTCTACATTAAAATGAAAATAAAACATTATTATTTTCCTTCTCCCACCCCTTCATACATCTATGGCCCTTTGTCATACCCCCTTTTTGGGTCATGGGAGCCAAAACTCCAAAAACTCATCTAACAAACCAAATATTAATGCAAATGCAATTTACAATCAGCCTTATAGACCCAACATATTCAAGCAATCATAAACTGGATGGATTATGATTGAAGAAAAATAGTGCATCTATCTAATGCATTGATTTATGATCGTTTTTATAGTTGGTTATAGAAAGAGTGAAAAAGTGAGGGAACACATGTTTACTAACAAATGAGGCAAATTGTGTTTGCAAAAGTGCTAGTAAAGGCCCAATTCTATGTAAGTGATTAATAGTAAGCATGTGAAATTAGGCACGGCTCTTAAAATATTTTCATTATAAAACACTCTTAATGAAGCAAATTCATATGGGTTTTGGAATCAAATTCATATGGGTTTTGGGTTTGAACTAATGAAGCATGATTCCCACAACGACAACAATCATTAATGTATGACATACATGGGAAACATAATCCCCATGGAATTTTGAATTCTTGGGATCATGTTCTACACGATTATGTTCTTTATGTCTTGGGAGTCCTAGTTTGGAATGAAGTAGAACAAACAACCCCTTCATATATAGGAGTGCACCAATAGCAAGAAAAGGGAACACCCGTCAACCTCCACAATATGGACAATATACCATCTAAGAAAAACATTGACAAAGAAATGGAAAAGGTGGCTAGAGTCCTCTCAAGAGTAGGAAGAAGCAAAGATGAGATGGCGTTGTGGATTCATGGTTATAGTGTATGTTCAAAGGATATAGTATCTCAAGAGGATGAGTCGATGGAGGAGTCAAAAGGAGAGGAAATCCATGAGCATGTCCTCAACAATACTACTTCTCCATTCTCACCACTACAAAATTGATTCATTATGGAAAAACTTGAGCAAATTGTACATGAACCTATCCGCTATTAAGTGATGAATGGAGAACATGGGTAGTATGGGGTTAGGGTTAGGGTAGAATAGGTTTATTGGGGACACCTTAGGATTTTATTTTAGTATTTGTTTTTTTAAATCATGGGAAATTTCGAGGGATAGTCTGGCGTGCAAGTCTCGGTCTTGGTCTCGGATGGCCCTGCAAGTCTATCCCAATAACACCTGTGCCTAAGTCCCAAGGACAACCAAGAGACGAAGATACGAACGATTTTCTAACTGTATTTGTAAAAGGCACATTGGTTAATTTTTTTTGTAAAATCATGGGAAATTCTGAGGGCACTATGTATTCAATGGGTTTTTATTAGTAGTCACCCAGATTGAATCAATGAAACGATGCTAGATATAATTGAAAGAAAGGTTAGGGTATCTTAAAGAACATACCATTATTTCCCTCCTTTCCCTTGACATTATCACGCACAATTCTTTGTCTTAGTCTCAGATATCCCTCGATTCCCTCCTTTCCCTTGACAGTTCCATGCACAACTCTCGGTCTTAGTCTCAGATGGCCCTCAGTCTCGGTCTCGGTCTCCACAAGTTTGGCCAGATAGCTGGGGTCCTCTATCTCTATCAATCTCCAATTGAAATCTGGGGAATCAAGCTCAGTCACGAGGTTTTCTCTGCTCCTTGCTCCTTGGACATGGATTTTGCTCAAGGTTTTTCTCAGCAGCTACAGTGGGCAGAGTACCAAATAAACACTGGAATAGAGCTCTACTCCAACCCCTCCCTCCTTTGAGTCTTTCGAATTTTCGAATCAATGAGGTCGGGTCTACATTTGTACACAACGGATCTTTAGTTTCACATTTTTTTAAGTTTAATGTGGTGGTTTTTTTTTTTTTTTAATGTTTTTATTTTTGTTTTTAATTTAATTAATACATATTGCACACACACACACACATATATATATATATATATATATATATATATATGTATAATAATTAATTAATATATGGTATATGGTTGATATGCATGATTTATTCCCCCCACTTGACCATAGAGAGTGCCTTAAGACACCCATCCCCTATGCATAAGAACCTATAATAGTACCCACATTCTTCTTAGAGGCAAAAAGTTACCTCTAAAGTGTATTTTTTGTGGTTTGAGTTCATGTTCATGGCTAATAAGCCTTAGATATCCATTTATGGTGTAAGTCCCTTGTTTTCCTCCCTTTATTATGGTCAAGGCTCTAAGACCCATCCTTACTATGAAAAAACTCTTAATCACACCTATTAGCATTGAGAGTCACCCTCAGATTGCGGGAGGATAAGCCCAATACCCATTAGAAATGTTTGGTGGATGTTTGATTTATGTGAGTGGAGGTCAAATGGGGAAAACTCAATACATGAATGATTTCAACACAAAACTGGACAAGTAATGCACAGGGAAGTGAGGGCCTCATTAACTTCAGTCAATGATTTGAGTTTAAGTGTGAGCAGAGGGAAGACTTAGTGAGAGGGGCGAACAAGACTACTATGGGCATCAGGATTTCAAGCAGCTTGGTGAAGAAAAACTCAGACTCAAGAACACTCTTGAGCTCAAGATTCAGACACTGAAATATGTCCAAGCAACACAATCATAGTAGCATAATAATCAAACCTACATTATCATGCAACTACAAAAACTCAATTGGATCCTCCATGTCTGAGTCATTCAATGTGAGAGGGAATAAGATAACAAGGAAGTTGACTAAAACTGGTCACGATACCACTGTAATCAAACCTAAATTACAATTGCATCACAACCCTCAACTGGATCCTCCATTCTTGAGTGTTTTAGCACAGTTTTTACAGAGAGATGAAAAGAGGTTGACTTCTATTAATGCGAAAATATCAAATGTGATACATAACCAGAGAATAGTTCTGGTATCAAAATATTACAAAATAGGGAGCTCTGCTCAACTAGTTGACCACCACTCACATAAATCAAACATCCACCACAAATTTCTGATGGGTATTGGGCTTATCCTCCCACAATCTAAAGGTGACTCTCAGTGCTAACATTCATGACGTCTTTGCCGAGGACGAATTGAAGACATTTCCCTGGGTAAGAATGATAAATAAATTTTGATTCTGAAGGTGCATAAGATATCAATTACTTGAAGATTGCAGCTTGCACCTGGCGACTCCACTGTTTCAATTGTGGCTCCTGAAAGAGGACACATGAGGTCTTCTCCACATCCACCTTTGTCTACACCTGAAGCTGACTCAGAGAGGATTATTTAGATAGGAAAGCTTTCTCAAGAAGGCTTTTTTTTGTTGTCCCAGATTGAAAATCCCCCTGGGAAGAACGACATTGCGGAGATCCCGTTTTAGATGGTGAACTAAAGTTGGACACATTGTTCTGACTGATTATCTTTCACCATGGAAACTCCACTGTGCATAATCTATTAGTGAATCCACTGAAGGGAGGCAAATCAAATGGCTATGGAAGCTATCTTGGCCAAGAGGTTTTCCCCATTCAACTTCTCAAGTATAGTCGGTTTTCCACATCCAGTGCCGACTATAAATGAATGGGATGATTATCTTCCGAGATTCAGAGGAAGAAAGCATGACCATCCCAATGAGCACTTATTAAAATTTCATATATGCATGCTTGAACATGGATTCTTTCACGAGGATGTCTTGATCAAGATGTTCATATTTTCTTTAGAGGGAGATGCTCGTGAATGGTGTCAATCTCTTCCTGCTGCTACTATCCATTCTTTGAAGGGTTTTCACAATTCTTTTAATTCATATTGCGAGAACATTTACCCGACTCATCTTATTTTTTATGGTTTTTGTAAGACATTTTCACTCCACATCCTGCAAATGATAGAGCGTTCCTCGTGTGATGAGTCCGGTAAAGATCCGATTGAGAGAGAAAGTGAGGATAAAAGTGAGTATTTTGAAAATACGAATAGAAATTTTTCTCTCTCTATTTCCCAAGAAGAAGGCCTTTCAAATATGATTGATGATGGCACTAACGATTGCATAGCCATAGATGCATTATATTCCTCCCCTAGTGCACCTGTTGTCTCATATTTAAAAGGATAAATAGTTATGGAGGAATATTCTTCTCTTTTCCTTCAAGAAGTTTCCCATGATGTATTTTCACCTAGGATTAAAGAGAAGAATCAAGAGATTGCTCAATTTTATTTGCAAGATAAAAGATTTTTGCGCTCACTCATCTCCAATGAGTGTTCATATGAAGAAGAGTAGATCCGTACATCACATTTTGTCGACTTGGGGAGAAACCAACCTGTGTATGACAACTGTGAATCATATTTTGATTTGGATATGAAGGATTTCCAAGACCATACTATAGAGCCTTTTTCTTTATACATTAAGGAAAATCATTGTGTGGAAATCAACCATCATGGGCCCACAGAAGAATTCTAGCAACATGTTAAAGTGAAACCAACTTTTGATGAATATCCCAATGAAGATGACGAAGGGTAGATCTTTTCCATGGTTCTCGTTTATGATGATTATGAATCCGATCCTTGGGAGAGCCATGAAGGAGAAAAGGAGGAGTTAAATGGGTAGTTTATCTCTTGTCCAGAACCTGTAAATGAGAAAACATCACCTGGGATCAGCTGACCTGCATTAGTTCTCCACCCACCCATACACTTTGAGAAAATTAAACAACGGGTGAGAAACAATGAAGTACAAGAGGTAATTTCTTACACGTTGAGCTTTCCTGATTATAAATTTTGTGACCCTGTGGGGTTATATATGGATCTATGTTTTCCAAAATCATTGGAGCCTGCCAAATTATTCACATTATCATCATTTAGGGGTATGGTCAGTGTTCCAAGCCATGTTCTCATTCTACTGTCATACTTCCCTAGCCTTGTGTGGATCATCTGCAGTGAAGAAAATAATTATATTACAAGACAATCTGGGTTGCTATGGTGGAAGTTTGCCTTCACCTAGCACTTTGTAAAAAGTCAGTTAGCTTAGGATTGTATATAAATAATCTCCTTCTGGAGCCCATGTGTTTGTTTTCATTTTTTTTAGTAGAGTAGTGTACATATTTCCTTGTTCTCTTCAGCAAAAGTTTTGAACTAGACTCCATAGCCCAACAAATAGGGCACTAGAACTGCGCATTTTTGGCAGCTTGCAGGGAGCATGCCATCCCCTGTGGAGTCAAATGTTATCACATAAATATGTATAAGGGTCACAGGGTGACCCAGTCCTTTGCTTGCGCAGGTATTAGCCTTGAGCTCAAAGTGTAGTTTTCATAATAGTCTATTTCAGGCTCAAAACACAAGCAACAAGCAGGTTTAATCTTTCAGCGGTGGAGATTCCAAGAGCAGTTCAGATTAACGACCCCTGGGTATTTGAGATTTCAAATTTGCATGAAATACAACTCCATTTAAAGCCTCGAAGGGTCGAACCAAGCAAGAGCTGTATATCTTAAAGGAGGATAGGTGGCAACCGATCCGAGAGTTCGTGGAAATGAGCTTCGGGAGTTTCGAAGTGAGAAGTGCGTAAAACTCACAAAGAGTCGAAGCCTGAACTCTTGAAGTAATCCAAGCCATCCAAGCCAAGGGAACACGTGGAGTCAGATCCTTCACTTTAGAATTCGGTGCTCCAGAAGATTGTGGAAGTCAAGGATTCAAAAATCCCGAAGGGCCGAAGCCCAAAGCCCCAAAGTGCGAAAGCCCTGAAGTGTCAAAGTCTGGAAGTGAATTTGGACAGTCAATCTGTGGGGGGCCACGCGCCATCATATCAAGAGTTTATGGAATTTTACTTCGAAGGATTGCGCAAGTTGTGCATCGAAAAGTCCCGAAGGGCCGAAGCCTGAAGTCCCGAAGCGTCGGAGTGCCAAAGTGTCGAAGTACCGAAGGGATCACAACCATCAAAATCTGGAGGCCACGCGTCAGTGGATCATCAAGTCTGGTTAAAAGAACATAGAGGAGGATGAGGTTTGATATTTGGTTTTCCTGGAGGCCAGAGTCCCGAAGGGATCGTATCTGTCAAAATCAGGAGGTCTTGCATCAGTGGATCATCAACTTCGGGTAAAAGCACATAGAGGAGGATGAGGTTTGAGATTTGATTCTCCTGAAGGCCATAGTCCTGAAGGGATCATAGCCATCAAAATCAGGAGGCCACGCATCAGTGGATCGTCAACTCCAGGTAAAAGCACATAGAGAAGGATGAGGTTTGAGATTTGATTCTCCCAGAGGCCTAAGTCCCAAAGGGATCGTAGCCATCAAAATTAGAAGGCCACGTGTCAGTGGATCGTCAACTCTAGGTAAAATCACATAGAGGAGCCAAAGGAAAAGGAGCCATCACCTGATCCCTGGAGCACCAAGTTTGTGGTAGTCGTTAGCACCGACACATGGCATCCGTCTAGCGCTGACACATGGCATTCATTTCAAGCATTTTAGACATGCTTTCAGCCTATTTTCGAGTGACACATGTCACCTCTCCGTCCACAACATATCAACATGGTGACGTCAAGCCTCCACGTCAGATCATCCTCGAGATTTTTTATTGTTCAACACCAAAAGTAGCGTCCCATACCAAGGCACACTTTTGGCAGATCCTAAAGTTGGTGGGCGATTAAGCTTGGCAGCGGTGCTAAATCTAGCAGGTGGACCCATATTCATATCAAGGCAAGATCTATGACCATAGTCCATTGCAGGGATGCAACATACTCGGGTGATCCTTTTCTTGAGAAGTCCCACAATTGAAACCATGGTAAGGCGAAAGTGATACGTGGCGAAAGGTGGTGGATTGTGGTCCTAAAAGAGATCTGAACCCAAACCACTTTTGAGAAGCCCCGCAATCACCTGCTTATATGGCGTCCTATTTGAGAGAAACATGTGGTCGCCCCCTGATCTTTAAGTCTTGTTGAGTCCTCGAGGAAAAGAATTTAATGGAAGGTAGGTTTGGTGGTTGAAACCTCGGCTCACCCCATAAATGGAAGGTGTGGAGGATCTGGAGTTGTCAGCCCATGGTACCCCTGCGAGCAGATTTTCCTACAACCCATGTTGATCTGAGCTCACGTCTAATAGAGGGATACATGCACAGTCTTACAGAAGACTTCTCAGATGAAATTCTTTGAATCTAGTGATCAGATCACACTCCTGATAGTCGAGGACTGATCTGAGTATAAATAGGTAGTTTTGATATTTTGTGAAGGTGGTCGACTGGTTGAGCAGAGCTCCCTATTTTGTAATATTTTGATACCAGAACTATTCCCTGGTTATGTATCACATTTTGAGACTTTCACATTAATATAAGTCAACCTCTTTTCATCTCTCTATAAAAATTGTGCTAAAAAACTCGCCAATGGAGGATCCAATCGAGGGTTGTGATGATATTATAATGTAGGTTTGATTACAGTGGTATCGTGACTAGTTTTAGTCAGCTTCCTTGTTATCTTATTCCCTCTCACATTGAATGACTCGAGCATGGAGGATCCAGTCGAGTTGTTGTAGTTGCATGATAATGTAGGTTTGATTATTATGTTGCTATGATTGTGTTGCTTGGACACATTTCAGTGTTTGAAGCTTGAGCTCAAGAGTGTTGTTGAGTCTAAGTTTTTCTTCACCAAGCTGCTTGAAACCTTGATGCCCATAGCAGTCTTTTTCACCCCTCTCAGTAATTATTCCCTTTGCTCACACTTAAACTCAAATAACTGACTGAAGTTAATGAGGCCCTCACTTCCCTATACATTACTTGTCCAATTCTGTGTTGAAATAATTCTTGTATTGAGTTTTCCCCATTTGACCTCCACTCACATAAATCAAACATCCACTAAACATTTTTGATGGGTACTGGGCTTATCCTCCCACAATCTAAGGGTGATTCTCAGTTCTAACAACACCCATATCCCACTTGTATGCCAAAGGTCCACTTTAAAGGGTCTATGTTGTGGTTTAAGGCCTTGATTGTGGAACATTAGATCAATAATATTAATTTAGGGAATAATTCCTTAGATTTCTCCCCCGAACCATGGTATGAGACCCACCCGTCATGCAAAAAACCTTCTAATTGAACCCATATCCCACTCTAAGGATATTGACCTCCTATAGAGGGCATGTTTTGTTGTTAATTTGTAGCGTTGTGCATGGCCATTGGTCCCTACAATATGACATCTAGGTCCTAAATTATTTATATAGAACCATAAAAAAATTCATAAGATGAAATCAATGCAATTTCTATTCCATATATAGCTCAAGCACCATGAACAAGTCCTTAGGTCACCACACAAGACCATGGATGGGTGAACAAGTTGTCATCAAGAGCCTTGAAAAGGTCCTCAAACCAACATAACATAACTCAATTGGCCTTTAAGAGGGATATATGCATCATGATTAGGTTTTGTAAATTGAAAATGGGTGTAGAGGCATAAACATGGAAAGTTGGAAACAATGGCCTAAATCCCTAACCAAACCTTCTCGAGCTCATGAACCACCATTGACAACACCTAAAAACCATGACACGAGTCCTCTCTAGGGATTCTTTGGAATCCAAGTTTAATATGGGTGACATTATGACGTCTTCTTGATCATCATGGATGGGTCTTAGGTTCATGACTATAGTTGATGAAAGGAAACAAGAGTCTTCAACCCTAAACATTGCTTCTCAAGCTCAAGAACCATAGACAAGTAGTCAAACCACCACATATGACCTATGTAACATATCATTCACCTCAAAGTAGAATTTGGGCACCATGATTAAGTTAGTTTTGAACCAAGAATGGGTCTCGAGGTCTAACCAAGGTCAAGGGAGGGAAAAAAGGGAGTACTTGTTCCCTAAGTGAACATTCTTAGGCTTAACTTCTATGAACAACAACTACAACCCACACAACTTCTCAGGATATAGTGTTGTATGAGTCCTTGAGCCATCACATAGGACCCTTGTAGGTTATTTTTGGACTATTTGAGGGATACAAGTACCATTATTAAACCAAAACATATGCCCTAAATAAAAATGTGTCAGACCCCCCATTAGGAATGGTTCTCAGGGTTGTAGTTGGTGTTCTTTAGAATCCAAAGAAGGATATAATGGCGCCATGAGTAGGTTTTGTACAATAGAAATGGGTCTTGAGGGCTTAATATGCAGGTTAAGGTGTAAAGAAGGGTCTTAAGCCCTAACTGGACCTTCTTGATCTCAAATGCCATGGTTAGGCTGAGAGGAAAAAACTTGGACCTTATTCCCTAAACATCACTTCTTAGAATCAATCACCATGAACAACACCTGGAAATTACCATAACACAAGCCCTATCAGCTAAGGGTTTTTTAGCATCAGAGTTGGAATATATGAACTCCATTAGGAGGTTTTTTGCACTGATTATATATCATAGGATATTGACCATGGTCGAGGAAGGAAAACAAGTGGTGCCTCAAGATATTGTTGAATTTTGTTGAGCTCGAGAGCCTTGAATGACTAGTTCTCCAGCCAACACATGAGTCCATTGTATGGGTTGTTTGCAAGCCTATGAGTGTGTTATATGAGTTAAGAATTAACATTGATGCATGTTGGAGGTAAGGGGTTATGAGGGTTAAGTTATAGGGGATAGTGGTTATGAATTATAAGAGTATAAAGGTTATACAAGTGATGGGTTATATTAGGGTTTAGGTGTGATAGAGTTATAATAGTTAGGTGTTAGGTGTCTTAAGGTAATCCCTTAATTCATCTACCAAAACTTGATTATAGCCTAATATATCATCAAGCATGGACATCAATACTAATCCCGTCATGACCTACTATGGGGTGTGGGTTGAGGTTTATAATGTTTATGGATTAACTTTTATAGGTGTTATATAAAGTTTTAGGGATTAGGAGTTGTAGTGGTTATGTCTCATATTATGGGTTATAATGTACTGTGGAAGTGGTTATTTGTGTTGGGAGTCATATGGGTTAGGAATGAGATGGGTTATAGGGTTATGGATCAAAGGTTATAGGAATCCAATGTTATTTTAGTTAGATGCAATAGAAGGTGTAAGGATTAGAGATTATATTTCTTTATAGATACCAAGGGTTCTATTAGTTGTTAATGGGATAGGGGTTATTGAGATTATAGATGGTAGGGGATAGGGAGGTTATATTAGGGTTTATAAGATTAAGAGGGTTATAAATGTTAGGGGTTATATGTTAACAATTACATAAGGGTTTGGTTTATAAGAGTGTTAGTGGAAACCTATTTTTTTTTTTAACTGAAACATTTATATTTTATTGATAGAGGAGGTGGTTGGGACGAGGCCTAATCAAACAAAATTACAGATAGTCTTTGTCTCTTTTTCCATTAAAAAAACCACTCTTTTCTTGATTTTTCTTGGAATTGAGGCTTACAATTATGGAATGGGATTGTACCCAGGTGCCTCATCATTTTTCCTGAAAACTCCTTGTGGTGTACTACATCCCTCATTTAGGAGGTGAAGCTTTGTAAAGAACCCTAAAGTCTCTGAAGAGTCTTGTTGAGAGCCGGATTGGCAAAATGATCCTTCGAGTTTAAAATTTTTATCAACATTTCTAAGTCTCTGAAGACTTGACTTGAAGATCTTTATTTTCATATTCCTAGGCGATCTGACAGCCTTTTAATAGCCCAAGGATTTCGGCCTGGTTATTTGTGCTTTGTCCTAACACCCAACTAAATATGTCTACGCGGGAACCTTCATGAGAATAAATAATTCCGCCAGCTCCTGTTGTCCCATGATTCCCTTTGGAGGCGTCGTCGAAGAAGATTGTTACTTTATTTTGATTTCTCCACCAGGATTGGAATTCTTCGTTTGGAGTTCTTATGCGCCAACATGGATTTGAAGATGGATGGTCTAGAGTATTCATCTTTCCCTGAGTCAAGAGGGTGTCTATCCAGTTTCTCTCCTCTGGAGTGGGAGAGGTGTCAATCTTTTTCGAGTGATTGTTGAAAGATTCCAACAAGTAAGCCTTGGCTTTAGCCGCTACCGTCTGAGGAGTGTGTGTTGTATTGTTAAAAATAAGATCGTTTCTTGCGAGCCATATCTTCCAACAAATGAACTTAGGGATGGAAGACTAGATCTGATTCCACAATGATTTATTATTTAACACTCTTGGATATCGGTCTTGCCAAGATTCAAAAAGAGTGTTGACTGTGATTCGAGAGGGAGAAATCATCTGGAGGCCTTGCAATGCGTGAGTCCAAATTGATTGGGAAAAAGGGAAATCCACAAAGAGGTGATCTAAATTTTTTGAAGCCATTCTGCATAAGGTGCATCTGTGAGGCCCATAGATGCCCTAATTTTCGAGATTTTCTCTAGTCAGCACGTGCCTGTTGAGGAGCACCCAGGTGAAAATTTTATTTTTGGGAGGCTGTAATTGTCCCAGACTTGATTCAGGATCACAGGATTGAGGAGAAGAGGTCATTGGAATTGTAAAGCGACGTGTCCTTGGGTGACTATGTACATTCCTATCTTCCTCCATCTCCAAAAATCAACCTCATGAAGGTTTACATGAGCAGACCCGTTCACCGATTCGAGGAGGAGGTGTTTCTGGTGTAGAAGGTGCGTTGGCAGATAAGGGAATACCCAATCCGACCATAATCCATCATTGTCCCATGCTGAGATGTCTGCTAGGATTTTGAACCTGAGCTGGGAGAGCCACACACGGATTTATGTTAGTTCCACTGCATTTTCCAAAGGCGGTTTTCCCATTATGTTATCATTCCAGAGCTGAGTTATTTTTCCATTCCCCGGGACTCTAAAAAGTTGTTTTTTAAAGAAATTGACGCCTTTTCTACAAAGGTTCCATAGTGGGGTGCCTTTGAGGGTGTTGCCATTCTGAAGATTTCTTAAAGAATTTCCTTTGAGGTATTTCTTCCAGAGGAGCAGGCTGACAGGATGACTTCTGTTGGAGTACATTTGCCAAAGGATTTTACCTCCTAAGATGATGTTGGCCCGACTAGGGTCTCTTATTTGGCATCCTCTTTATCTCTTCGAGCGTTTTGCAATGTCCCAAATGACTAAATGAAACTTACGTTGATTTCCTTTTCGTCCTCGCCAAACGAATTCTCTTATTAGCTTCGAGATCTGCTCTATGATTGCCTTTGGAGCGAGAATAAAGGAGGCCTGATATAAAGGGACAGAAGTCAAGGCTACTTTGATGAGAATCAATTTGCTGGTGGTGTTAAGCCACTGTCCTCCCCATGCTACAATTTTAGATTTGAATTTTCTAATGACTTCCATCCATAGTGAGGTTTTGTTTTCTCCTAGTGTTAGAGGAAGACCTAAATACTTGATTTTGACCCAGGAATCAAATCCTTTGAATCCCAAGATATGATAAATTCTGGAAATGGTTTGTTCATTCCTGTTCCATCCATACACAACACTCGTTCTTTTGTTGACCAGCGCTCCTGAGATGCAGCAGAAATTTTGAATAATCTCATTGAAGGCCCTTGCTATCCGAAGGGAAGATCCTCCCAGCAGAAGGGAATCATCAACAAACAGAGCATGGTTGATTGGTTTTGTTTTTTTCTTGGTCGAATGCCCGGAATTTCCCTGACGTTCCTTTCCGCTATCAGTTTTCTACTCAGGGAGTCTGCCATTAGAATGTACAGGAAGGGGGATAGTGGGTAGCCTTGCCTTATCCCTCTTGAAGCTTGAAAGTAATTAGCAGGCTGACCATTTACTAGGGGGGCGATCCAGGGCTTGTCAATGTAGGCTTTGATCATATTTACAAATTATGGGTTGAAAGCGTAAGAGAGAAGCACTTTGTACAGAAAAGACCGCTTGACCCGATCGAAGGCATTGGCCATGTCAAGATTGATAAGCATTCCTTTCTCCTTCCTCTGGTGGCTTGAATGAATGGCTTCTTGTACAAGAATCACATTATCCAAGATTTTCCTTCCTTTGACGAAATCCCCTTGGGTGGGGGAAATGAGTTGTCCTAACAGGGGTTTTAGTCTATTTTCCAACAACTTCGAGAGGATTTTATAGGAGGCATTTCACAACGAGATAGGTCTGAATATGTCAAAAGAGATCGTTTTGACTTATTTGGGGATTAAGGCAGGAATGGTGGAGTTGGTTCTGCCTCCCACCTTGGCCTTTTGCTGAAAATATTTAATCATTCTCAGTAAATCTGGCTTGATAATTATCCATCAAGCTTTGTAGAAGTGTATGGAAAATACATCAGGGCCTGGGGCTTTGTCAGATTCCATGTCCCAAACAACCTTGATTATTTCCTCCTTAGTGAATGGTTTCAAGAGCCTTGTGTTGATCTTATTACTGACAAGATGAGGCATATGGGAAAGAAAGTCAGCAGAGACCCCTTCATTTCCTGTTCCATCCTCTGTGTAGAGATTTTGAAAATGATTTTCTGTTGATGCCTTTATTTGGGAAAAACCTTTGGAGACTGTACCATCAGCTATAGTGATTTCAGAGATGTGATTTCAGGAGAGACGGGCTCTGAACTTCCTATGGAAGAAGGTCGTGTTGTGATCATCGGCTGCCAACCACAGGCTTCGGGACTTTAATTTCCAATACTCCTCTTCATTTCGAAAAGCTCTGTGAGAGACTTGTTGGGAAAACTGTTCCTTCTCCAGACTCTGAATGGTTATGTCCTAACTTTCCATGTTCATCTAAAAATCAGATAACTGTGGAAAAACCTCTTACCTTTTTGCAGAGTAAGGATTAAAGGGGGATTTAACCCACTCTTTAAGAGATTATTTTGTTGTTTTTAATTTATGTTCCCAAAAAAATCTTGGAGAGACAATAATCGGAGTGGACCAGGATTTGGTTACTACTTCCATGAACCCTTCCTGCTCAATCCATTGAGGGCTGAATTTAAAAGGGATGGGGCCTAAGTCTTATTCGTCCTCAAATTGTAGAAGAATGGGCTTGTGGTCTGAAGTAATTTTTGGGAGGATTTTGGAGGTCACTACTTTGTTATCCAGCAAAAGGGTGCTTTGCACCAGGAACCTATCAAGCCTATCAGAAATGGGGGCAACCCTTGTTCTATTATTCATCCATGTGTATAAACCTTTCTTTGGTTTAATATCGAGTAAGTCCCACTACTGTATCAGATCCTCTACAAGGGGGAGCATATGATCCTTGCTGATTATGCCCCCTCATTTTTATTTTGGTTCCAACACTATATTTAAGTCCCCTGCTATTATAATATTCTTGGGAGAGTATGATTCTACAAAATCAGAAAGAGTTTTCCAACATTCTTTTTTCTCAACAAATTGGATTGGGACATAAATATTGAATAGTGTGATAGTGATCTTACTTGATTTGTGACGGATTTCTATATAGATCCAATACCAAGTCTCGAAGGAGCTTTTGAGGTGAAACTGGTCTTCAATCCAGACCGTGGCAAGCCCTCCAGAAGTTCCCCTTGCACTAACATCCTTTCCACCATTTCTTTTCCAGTTCATTCTACTTATATCTAGAAGGGATTCCCCTTATATTTTTATATCTTGGAGCATGAGGATTTCTGGTGATTCTGTCTTCAACAGATCTTTCACAGCTTCAGTTTTCATAGGATTCCCCAGGCCTCTGCAGTTCCAAGAGACTAGATGCATTATTTACTGGGATGGGAAGAAGAGGGGCCTCCCTTGGGTGGCATGGCTCTGGTATTTTGTCCAATAGAAATTTCGAGAGTGGGTTGGTTGCCCTGCATTTTATGTCTCTCCACTTCTTCCTCTCTTTCTTCTTTGAGGGATTTCCTTCCTTCTTTTTTCGATAGTCTTTTGAAAGTATCATCTTCTATTGAGCTTGACATTTACAGAGGTTTCTTTCTTATCATATCTACGTACGAGGGGGAGGAAGAGCCTTCTACTTCATTTTTTGGTTGAGTGGGAAGAGCACCTGAATTGATTTCTTCCAAAGCTAGGGGTGAGGCATGTTGATCCAAGTCATGAGCTGTAGCCGGAGATTCTTCCTGGGAGTTGAGAGGATCGAAGGGGTTCATAGTTGATTCTATCATAATAGGAGTTGGGTTCTCAGCGCCTTGAGGCTGCACTGTGTTGGACACACTGGCTCCTGAAGAAGTCCCTTTTGAATGAGGCTTATTGATCTGCTTTGAGGGAGTCAGCTTATTGACCTTCGCCCATTACTCCCCTTTCATTTTTTATGCTTCCTCCTCTAACTTCTTTTTTTAGTTTCTTGCAAAATGCCCATAGTTGTGGCAATACCTGCACCTGAAGGGGAGTTGCTCATAGTCCAGTTCTTGTACTTGTATCCAATCTACCACTATTATCTTGATGGCCTCTAGGAGCCCTATTTCTAGGTCCACCATGCAGATTCACGCGTAGGAGTATTGATCCTTCCTTTCTTCTCTGTCAATGTATTTTCCATAAACATTCCCAATCAATTCTAGGGATTTTGGGCTCCAACAATGCAGAGGTGGATGTGGAAGGCGCACCCAAACTTGGATTGCCAATGGCACGTCCTGGGATGTATAAAAATCTGGGGTCCATTGGTTCAGGTACAACCCCTAGGGGCCCATAAAATATGGTATGTTTCTAAAGATAAGATTCATGTCTTCAACATTGTCGAATATGAAAACATAATAACCTTTTCCGACGAAATGGCTCGTGATGCCTTCTGAGATGAGAGGTCTCGAGTTCCTCTGTATCCATGCTTCGATGTCTCTTGGAGAAGGCCATAAACCAGTAAAATATCTGATCAATCCTTTTTCATATTTTTTTAAGGCAACATGACAGGGCTCTTCGGCTGGGAGATCTACCATCGGGATGGCATCCATCTTCTTCACGAATTTTTCCTGGGAGCCTGAGATTGGTCGTTTGTTGCAGGCCTCTACTAGTTTTTTGAAGGCTGAGAGCTATGGGGGGGAAGGAGGGGGAGGATCAGAGCCCCCTCTTGAATCCATGGCATCTGGGAAAGGAGGGTAGAGGGGGGCTCATGCAGAGCACGCGCGGGAGCAAGAAAAACATGAAAAGTCAAGAGGGAAAAAATCGTTAGTGGAAACCTATTTGAACATGTACAATTTCTAGTTTTAAGGTTGTTTTACATTAATTTTAAGTAACTATTAAGGTGGATTATAAGGTACGTGTATCTTCTTTGTATGAAGGTAAGGCATATTAGTTCTCAGTTTGCTCGGATTTTACCTTTTAAAAATTGTAATTTTCTTGTTTTTTTTCAAATTGTCCCTGATGGTCGTCATCTGCTAAGATATAAGAGATAAGAATATTGAAAGCTACCAATATCCTACCAAAGAAACATTCCTTTCAGAGATAAGAGTTTTTAAAGATATCAATATCCTACCAATCAAATGATGCTTGGGCCATAAGGGCTTGTCAAAGTTCATTTGCAAGCTAATTCAATTCATAATTTGCATGTGACATAACACTATCATTCAATAGTCAAATTGTTACATTTCATTTTCATGCATCATGTGTGAGGGCTTGATCCACCACAAAGGAAACATACAAAAATATTTGTCTTATGAACAAGATATGGTACTATCCAATTTGAGGTTTGGCATAGAGATTATTCTTATAGACTACACTACATTACACCATATAATCCCTACACTCCTTGAAAACCATGTAACACCATTAAAAGACACATTCATGACCTCTAAGCCCCATTCACATGTCACTATTTACCATGTCTATTCCATAATGTAACAATGATGACATTTATGATGATGACGACATTTATTGATCATTCCAGGTATATTTCTCATTCATGAGGCCAAAAGTATATCAGCTCATGCATATTAATTTAGACCTTATTGCAACATTGATTGCATTAAGGTAGCTTATTTTAACTATGTATTTCTCCACGAGAAAGAGAGAGAGTTAACCTATGGTTTTCAATTTTCTTTTAAAAGAGATTAATAATAGTTTATACTTGCATTTTTAATGACTCAATTCTTCGGTGACGGGGGTTCATAACCATATAGTGCTTTAAATTGGGTAATTTTGGAGGTAGAGTAATACATAATATCATACCAATATTATGTTATATGGAACCATCACATCCATTTCCTTTGTCTATCACATGTGTACATTTGAATATACTTGCGACGAATTAGCTATACTTGGAACCACCTCAACCATTTTCTTTGTTTATCCCATGTAAATATTCTTGCGATGAATTAGATATACTATCAATGAACTTTTTTCGTCGATAGTATAGGCTAATTCATCGCAAGATTCATTTCATATTTGGTTTATCAACTTGAAATTAAAATTTGATACCTTGAAAGGTAGTTGTACCTTGATTCAAATACAAATATGAAATTAGGAATCATTAACATATCTACTGGAACATATGAAAAATAGGGTTTATGGTTTACATGATGAATCAATGATGGAAAAAAGTGGGTGTGTGAGTCAAATTTGAGTCCAGAAACCCTCCCATATCGTTAAGACATGTGAATACTCTACCCATGACAAATTTCAACGCATACAGAAACAGTTTGAAAAAATTTCAATGTTGGCCCCATTCACAGGTCATTGTTGCCCATGTCTAGTCCTAGCACAATTTTCATTCATTGTTCCTTTTAAAATTCGTTCGATAGTACACACGTCCCTGCATCTATAACTGCAAGGGAGTATTTTTATGGTGTTGAATAAGAAATCAACAAAAAAGAGGGATTTTTCATCACAACTATGACACACATACATTGCATATACATTAATCTAGAACCTGAAAGTAAAATGAAGAAAGTCTGATGCAAACTTAAAACTTGCGTCAACCAATTTGTGTACTTTGAAAGAAAAATAGGGTTTATGGTTTACATGATGAAATGATGATGGAAAAAGTGGGTGTGTGAGTCAAATTTGAGTCCAGAAACCCTCCCATGTCGTTAAGGCATGCAAATAGTCTATCCATGTCAAATTTCAATGCATACAGAAACAATTTGAAAAAATTTCAACGTTGGCCCCATTCACAGGTCATTGTTTCCCATGTCTATTCCTAGTACAATTTATGTTCAATTCGACAGTACACACGTCCCCACATATAGTAATGCAAGGGAATATTTTTATGGTGTTGATTAAGAAATCAATGAAAAAAGGGAATTTTTCATGACAACTATGGCACACATACATTATATATACATTAATGTAGAACCTGAAAGAAAAATGAAGAAAGGCGACGAATTGTATGCCATGTGTACATTTGAAGATATTTGCAACAAATTAGCTATACTTCGAACCACCTCATCCATTTCCTTTGTTTATCCCATGTAAATATTCTTGCAATGAATTAGCTATACTATCGATGAACTTTTTTCTTCGATAGTATAGATAATTCATCGCAAGATTATTTACATTTGTCGCTCTTGCGACAACATCCTTTCCTTGTCTCTTGCCAACGAATTCCCTTATTTGTCTCTCCTGCCGGCGAAAATGTTTGCATAAGTGATGGGTACTAAATTATCCTTGATTTTCTCCTCTAGTACCTATTCTACTTCTTTTCACACCACTATATATATCAATATTTCTTGAAGGTTAAAAAGATAACCATCAAATTAGAAGAGAATCCAATATCAATATATTTCTCTACTTATATAGAGACTACTCTCTCTATGTTTTAAAATATTACTACATGACACTACACTTAAATGACAAATTGCAACACTTGATGGTTTTAATTAGGATTCATTTCATATTTGGTTTATCAACTTGAAATTAAAATTTGATACTTTGCAAGCTACTTGTACCTTGAGTCAAAAACAAATATGAAATTAGGAATCATTAACATATCTACTAGAACATATGAAAAATAGGGTTTATGGTTTATATGATGAATTGATGATGGAAAAAGTGGGTGTGTGAGTCAAATTTGAGTCTAGAAACCCTCTCATATCATTAAGGCATGTCAATAGTCTATCCATGTCAAATTTCAGTGCATACAAAAATTGTTTGAAATTTTTTCAATGTTGGCCCCACTCACAGTTCATTGTTGTCCATGTCTAGTCCTAATACAATTTGTGTTCCTTGTTCCTTTTAAAACTCGTTCAAAAATACACACGTACCTGCATCTAGTGCTGCAATGGAGTATTTTTATGGTGTTGATTAAGAAATCAACAAAAAAATGGATTTTTCATCACAACTATGACACAGATACATTGTATATACATTAATGTAGAACCTGAAAGAAAAATGAATAAAGACGGATGCAAACTTAAAACTTGTGTCAACCAATTTGTGTACTTTGAATAAAAATAGGGTTTATGGTTTACATGATGAATTGATGATGGAAAAAAATGGGTGTGTGAGTCAAATTTGAGTCAAGAAACGCCTCCCATATTGTTAAGGCATGCCAATAGTCTATCCATGTCAAATTTCAGTGCATAACGAAACAGTTTGAAAAAATTTCAATGTTGGCCCCATTCACAGGTCACTGTTGCCCATTTCTACTCCTAACACAATTTTCATTCCTTGTTCCTTTTCAAATTCGTTCGAAAATACACACGTCCTCGCATCTAGTACTACAAGGGAGTATTTTATGGTGTTGATTAAGAAATCAACGAAAAAGAGGGATTTTTCATCACAACTATGACACACATACATTGTATATACATTAATGTAAAACGTGAAATAAAAATGAAGAAAAGTTGATGCAAACTTAAAAATTGCGTCAACCAATTTGTGTCCTTTGAAAGAAAAATAGGGTTTATGGTTTACATGATGAAATGACGATGGAAAACGATGGGTGTGTGAGTCAAATTTGAGTCCAAAAACCCTCCCATGTCATTAAGGCATGCGAATAGTCTATCCATGTCAAATTTCAGTGCATATAGAAATAGTTTGAAAAAATTTCAACGTTGGCCCCATTCACAGGTCATTGTTGCCCATGTCTAGTCCTAGTATAATTTATGTTCAGTTCGACAATACACACGTCCCCACATCTAGTACTGCAAGGGAGTATTTTTATGGTGTTGATTAAGCAATCAATGAAAAAAGGGGATTTTTCTTGACAACTATGACACACATACATTGTATATACATTAATGTAGAACTTGAAAGAAAAATGAAGAAAGGTGATGAATTGTATCCCATGCGTACATTTGAAGATACTTGTGATGATTTAGCTATACTTGGAACCACCTCATCCATTTCCTTTGTTTATCCTATGTAAATATTCTTGCGACGAATTAGCTATAATATCGATGAACTTTTTTCGTTGATAGTATAGCTAATTCATTGCAAGATTATTTACATTCATTGCTCTTGCGACGATATCCTTTCCTTGTCTCTTGCCGACAAATTCCCTTCTTTGTCTCTCTTGCCAACGAAAATGTTTGCATAAGTGATGGGTACTAAATTATCCTTGATTTTCTCCTCTAGTACTTATTCTACTTATTTTCACACCACCATATATATCAATATTTCTTAAAGGTTAAAAAGATCAACATTGTCTTAGAAGAGAATCCAATATCGATATATTTCTCTACTTCTATAAAGACTACTCTCTCTATGTTTTAAAAGCTAACTACATGACACTACACTTAAATGAAAAATTCCAACACTTGATGGTTTTAATTAGGATTCATTTCATATTTGGTTTATCAACTTGAAATTAAAATTTGATACTTTGCAAGCGAGTTGTACCCTGTGTCAAATACAAATATGAAATTAGGAATAATTAACATATCTACTAGAACATATGAAATATAGGGTTTATGCTTTATATGATGAATTGATGATGGAAAAAAGTGGGCGTGTGAGTCAAATTTGAGTCCAGAAACCCTCCTATATCATTAAGGCATGCCAATAGTCTATCCATGTCAAATTTTAGTGCATACAGAAACAATTTGAAAAAAATTCAACGTTGGCCCCATTCACAGGTCATTGTTTCCCATGTCTAGTCCTAGTACAATTTCCGTTCCTTGTTCCTTTTAAAATTCGTTCGACAGTACACACGTCCCTGCATCTAGTACTGAAAGGGATTATTTTTATAGTGTTGATTAAGAAATCAATGAAAAAGATGAATTTTTTCATCACAACTATGACACACATACATTGTATATAGATTAATGTAAAACCTGAAATAAAAACGAAGAAATACTGATGCAAACTTAAACATGCATCAACCAATTTGTGTACTTTGAAAGAAAAATAGGGTTTATGGTTTACATGATGAAATGATGATGGAAAAAAGTGGGTGTGTGAGTCAAATTTGAGTCCAAAAGCCCTCCCATATCTTTAATGCATGCCAATAGTCTATCCATGTCAAATTTAAGTGCATACAGAAATAGTTTGAAAAACTTTCAACGTTGGCCCCATTCACAGGTCATTGTTTCACATGTCTAGTCCTAGTACAATTTTCGGTCTTTGTTCCTTTTAAAATTCGTTTGAAAATACACACGTCACTGCATCTAGTACTACAAGGGAGTATTTTTATGGTGTTGATTAAGAAATCAACAAAAAAGAGGTATTTTTCATCACAACTATGACACACATACATTGTATATACATTAATGTAGAACCTGAAAGAAAAATGAAGAAAGGTTGATGCAAACTTAAAACTTGCGTCAACCAATTTGTGTACTTTGAAAGAAAAATAGGGTTTATGGTTTACATGATGAAATGATGATGGAAAAAAGTGGGTGTGTGAGTCAAATTTGAGTCTAGAAAGCCTTCCATGTCGTTAAGGCATGTGAATAGTCTATCAATGTCAAATTTTAGTGCATACAGAAACAGTTTGAAAAAATTCCAATGTTGGCCCCATTCATAGGTCATTGTTGCCCATGTCTAGTCCTAGTACAATTTCTGTTTGGTTCGACAGTATACACGTCCTCGCATTTAATACTGCAAGGGAATATTTTTATGGTGTTGATTAAGAAATCAACGAAAAAAGGGGATTTTTCATGACAACTATGACACACATACATTGTATATACATTAATGTAGAACCTGAAAGAAAAATGAAGAAAGGCGATGAATTGTATCCCATATGTACATTTGAATATACTTGCGACGAATTAGCAATACTTGGAACCACCTCATCCATTTCCTTTGTTTATCCCATGTAAATATTATTGCGACGAATTAGCTATATTATCAACAAACTTTTTTCGTTGATAGTATAACTAATTCTTCGCAAGATTTTTTACATTGCGATGATATCCTTTCCTTGTCTCTTGTCGATGAATTCCCTTATTTGTCTCTCTTGCCGACGAAAATGTTGGCATAAGTGATGGGTACTAAATTATCCTTAATTTTCTCCTCTAGTACCTATTCTACTTCTTTTCACACCACCATATATATCAATATTTCTTGAAGGTTAAAAAGATCAACAACAACTTAGAAGAGAATCCAATATCAATATACTTCTCTACTTATATAGAGACTACTCGCTCTATGTTTTAAAAGATAACTACATGACACTACACTTAAATAACAAATTCTAACACTTGATGGTTTTAATTAGGATTCATTTCATATTTGGTTTATCAACTTGAAATTAAATTTTGATACTTTGCAAGCTAGTTGTACCTTGAGTCAAGTACAAATATGAAATTAGGAATCATTAACATATCTACTAGAACATATGAAAAATAGGGTTTATGGTTTATATGATGAATTGATGATGGAAAAAAATAGGTGTGTGAGTCAAATTTGAGTTCAGAAACCCTCCCATATCGTTAAGTCATGCCAATAGTCTATCCATGTCAAATTTCAATGCATACAGAAACAGTTTGAAAAAATTTCAACGTTGGCCCCATTCACAGGTCATTGTTGCCCATGTCTAGTCCTAGTACAATTTTTGTTCCTTGTCCCTTTTAAAATTCATTCGAGAGTACACACGTCCCCGCATCTAGTACTACAAGGGAGTATTTTTATGGTGTTGATTAAGAAATCAACTGAAAAGAAGGATTTTTCATCACAACTATGAAACACATACATTATATATACATTAATGTAGAACCTAAAAGAAAAATGAAGAAAGACTGATGCAAACTTAAAACTTGCATCAACCAATTTGTGTACTTTGAAATAAAAATAGGGTTTATGGTTTGCATGATGAATGGATGATGGAAAAAAGTGGGTGTGTGAGTCAAATTTGAGTAAAGAAATCCTCCCATATCGTTAAGGCATGCTAATAGTCTATCCATGTCAAATTTCAATGCATACAGAAACAATTTGAAAAAATTTCAACGTTGGCCCCATTCACAGGTCATTGTTGCCCATGTCTAGTCCTAGTACAATTTCCATTCCTTGTTCCTTTTAAAATTTGTTCGACACTACACACGTCCCCACATCTAGTACTGCAAGGGAGTATTTTTATGGTGTTGATTAAGAAATCAACAAAAAAGAGGGATTTTTCATCACAACTATGACACACATACATTGTATATACATTGATGTAGAACCTGAAAGAAAAATGAAGAAAGGTTGATGCAAACTTAAAACTTGCGTCAACCAATTTGTGTACTTTGAAAGAAAAATAGGGTTTATTGTTTACATGATGAAATGATGATGGAAAAAGTGGGTGTGTGAGTCATATTTGAGTCATGAAACCCTCCCATGTCGTTAAGGCGTGCAAATAGTCTATCCATGTCAAATTTTAGTGCATACAGAAACAGTTTGAAAAAAATTCAGCATTGGCCCCATTCACAGGTCACTGTTGCCCATGTCTATTCCTAGTATAATTTTTGTTCGGTTCGACAGTACACACGTCCCCACATCTAGTACTACAAGGGAATATTTTTATGGTGTTGATTAAGCAATCAACGAAAAAACTAGATTTTTCATGACAACTATGACACACATACAGTGTATATACATTAATGTAGAACCTGAAAGAAAAATGAAGAAATGCGACAAATTGTATCCCATGTGTACATTTGAAGATACTTGTGATGAATTAGCTATACTTGGAACCACCTCATCCATTTCCTTTGTTTATCCCATGTAAATATTCTTGCGAAGAATTAGCTATACCATCGATGAACTTTTTTCGTCGATAATATAGCTAATTCATCTCAAGATTATTTACATTCGTCCCTCGTGCGACAATATCCTTTCCTTGTCTCTTGGCGACAAATTCCCTTCTTTGTCTCTCTTGCCAACAATTTTTTTTGCATAAGTGATGGGTACTAAATTATCCTTGTTTTTCTCCTCTAGTACCTATTCTACTTCTTTTCACACCACTATATATATCAATATTTCTTGAAGGTTAAAAATATCAACATCAACTTAGAAGAGAATCCAATATCAATATATTTCTCTACTTCTATAGAGACTACTCTCTCTATGTTTTAAAAGATAACTACATGACACTACACTTAAATGAAAAATTCCAACACTTGATGGTTTTAATTAGGATTCATTTCATATTTGGTTTATCAACTTGAAATTAAGATTTGATAATTTTCAAACTACTTGTACCTTGAGTGAAATACAAATATGAAATTAGGAATCATTAACATGTCTACTAGAACATATGAAAAATAGGGTTTATGGTTTACATGATGAATTGATGATGGAAAAAAGTTGGTGTGTGAGTCAAATTTGAGTCCATAAACCCTCGATGTCATTAAGGCATGCCAATAGTCTATCCATGTCAAATTTCAGTGCATACAGAAACAGTTTGGAAAAATTTCAACGTTGGCCTCATTCACAGGTCATTATTTTCCATGTCTAGTCCTAGTACAATTTTTGTTCCTTGTTCTTTTTAAAATCGTTTGACAATACATATGTCCTCGCATATAACACTGCAAGGGAGTATTTTTATGGTGTTGATTAATCAATCAATGAAAAAGAGGGATTTTTCATCACAACTATGACACACATACATTGTATATAGATTAATGTATAACCTGAAAGAAAAATGAAGAAAGACTTATGCAAACTTAAAACTTGTGTCAACCAATTTGTGTAATCTGAAAGAAAAATAGGGTTTCGACAAAAATTCTATAGAAATGACAAACACGTTCGTCAAAACTTCGTTGATGCAATACTATGACAACAATATTGATGACATCTACGATCATGATGGTATAAACATGAAATATCTTCTCTTGGTTTCAAGAATAATTTATCCTCTACTGAACAAGGCCAACCACGTGAAGGTGGAAGCTCATATGGCCCCTCCCCTCCCCCTCACATCACTCTCAATTTATCCCCGATACCAAATCTATAAAATAGAAAATAATCGAAAGCAACATCCTAGTAAGATTTATGCATAGAAACTACAAAAACAAAAATTAATGAAGGTAAATGATATTTTTAGTTTACCGCGTAATTTAGTATATTGGAAACTATTTTCAGGTTTCACATAATAATTAAATAACATGTAACATAGGATATAAAAGTGTCGCATAAAACTTAAAAACATGTAATTAACCCATGACATTATAAGAAAATTATTTTAAGAGAATAATTCATACAAATTAAAATATATAGTCACGTACCTAATCCAACCTCAATACCTGTGTAATCATCCTTATTCTATATCTTGATCTTCTTCATCGAACTCAACATATGTATCATCATCCGGTTCAAAAACGATGTTGAAAGGATTGACGATATCATCATCGTCATCAATATCATTTTCGAGCATATTTTCATCGACATCATCATCAAGAATTGTAATATTGTCTCCTATGCCTGGATCATGATCTTCTTCGTCTTATTCATCTGTTGACCCTGCATGATCTTCCGGCTCTATCTGATCTAGTGAATCATCTTCTTGATCTTCAATATCATATTCTTCCTGTTAATGTGTATACTTAACTAGCCTTCCTCTTGGATCATATCTAACAACAAATGACCAATCCCTCTTACCTGGAACATTTGAGTAAAAGACCTGTTCACATTGGCTTGGAAAAACATAGCGATCATGTCCTCTTTCAAACACCGTTGTTTTAATCATTGGAAATCTGTTGGCATGTTGAATAGCAGTTCTTTCCTCATCGTGTTCATGCATTTGTAACCTATACCATTTGACATCGAACATAACTAATTTGAAGGAATTAAAGTCACACTCAAGTATATCGTTTAAATACCCATAGTACCTATTTTCATATTTGATCAGAATCTGGACCAGGGGTCAAAATTTTGCTC
The DNA here is from genome assembly GCA_009831015.1 of Picea engelmannii. Classification (NCBI taxonomy): domain Eukaryota; kingdom Viridiplantae; phylum Streptophyta; class Pinopsida; order Pinales; family Pinaceae; genus Picea; species Picea engelmannii. The sequence continues at coordinate 76,442 of ML803382.1, forward strand.
AAAAATCAAAGTTCTTGGAATTGCCTCAAAACGAACGGGTGTGTATCCCTCATCGTCACGAACCCAATGAAACTCAAACGGGTTCAAATGGACGTCGGATGAGTGAGATATCGTGATCTGCTCGATTCGCCAAACAGGCAAAAAACATTGTTGACTGTACAGTCCATACAACTGACGTGGCAAAGGCCGTATAGCTGACGTGGAATGACGTATGCTAAGGTGGCAGTTGGTGATGTGGCAATCAGTTATTAGCAGATGTGGATGAATCAATTATTGACACGTGGCATTGATTGGTCAAATAGGGTGGTGCCACGTGGCACCCTATTGTGGTATGGTTTGATAAAATTATTATAGAGTCTGTGGGGATCAAACCCTGGACCTCCACCACAATCCAAAGGTTTGGCAAAGGCCGCCCAATCGGCACGCTACGCATTAATTCTTATAATATATATGTGTTTTTATATATTTAAGTTTGGTTATTGTGTATTTTGGCGCGGGGGCCGGGCTGGGGCTTAGCCCTAGCCCGCGGTTTCAGTGTTCACATATATGATTGGTGGTTAAACTTTGCGCGCGGATTTTCCAACGGTTACAACACCACAACGCTCGGTTCTATGTACACTCCCATATGACCCTTTGCCACACGGATTCTACACGGATTTTGCACAGGATTCACACGGGAATTTTTGACACATATACCCACGCGCTTGGACACTTGTACATTACCCATTGGCTTGGAAATTGGCCTTTTTGGTGTGCAGGGACGTGGTCACATGGCCCATGTGCCCAATGCCTATGCGGTTTGGCGGCCAAAAATTCATTAATCGTCCTACAGTTTGAGCAGTTTTATGGTTATGCACTTGGTGCTAGGTTTTAGCATGAGATTGAGTGTGTGTGCTAGGTTGGATGCACAGAGGTGCATTTTGGCGAACTAGAGACAACTAGCTTGAAGGAGGAAAATGGCAGGAGGCCTATCTTCTTCATTTTTTGGCCAAATGAGGTGCCGAAAAAGCCCAGCTAGGGGTTTTTGGACGTTCTGAATCCATTGGCACTGTTTTTAAAGGCATTTGAAGACTTCTTTTGTAGGTTTTACACCATTGAAGTTTCAGAGAGATCCAGGGAGCTTGAAGCCCTCATTGATTGAGGCCATGCTCAGATGAGCCCAAGTCTGTTTTTTGTGACTAAATAGTCATTTTTGGCTAATTGTTATGCTCTGAACACATTGGGATAGGTTTCAGATCCATTTGAGGACTTTTACAGGTGTTTTTTCCACAAAGAATCTCAAGGAAGCTCAAGGCCACATGTAGAAGAGGTCATGCTTGGATGAGCCATGATCCGTTTTCAGAGTTCTATTATTCATTTCTGGGGTTTTTATGTATTATGAACCCAATGGTATAGTCAGTTAATCCATTGGAGTTGTGAAACAACTTGTAAAATAATCTTTGACAAACTAATCCCAGAGAGCCTAGTCCATTGAAGGAGGCTCAAGGAGATGTAGCCCAGTTGGGGGTGAACTCCTTTATCATGTTGTTCTTGTTGTGAGTGTTTGTTGGTTATTATTTGCTGCAAGTTATTTTTGTTGTTGTATTTATGAAAACAACATATTTAATCTTACAAAGACCTCACACATAAACATTTAAAAGAAGATGCATAAACTTGGCACATAATTTATCTTCCATAACTAAGACATTAAGCAAAATCATGTGAAGTTTATTTTAATGAAGTAGAGGGTGTTTTCATAGAAAAACAAGTCAGCCCATTATTTTCAGATCAGGTGGTATCAGAGCATAGTTTTTTCTCATTTGATTTCCATTGATAGCTAGAGTTTTAGCTGTTGGTATTTGTGCAAGTTTTGTGTTGAAGTTTGATATCTTGCAAGGATGGAGGAAGTTTCAAACATTGATAGTTCTCATACATCTTCATTATCCAAGTTCTTTGACAAAGAGATGTTGAAGGAGTTTGTAACCATGAGAGA
>ML803382.1:87926-103859 GCA_009831015.1 Picea engelmannii
ACTAATCCAAAACTAGGCATGTGAGACTAAAGAAAAGTTTGATGAAAATGCTAGTCTCTTGTTGTTGAAGTTAAGGAAGGTTTGCAGGAATGTGATCATATACACTAGGTCTATTACAGAGCTACAAATCAGATTTGGATGATAAAATTGATGAGGTATTTTGGTTGATGTACATGTTGAGTACATGGTTGAGACAAGTAGTTGATGAGTTGGCACATACATGAGGTGTATAGTTGATGATGTTGGTACATATTGATGAGTTATAGTTGATGATTAGTTGACACATGATTGGTACATACTTGGTACATGGTTGGACGCACTTTTTTATGGTACAGGTTGATTACAGGTTATTTGGTACAGGTTGGTGCATGGTTGATGCACTTGTTTATGGTACAGGTTGATTACAGGTTGAGGTACAGGTTGATCCATGGTTTGGATTTATTAGTACAGGTTTACAGTGGTATATCTCAGAGTGACAGGTTGACATTGGTTCCATCATTCTACTTCTACTTCAGGGTGGCAAGACGGGGCAAGGACAGGTGGTTGTAGCCACCTTCCGGTTGTAGCTGAAGAACATAGGGGGTTGTAGCATCCTTCTAGTTGTATCCAGAGAATTGGGGAGTTGGAGCTTCCCTCAGGTTGTAGCCTGAGAAACTAGGGGGTTGGAGCCTCCTTCCAGTTGCAGCTGGAAAACAAAGGAAGTTGGTGCTTCCAATGAATGTAATTCTTCAAGACATATAAGAAAAAGCATTTTGTGGTTTTTTCTCGATTTGGGTTTCCACGTAAAACATTGGTGTACTATGTATGTGTATGTTTGTTCATTTGTTCATTTCTTATTTACTCTGAAGTTATTGGATGATAATGCTTCATTGATATAACACTTGTATTATATGGTTAAAAAGGATTAAATTTCTCTATTTCTGATCCCTCCCCCCCTCCTAGTAATCCAACAATTGGTATCAGAGCAGGTTCCTTCAGAAATCAGTTTAACCACTGAAAGGTAGATCATGGAGAGTACCAACTCATATTAAAATGGAATACCATAGTTTGATGGACATAAGTATGCTTTTTGGAGCATAAGGATGAGGACATATATACAGGCACAGGGATTTCAAGTTTGACAATCAATTGTAGATGGATACACAACACCAACAGTTCCACCAACAAATGACAAAACAATAAAAATCGGTGAGAATAATTTCAAAGCCACAAATGCACTTTTGAATGGTCTCAGTGATATGGTATTCACCAAAGTTGCACACTGTAAATATGCTAAAGATATTTGGGACAAGATTCAAAATATTTATGAAGGATATACAAAAGTCAAAGAAGCAAAGCTTCAGACTTACAGAGGTCAGTTCGAACAACTAAAAATGAAGGAAGATGAAGATATTGCAGCCTGCCTCTTACGATTCGATGAAACAATGAATGCAATCATAGGATTGGGAGAAGAAATTGAAGAATCTGTAATTGTTCAAAAGATACTAAGATCTCTTCCTATGAGATTCAAACCTAAGATATCAACACTAGAAGAAAGATCGAATCTGGACTCAATAAGAATGGACGAACTACATGGAATATTCATAGCATATGAAATGAGAACAGAGCAGGAAAATCCATATGTGAAAGAAGCAGCCTTCAAGGCATTCAAAATATTAAGGCAAAAGAAAAAGGAACAAGAAGAATATAGCAGCAACAGTGATGCCTCAGAAGATGATGAAGAAGTGGCCAACTTCGTCAAAAGATTGAACAAGGGAACCAACAGTAGGTATAGAGGTAAGCTCCCTTTAATTTGTTTTAATTGTGATGGTATTGGTCATTTTTCTAACAAATGTTGTCATAAGAAAAAGAGGAATGATGAAGGTTACTCAAAAGGAAAACACACATATAAAGGCAAAAGAACTACAAAGAAAGTTTTCAAGAAAAGTTTATACACCAAAGAAGACATCTCATCATCAAATGAAGATGAAGTCAGTGACAATAAGACAAGAAGAGTTCTATTCATGGCAGTAAAAGACTCTGACAAAGAAGACTTTGAAGAAGAATATGAGGAAGCTTAAGAAGAATGTGAAGAAGTCGAAGAAGAAATTGAAGAGGCAGAAGTTGACTATCGAGAAGAATTAATGTGTGCCATAGAATTTATCAGAAGAGAAAAGAAGAAAAACAAGAAACTACAGGCAGAATTAGACAAGAAAAAGGACACTCGAGAACTAGAACAAATGATCACAAAATTGAAGGTTCAAATAGAAGAAGATAAAAGAATTGAAGAAGCACTCAAAGAACAACTAGAATAAAAGGACAAGATCATTGGAAACATGGAAGCAAAGGTTGTCACACTAAGAAAGGATATTCAAAAGAAAAATATGTAGAATAGCTCAAAAGTTCTGGATGACATTATCGATAGTCAAAAATCTCATCTTGACAAGTCCAGACTTGGATACAATCAGACAGAAAAGGGATCAAACTCCAAAACAACATAGAAAGAAACAAATCCAAAGAGCTATGCAGAAACAATCAAAGAGGATAGGAATATATACAAGGAAGATTACAGGGACACTCCTCCACCAAGAAGATTCAGATTTCAGAATCAACAACAGACAAATAGGCCTCAAGAAGAAGAAGGATTCATAAGAGCACCTCCTTTCAAAATATCTTCAACTCCCAGGTATCAAACTATATTTTTTGGTTTATGTTATGCATGTAATAATTTTGGACATAAAGCTGTGAATTTAATAGCTAACAATAGGAACAGTAACAACTTTGAGAGTTATACAGAAAGGGATTATACAAGGAGACCTAGTGACACACAAAGAAGAAGTTACAACAGGTTTGAATCTTTGAGCACTGAAGTGGAATGTTACAAATGTAACCATTTTGGACACATGGCCAAGGATTGCAGAATGGCAGTCCCTCCTAAAGAACCTCAACAAAATAACAATAGTCACAGACAAGAACCTCAGAAAACGACATGGATAAGAAAGTAAGATCAATATAACAATTAAGAATGCACAATCGCTCTACAAGCTAAGCATAAGAAACACGGTTGGTATGTTGACAGTGGATGTTCAAAACACATGACAGGTGATAAAGACAATTTCTTACATTACGAAAAGAAAAAAATGGACTAGTCTCCTTCGGAAATGATAATTCATCCAAAATCATTGGAGAAGGCACAACCCGAATTGGGAACAAGAATGAAAAGGCACAAAATGTTCTACTGGTAGAAGATATGAAACACAATATTCTAAGTGTGAGTCAAATGTGTGACCAAGTTCATAAGCTTACTTTTGATTCAGAAAAGTGTGAGATCAAAAAGGAAGGTTTAGGAAAATCGGTCGGTACAGCTGCAAGAACTTCAAACAACATATATGTGTTAAGTGAAATTGGAAATGAAAAGTGTTGTCTAGGAAAGGAAGATGAAAGTTGGATATGGCATAGAATAATGGGTCACATGCATTTTTATAACCTTGTCAAAGTCAACAAAAGAGAAGCAGTCAGAGAAATGCCCCAGATCACGAAACCAACCAACACTTTATGCAAGCATTGTCAACGAGGAAAGCAAACAAAGACCAGGTTCAAATCAAAGGAATATTCAACAACAATACCATTGGAAATTGTGAACACTGATCTAGTTGGACCAACTACAACAAAGGGCTTCAAAGGTAAAAAATACTTTATGTTATTAGTTGATGATTATACAAGAATGACTGCAGTTTTCTTTCTTAAGAACAAGTCAGAAGATTTTGGAAACTTCAAGATCTATAAGGAAATGGTTGAAAATGAGATGGATTCAAGAATCAAATGTTTGAGATATGATAATGGAGGAGAGTTCACTTCAAAGGAATTTGTGTACTATTGTAGCAGTCATGGAATAAAAAGACAATTCTTCATTGTTAGAACACCTCAACAGAATGGAGTTGTTGAAAGAAAGAACAGGACAGTACAAGAAATGGCTCGAACAATGCTAATGGATTCCAAATTGACAGATATATTTTGGACACAGGAAGTGCATACATTTGTTCACATTCAAAACAGAGTAATGCTCATAAACAACACTAATAAAAATCCCTATGAGATATGGAAAGGAAGACCATAAAATGTGAAACACTTCAAAGTTTTTGGAAGAAAATGCTACATCAAAAGAGAAGATGGAAGAATGGGAAAGTTTGACTCTCGTGTGGACAAATGAATACTTGTTGGTTACTCAAGTACAAGGAAAGTATACAAGTGTTACAATATAAGATTGAACAAAGTTGTGGAAAGCATAAACGTAACAATTGATGAAATAGGCAGACCAAAATCAAAGGAAGAAGAAAACAAATCAATGGAAATTTTTTTTGAAGAAGAAGATGAAAAAGAAGTAGAAGAGGAAGATGAAGATGAAGATGAAGATAATCCGACAGAAGAAGAAGAGTAAGTTCATAAAGTATCTCCAAAGACACCTAGAAAACGAGTACAGAAGAATCATCCTTCAGATTAGATTATTGGAAACAAAGATGCAGGACTTGAGACTAGAAGAAAAATACGTTCACCAAAACAAACACACATAGCACTCTTATCTACAATTGAACCAAACTGTTTTGAAGAAGCCAGCAAGGACGAATTTTGGAATAAGGCCGTGGATGAAGAATTGGATCAAATAGAGCAAAATGACACTTGGGAATTGGTTCCAAGACCAAAGAATAAGAATGTGATCGGCACAAAATGGGTTTTTGGGAATAAATTGAATGAAGATGAACAAGTTACAAGGAACAAAGATAGATTGGTATGTAAAGGATATACACAGATTGAAGGAATCGACTTTGAAGAGACATTTTCCCCAGTTGCCAGAATGGAAGCAATCCATTTAATTTTATCTTATGCATGCTCCAAAAATGTTAAAGTATATCAAATGGACGTAAAATCAAATTTTATGAATGGGGAACTTGAAGAAGAAGTCTACATTGAACAACCAGAAGGATTTCAGTTGTCAGAGAACACAAACTATGTATGTAAATTAAAGAAGGCCTTGTATGGTCCAAAACAGACTCCTAGAGCATGGTACTCCAGACTTGATAAGTATCTATAGCAGGCAGGGTTCAGAAAAGGAAGTGCAAACAACAACCTCTACATCAAGGTAAGTCAAGGTAATATTTTATTAATTGAAGTTTATGTTGATGATATTATTTTTGGTAGTGATGATGACAGGTTAAGCTAGAAATTTACAAAAGACATGCAGAATGAATTATAAATGTCGTTACTTGGAGAACTATCCTTCTTTCTTGGACTTCAGATACATCAAAGCAACCAAGGAATTTTTATTTCTCAAACCAAGTATATCAGAGAAATGATAAAGAGGTTTGGAATGGAAGATTGCAAACCAGTTATCACTCCCGTGAAAACCAGTTGTAAGTTGAGCAAAGATGATGATTCGAAGTCTACAGATCAGGGGAAATACAGGTTAATGATTGGCAGCCTACTATATGTGATAGCATCCAGAGCATATGTAATGAAAGCAGTTAGACAAGTGGCATTATTTCAAGCAACACCAAAGGAATCACATGTATTAGCAGTAAAGAGGATTTTCAGATATCCCAAAGCAATAGAAGAGTTTGGATTATGGTATCCAAAAGGAAAATATCTATCACTTATTGCCTACACAGGTGCATATTGTGAAGGTTGTATTGAAGACCGACGAAGCACCAGTGGAGCAACGTTCTACTTAGGTGAGTGTTTGGTATCATGGTTAAGCAAGAAATAATCATCAATATCTCTATCTACAACCGAGGCAGATTATATTGCAGCAGCAACATGTTGTACACAGGTTCTTTGGATGAAACAAACTTTGACATATATATAGTTTGAGTATGATGAGCCCATTCCAATATATTTTGATAATACAAGTGCCATCAGTATCTCAAAAAACCCGGTGATGCACTCCAATACAAAGCACATTCCAATCAAGTATCACTTTCTATGGGAACAGGTTGCAGAAAAGAACATCAGAGTTGAGTATGTGGGAACAAATGAACAAGTGGCAGAAATGTTTACAAAACCACTTCCACGGGATGCCTTTGAATATATTCGCCAAAGAATTGGAGTTATTTATACTCCAAAATGAATGTTTTTTGAATACTTATCTTATATGTATTATATGTACACGAGGAAGCATCATAAGAGGACAGTTCAGTCAGGGGGAGCAACCCCCAATGGAAAGATACCTTTTCCATTGATGACAAAGGGGGAGAGATTTATCAGATGCAGAGGACAAAGGCATGGTTCCAGGGGGAGAAGATTTATCAGATGTAGAGGACAGAGGAAAATTTATTAGATACACAGGACAGAGGCATGGTTCCGGGGGGAGCATGAGTGATATGATTTCATTATTGCATCAAAGTGTTTCCATCAATGCCAAAGGGGGAGATTGTTGATTAAGGTTGGTTGTCATTGATGTCAACCCTTGAAGAAAGCCCCGCAGCACAAAGGTTTGGGTAATGGACCCAATATTTTTTTATGTAAATATGACTCATTATTGTCTTTTCATGGTTGATAAGAAGTAAATATGGATGAACTCCAAAGTGGTCCCCCTATGGTGAAATCCCTCACGGGAAGACTCTTTGCAGAGTAAGAGAACCCATGCTTAATTGTGGAATAATGAGATGAAGGAAAATGAATTTTTCAAGTAAAATATCCTAAATGGATAGTGCTCTTCGTTCCATTTCTGGTGGTATGTGGACCGTCACATAACTCCTCATGGTTAGAGAGTTATGGCCATGAGAAGTTGGAGACCCTAGATTTGGGTAATGGACCCAAGTTTGTTTGATGGACAACGATATGCGTTATGATATATTTTTAGATAATACTATTATATATGGATAGTACATTCCATTCCATTTCTAGTGGTATGTGGAACATCACATAACTCCTCACGGTTTGAGATTTATGGCCTTACGAAGTTGGAGGACCCTCATATGTCATCTAGAAGCCCCAAAAGGTCAAAGTAGTCAAAGTGGTTCAAGAGATTTTAAAAGGTAAATAATAAAGTGAAGTAATGAATTTATTATAATTCAAAGTGAATACAAAATAAATTATTTCAATAATAAATTTAATGGAGAAATTAGAAGTGGCTTAACCCTAAAATAAGGAAAGTGGGGCCAAGTGACCTAGAAGATGTTTTTAAGGAAGCTACTTGGAGAGTATAAATAAGAGGCAAGGCTCTCTTATTTTAATCACACTTGAGCATATTGAATATCTATAGGTGTCTGAGGCAACCAAGGATATCCAATCTGAAATTCTGAGGGAAGGTGAAGAAAATAAGGTTGAAATGCAAGGATAAATTCTTTTGATGGTGCTTTCTAAGGTATGTTATTTACAGGTCATCTCACCATTGTCACTATAAATTTTTTGCAATAATGATTCAGACCCTAAAATTTATATGCCATTGAGAAAACATATCCAAGTATCTGTGGTAAAAAATTCATATTGTGGTTCATTGTATTTTTTGAGTTACACTCCGTGGAAAATAGGTTTTGTGGTTAGTCCTGAAACTAGTCAAAAACAGGTGTTTCAGGTAAAAACGTCATAAATTCTTCATAAAATATCCAAATTCAATGAAACTAAATTTTTTGGTTAGGTTACAGGATTTAGTATTTCTTTTAACAGTTTCATATCAATTCCACAAATATTCTGTGTGGGGCATTCTCTACAAGGTCGCTCTCTAGAATAAGCCAAAATTCAGCCAGGTATGCCATTTTTTCTATAACCCCTTTTTTGAGAGGTTCCAAGTAGTGAAACCTGGAGGAATTGATTAAAACACACTGAAGGAAATTGTGTATCAGTTTCATATCTTTATACATTACAGGTACAAAGTTATGATTGCTTCAAGTTAGGGTTGTTGACTAATCCAAAACTAGGCATGTTAGACTAAAGAAGAGTTTGATGAAAATGCTAGTCTCTTGTTGTTGAAGTTAAGGAAGGTTTGTAGGAATGTGATCATATACACCAGGTCTATTACAAAGATACAAATCATATTTGGATGATGAAATTGATGAGGGATTTTGGTTGAGGTACATGTTGAGTACATGGTTGAGACAAGTAGTTGATGAGTTGGCACATACATGAGGTGTATAGTTAATGATGTTGGTACATACTGATGAGTAATAGTTGATGAGTAGTTGACACATGATTGGTACATACTTGGTACATGGTTGGATGCACTTGTTTATGGTACAGGTTGATTACAGGTTATTTGGTACAGGTCGGTGCATGGTTGATGCACTTGTTTATGGTATAGGTTGATTACAGGTTGAGGTATAGGTTGATGCATGGTTCAGATTTATTGGTATAGGTTTACAGTGGTATATATCACAGTGACAGGTTGACAGTGGTTCCATCATTCTACTTTTACTTCAGGGTGACAGGACGGGGCAAGAACAGGTGGTTGTAGCCACCTTCCGGTTGTAGCCAAAGAACAAAGGGGGTTGTAGCCTCCTTCTGGTTGTAGCCAGAGAATTGGGGAGTTGGATATTCCCTCAGGTTGTAGTCTGAGAAACTAGGGGATTGGAGCCTCCTTCCAGTTGCAGCTGAAAAACAAAGGAAGTTGGTGCTTCCAATGAATGTAATTCTTCAAGACATATAAGAAAAAGAATTCTATGGTTTTATCCCGATTTGGGTTTCCACGTAAAACACTGGTGTACTGTGTATGTGTATGTTTGTTCATTTTTTCATTGCTTATTTACTCTGTAGTTATTGGATGATAATGCTTCATTGATATAACACTTGTGTTATATGGTTAAAAAGGATTAAATTGCTCTATTACTGATTCACCCCCCCCTCTTAGTAATCCAACAATTGGTATCAGAGCAGGTTCCCTCAGAAACCAGTTTAACCACTGAAAGGTAGATCATGGAGAGTACCAACTCATATAAAAATGAAATACCACAGTTTGATGGACATAAGTATGATTTTTGGATCATAATGATGAGGACATATATACAGGCACAAGGATTTCAAGTTTGCAATCAATTGTTGATGGATACACAACACCAACAATTCCACCAACAAATGAAAAAACAGTAAAACTCGGTGAGAATAATTCCAAAGCCACAAATGCACTTTTGATTGGTCTCAGTGATACGGTATTCACCAAAGTTGCACACTGTAAATATGCTAAAGAGATTTGGGACAACCTTAAAAATATTTATGAAGGAGATACAAAAGTCAAAGAAGCAAAGATTCAGACTTACAGAGGTTAGTTCGAACAAATAAAAATGAAGGAAGATGAAGATATCGCAACCTACTTCTTACGAGATGATGAAACAATGAATGCAATCATAGGGTTAGGAGAAGAAACTAAAGAATCTGTAATTGTTCAAAAGATACTAAGATCTCTTCCTATGAGATTCAACCCTAAGATATCAGCACTAGAAGAAAGATAGGATCTGGACTCAATAAGCATGGACGAACTGTATGGAATCTTCACAGCATATGAAATAAGAATTGAGCAGGAAAATCCAAATGTAAAAGAAGCAGCCTTCAAGGCATCCAAAAGATAAAAGCAGAAGAAAAAGGAACAAGAAGAATATAGAAACAACAGTGATGCCTCGGAAGATGATGAAGAAGTGGACAACTTTGTCAAAAGACTGAACATGGGAACCAATGGTAGGTATAGAGGTCAAATCCCTTTAATTTGTTTTAATTGTGATGGTATTGGTCATTTTGCTAACAAATGTCCTCATAAGAAAAAGAGAAATGATGAAGGTTACTCAAAAGGAAAACACACATATAAAGGAAAAAGAACTACAAAGAAAGTTTTCAAGAAAAGCTTATACACCAAAGAAGACATCTCATCATCATATGAAGATGAAGTCAATGACAATGAGACAGGAAGAGTTCTATTCATGGTAGTAAAAGACTCTGATAAAGAAGAAACCGAAGAAGAATATGAAGAAGCCGAAGAAGAATGTGAAGAATTCGAAGAAGAAATTGAAGAGGCGGAAGTTGACTATCGAAAAGAATTAATGTGTGCCATAGAAGTTATCAGAAGAGAAAAGAAGAAAAACAAGAAACTACAAACAGAACTAGACAAGAAAAAGGAAACTCGAGAACTAGAACAAATGATCACAAAATTGAAGGTTCAAATAGAAGAAGATAAAAGAATTGAATAAGAACTCAAATAACAACTAGAAGAAAAGAACAAGATAATTGGAAACTTGGAAGCAGAGGTTGTCACACTAAGAAAGGATATTCAAAAGAAAAATATGCAGAATAGCTCAAAAGTTCTGGATGACATTATCAGCAGTAAAAAATCTCATCTTGACAAGTCTGGACTTTTATACAATCAGACAGAAAAGAGATCAAGCTCCAAAACAACAGAGCAAGAAACAAATCCAAAGAGCTATGCAGAAACAATCAAATAGGATAGGAAGATATACAAGAAAGATTACAGGGACACTCCTCCACCAATAAGATTCAGATTTCAAAATCAACAATAGACAGATAGGCCTCAAGAAGAAGAAGGATTCATAAGAGCACCTCCTTTCAGAAGATTTTACACTCCCAGGTATCAAACTATATTTTTTGGTTTATGTTATGCATGTAATAATTTTGGACATAAATCTGTGAATTGCAGAGCTAACAACAGGAACAGTAACAACTTTGAGAGTTATACACAAAGGGATTATTCAAGGAGACCTAGTGACACACAAAGAAGAAGTTACAAAAGGTTTGAATCTTTGAGCACTGAAGTGGAATGTTACAAAGGTAAAAATTTTGGACACATGGCCAAGGATTGCAAAATGAGAGTCCCTCCTAAAGAACCTCAACAGAATAACAATAGTCACAAACAAGAATCTCAGAAAATGACATGGATAAGAAAGAAAGATCAGTATAACAATGAAGAATGCACAGTCGCTCTACAAGCTAAGCAGAAGAAACATGGTTGGTATGTTTACAGTGGATGTTCAAGACACATGGTAGGTGATAAAGACAAATTTCTTACATTACGAAAAGAAAAAGATTGACCAGTCTCCTTCAGAAATGATAATTCATCCAAAATCATTGGAGAAGGCACAACATGAATTGGGAACAAGAATGAAAAGGCACAAAATGTTCTATTGGTAGAAGATATGAAAAATAATCTTCTAAGTGTGAGTAAAATGTGTGACCAAGGTCATAAACTTACTTTCGATTCAGAAAAGTGTGAGATAAGAAAAGAAGGTTCAGGGAAATTGGTCGCTACAGCTACAAGTTTTCAAGAAAAACTTATACACCATAAAACTCCCTACGAGATATGGAAAGGAAGACCAGCAAATGTGAAGCACTAAAGAGTTTTTGGAAGCAAATGCTATATCAAAAGAGAAGATGATAGAATGGGAAAGTTTGACTCTCGTGTGGACAAAAGAATATTTGTTGGTTACTCAAGTACAAGGAAAACATACAAGTGTTACAATCTAAGATTGAACAAAGTTGTGGAAAGCATCAATGTAACAATTGATGAAACAGGCATACCAAAATCAAAGGAAGAAGAAAACAAATAAATGGAACAACTTTTCGAAGAAGAAGATGAAAAAGAAGTAGAAGAGGAAGATGAAGATGAAGAAAATCCTACAAAAGCAGAAGAGCAACATCATAAAGTATCTCCAAAGACACCTAGCAAACAAGTACAGAAGAATCATCCTTCAGATCAGATTATTGGGAACAAAGATGCAGGAGTTGAGACAAGAAGAAAAATCCATTCACCAGAACAAACACACCTAGTACTCTTATCTACAATTGAACCAAACTGATTTGAAGAAGCCAGCAAAGATGAATTTTGGAATAAGGCTGTGCATAAAGAATTGGATCAAATAGAGAAAAATGGCACTTGAGTATTGGTTCCAAGACCAAAGAATAAGAATGTGATTGGCACAAAATGGGTTTTCGGGAATAAATTGAATGAATATGGATAGGTTAAAAGGATAAAATCTAGATTGGTATGTAAAGGATATACACAGATTGAAGGAATCGACTTTGAAGAGACATTTTCGTCAGTTGCTAGAATGGAAGCAATCCATTTATTTTTAGCTTATGCATGCTCCAAAATGTTGGTTGTGGAGCCTGATTATCTTCCCGATTCATAGGTCTTTTACTTTCAGCCGTGTTTATACCCCATGAAGTATTTACACCCTATAAGTATGTACACTCTTCCACGTGGGGGAGTGCAGAGGGGGGGTACCCCCTCTGTGGGGTCTGAGGGGGCTATCCCCTCGGCTGGGGGGCCTGGGGAAAAGCAGGGCCCCAACGGGGGTTCGAGGGTAGCGTCCCCCAATGGGGGTTCGAGGGTGAAGCCCCTGAAGAAAAAATTGCCTTGTAAATGTATATTGTAATTTCATTGTAAATCTAGACTGTTCATTATAAGTTCGCAGAACTAATGGTAGAAATTATGTTAGGTTTTTTTTCCCTAGAAGGAAACCCTCTTTTATGAGGGAAATGTATTGCGGCTATGGTTGATGGCGAATATTGTATTATGAGATAGGAGACTGTGAGAGAAAGAAGAGGAAGCTACATCGGGTTTGTTGTAGCTTGTATCCCTTCATATGTTGGATAATAATAAAGGAAGGACCTGGCAATTTCTCTGGTGGACGTAGCCCACACTGGGTGAACCATGTAAATCTGTGTCTCTATTGTATTGTGTATCTACTGTGTTTTGTTTCCGCATTTGTTTTATTTTATTGCTCCACGGTTCTATTTTTCTAAAAAAAAAATGTTAAAGTATATCAGATGGACGTAAAATCATCTTTTCTAAATGGGGAACTTGAAAAAGAAGTCTACATTGAACAACCAGAAGGATTTCAGTTGTCAGAGAACACAAACTATGTATGTAAATTAAATAAGGCCTTGTATGGTCTAAAACAGGCTCTTAGAGCATGGTACTCCAGACTGTATAAATATTTGCAGCATGCAGGGTTCATAAAAGGAAGTGCAGACAACAACCTCTACATCAAGGTAAGTCAAGGTAATATTTTATTAATTGAAGTTTATGTTGATGATATTATTTTTGGTAGTGACGATGACAGGTTAAGCCAGAAATTTATAAAAGACATGCATAATGAATTTGAAATGTCGTTACTTGGAGAACTATCCTTCTTTCTGGGACTTCAAATACGTCAAAGCAACCAAGGAATTTTTATTTCTCAAACCAAGTATATTAGAGAAATGCTAAAGAGGTTCGGAATGGAAGATTGCAAACCAGTTATCACTCCCATGAAAACCAGTTGTAAGTTGAGAAAAGATGATGATTCGAAGTCTACAAATTAGAGGCAATACAGGTCAATGATTGGCAGCCTACTATATGTGACAACATCTAGACCAGATGTAATGAAATCAGTTGAATAGGTGGCACGATTTCAAGCAGTACCAAAGGAATCACATGTATTAGCAGTAAAGAGGATTTTTAGATATCTCAAAGGAACAGAAGAGTTTGGATTATGGTATCCAAAAGGAAAAGACCTATCACTTATTGCCTACACAGATGCAGATTGGGCACGTTGTACTGATGACCAACGAAGCACCAGTGGAACATCGTTCTACTTAGGTGAGTATTTGGTATCATGGCTAAGCAAGAAACAATCATTATTATCTCTATCTACAGTCGAGGCAGAGTATATTGTAGCAGCAACATGTTGTAGACATGTTCTTTGGATGAAACAAACTTTGACAGATATACAGGTTGAGTATGACAAGCCCATTCCAATATATTGTGATAATAAAAGTGCCATCAGTATCTTAAAAAACCCAGTGATGCACTCCAAGACGAAGCACATTCCAATCAAGTATCACTTTCTACGGGACAGATTGCAGAAAAGAACATCATAGTTGAGTATGAGGGCACAAAAGAACAAGTGGCAGACATCTTTACAAAACCACTTCCACGGGAAGCCTTTGAATATCTTCACCAAAGACTTGGAGTTATTTCTACTCCAAAATGAATGTTTTTTGAATGCTTATCTTATATGTCTTAGATGTACACATGGAAGCACCATAAGAGGATAGTTCAGTCAGGGGGAGCAGCCCCGGATGGAAAGATACATTTTCCATTGATGACAAAGGGGGAAAGATTTATTAGATGAAAAGGACAGAGGCATGGTTCTAGGGGGAGAATATTTATCATATGTAGAGGACAGAGGCATGGTTCCAGGGGGAGCATGAGTGATATGATTTCAGTATTGCATCAGAGTGTTGTCATCAATGCCAAAGGGGGAGATTGTTGATTAAGGTTGGTTGTCATTGATGTCGACCCTTGAACAAAGCCCCACAACACAAAGGTTTGGGTAATGGACCCAATATTTTTTGATGTAAAGATGACTTATTATTTTCTTTTCATGGTTGATAAGAAGTAAAGATGGATGAACTCCAAAGTGGCCCCCTTATGGTGAAAATTCTCACAGGAAGACTCTTTACGGAGTAAGAGAACCCATGCTTGATTGTGAAATAATGAGATGAAGGAAAATGAATTTGTTAGGTAAACTATCCTATATGGATAGTGTTTGTCGTTCAATTTCTGGTGGTATGTGGAACGTCACATAACTCCTCACGGTTAGAGAGTTATGGCCATGAAAAGTTGGAGACCCCAGGTTTTGGTAATGGACCCAAGTTTGTTTGATGGATAACAGTATGAGTTATGATATATTTTCAGATAATACTATTCTATATGTATATCACATGTCATTCCATTTCTAGTGGTATGTGGAATGTCACATAACTCCTCACGGTTTGAGAGTTATGGCCTTACGAAGTTGGAGGACCCTCATATGTCATCTAGAAGCCCCAAAAGGTCAAAGTTGTCAAAGTGGTTTAAGAGATTTTAAAAGGTAAATAATAAAGTGAAGTAATGAGTGTATTATAATTCAAAGTGAATACAAAATAAATTATTTCAATAATAAATTTAATGAAGAAATTAGAAGTGGGTTAACCCTAAAATAAGGAAAGTGGGGTCATGTGACCTAGAAGATGTTTTTAAGGAAGCTACTTGGACAGTATAAATAAGAGGCAAGACTCTCTCATTTTAATCACACTTGAGAATATTGAATATATATAGATGTCTGAGGTAACCAAGGATATCTAAACATAAATTATGAGGGAAGGTGAAGAAAAGAAGGCCGAAATGAAAGGAAGGATAAATTCTTTTGATGGTGCTTTCTAAGGTATGTTATTTACATGTCATATCACCATTTTCACTATAAAAAAAATTATATAATGATTCAGACCCTGAAATTTCTATGCCATTGAGAAAACATATCCAAGTATCTGTGGTAAAAAATTCATCTTGTGGGTCATTGTATTTTTGGAGTTACACTCCGTGGAAAATAGGGTTTGTGGCCAGTCTTGAAACTAGTCAAAAACAGGTGTTTTGGGTAAAAACGTCATAACTTCTTCATAAAAGATCCAAATTCAGTGAAACAAAATGTGTTGGTTAGATTACATTCTATAGTATGTTTTGTAATAGTTTCATATGAATTCAACAAATATTCCATGCGGGGAACGCTCTACAAGGTCGCTCTCTAGAATAAGCCAGAATTCAGCAAGGTATGCCATTTTTGCTATAACTCCTTTTCTGAGAGGTTCCAAGTAGTGAAACCTGGAGGAATTGCACAAAACACACTGAAGAACATTGTATATCAGTTTCATATATTTATACATTGCAAGTACAAAGTTATGATTACTTCAAGTTAGGGTTGTTGACTAATCCAAAACTAGGCACGTGAGACTAAAGAAGAGTTTGATGAAACTGCTAGTATCTTGTTGTTGAAGTTAAGGAAGGTTTGCAGGAATTTGATCATATACACTAGGTCTATTATAGAGATACAAATCAGATTTGGATGATGAAATTGATGAGGGATTTTGGTTGAGGTACATGTTGAGTACATGGTTGAGACAAGTAGTTGATGAGTTGGCACATACATGAGGTGTATAGTT
>ML803382.1:103909-120508 GCA_009831015.1 Picea engelmannii
TAGTTGATGAGTTGGCACATACATGAGGTGTATAGTTGATGATGTTGGTACATATTGATGAGTCATAGTTGATGAGTAGTTGAAACATGATTGGTACATACTTGGTACATGGTTGGATGCACTTTTTTATGGTATGGGTTGATTATAGGTTATTTGGTACAGGTTGGTGCATGGTTGATGCACTTGTTTATGGTACAGGTTGATTACAGGTTGAGGTACAAGTTGATGCATGATTCAGATTTATTGGTACAGGTTTATAGCAGTATATATCACAGTGACAGGTTGACATTGGTTCCATCATTCTACCTCTACTTCAGGGTGGCAGGACGAGGCAAGGATAGGTGGTTGTAGCCACCTTTCGTTTGTATCCGAAGAACATAGGGGGTTGTAGCCTCCTTCTGGTTGTAGCTAGAGAATTGGAGAGTTGGAGCTTCCCTCAGGTTGTAGCCTGAGAAACTAGGGGGTTGGAGCCTCCTTCCAGTTGGAGTTGGAAAACAAAGGAGGTCGGTGCTTCCAATGAATGTAATTCTTCAAGACATATAAGAAAAAACATTATGTGGTTTTCTCTTGATTTGGGTTTCCACGTAAAACATTGGTGTACTGTGTATGTGTATGTTTGTTCATTTTTTCATTTCTTATTTACTCTGCAGTTATTGGATGATAATGCTTCATTGATATAACACTCGGATTATATGGTTAAAAATGATTAAATTGCTCTATTACTGATTCACCTCCCCTCTCAGTAATCCAAAAAAATTGTGATATGCTTTCACACTTGAACAATCATTGCAAACGTGGACTTATGGGAATATGAAGAAGAACCTTTCAAGGCACCCTTTTTGTTACTTGATCGGTTTGATATCTACTGATAAGACATTGCGGACATTATGTTTTTGAAGCATGTTGTCCATAATATATAATATGATCATTAGGATATGCATATATAGTTTGATAATCCATTCCAATTTCTTTCATAATGGCATGCAAACCTCTATATGTGCGAGGTAAAATATTTGACGTTGGTAACAAAAATTCACCTAACAATCTACAACATAACAAATAAGTAGTTAATGTAAAGAATATTAATAGTAAAAATTGCATTCTTATTTTACACATTAATTAACACTAAAAACAAATAGAAAAAGCCAACATTTATGTATAATATGAGACGAAACATATTACATACCTTAGGATCTGTGTCATATAAGTGTTCGACAAATTATTCATAACCTTTAAGTTCACTGGCAACAATGTAGCATAGAAAATATTTTCTCTTGATCCTTCATAAAGTCGTTTATTTTCCTTTTCTAATAGAGGTTCATCATAAATACCATCATTGTCCCCATCCTCATCTGGCTGAGAAAACAAATCTTGAATCATTTGATTTGTCCCATCATCTTCTTCCATGGGATCATTAACTTGATTTATCCCATCATCTTCTTCCATGAGATCCTCATTTTCTTGATCATGTTCCTCAACTTGTAAAACATCATTTCTACTACTACTTGGTGCAATATTCTTCGGAAAGTTAGAGGGAAACTCTAACTTTATAATTACAAACAATCATCCAAAATTAGTGTGTACTATAACAAACATTCAAACAATATATATACATATATATAATTTTATATAAAATTGACAATATAAAAACAGATAATGAATATATAGCTAATTACCATGGGACGATATTCATTCGATCTACCATCAATGTGCCCAGATTTCCTACAATGTTTTGTAGTTGTTGCTATTAAAATTCTTATGGGACGTATGAGACAATATTTTTTGCAAGGGAAATAGCATCTACCATCACCCTTTCCACCTGCTTTAATTTTTTTCCCACCTCTAATATTCTGTGACATTCTTCCGCACAAAAATACACTTTTTGAACCGTCATTGTTATAGAAAGATTGTCGCAACATCTCTAATTCGTAAAATATTTATAGATATTTTTTTGTCGCAATAGCGACAAACATTGACCAAATCAATGTTGAATTTGTCAAAGAGTATAACGGTCATATCATTGCGCTTGCGATGAAATTTAACCATATCAATTTTGACTTTGTCAAAGAGTATAATGGTCAATATGGACTTTATCAAATAGTGTAACGGCCAATAGTTATCATCGCTCTTCCAATGAATGCACAAGTTCGTTGCAAGAGTGATGAGCATCCACTATCTTCGTTATCATCCCAAGAGCAACGCACATTTTCTTCTGTTGATAGAGCGACGAATACGAGCTGGATTTATAATAAAATTAAAAAATTGAACTTTTTCTCTTGAGCTTTGCGACAAAAGGGTACTTTTGTCGCAAGTAGTCATCGCAAATTTTTCAATATGTAGTAGTGCCTTGATCGAGATTCTACTAGCACCCTAAAAAATCCTCAATTGAGATCTTTATTAAGTGCTCAATCAAAGTTTTAATAACTCAAGAATGAGCTTAAAAAAATACCTTGATCAAGGTTATGAATTCATTTTTTTCATGCATTGCCTTGCCCAAAAGTGTTATCAAGGTTCATGGATTCACCCAAGAATAATTGGAAAAAAAAACTCAAGGTAGAGAATAGGGTAAGGGACCAATGTGTAGTGGAAATGAAACACAACTTCTAGAAGTAAAGGTAATGGAGGAGGTTAGCACATTCATGAAAATTTAGCACCTTAAATTCCTAGTGCTAGCATCACAGGTGGGTTATTTATATTCTTTTGTTGGAAGGATTTTGGTCCACCTTAACCTTGTTGATGTTTAGACAACATAGAGAAGACATTCTCCTAGATTAATAATTAATATTATAATTATTGATTATTAAATAATATATATAATAAGTAAATTATAATAATAAATAGTTATTGATTATCCAAGGGACACATACCTTCATGGATGGTCACCATATGTTATTTATATATGGAACGCTCATCATTGTAATAATATATCAAGATCACACATTATCTCATATAGAAAAATCAACATGGAGCAATATCCCACAAACATAGGAGGGCCCAGGAGTGTGTTTGTCCATATGTTCTGTAGAGAGAGGAATTGTAGTAGAATTAAGCAAGAATGACGTCCAACATGTTGGAGTGCAATTAGACACCTGGTATCATAACTGAGTGAAATATTGATAGATGTTTGTGGGATATTGCTCCAATTAAAGAGAATGTGTGTTGTGGTGGCTACAACCGAGCCCACTGACAAACAAGATTGTAAGCGAGTGTGGTTCTGGTTATATGATATGTTCATGTTCAGGTACCAAAGCATTGAATGCAAGTTAAAAAAATTGGTTCACACCGTCAAACCTACCAATGAGGTGCAGATCATAGTGTATGTGTTGTATATAGCCTATGAGTAGTGAGGAGGTGATCGAGTGGGATCAAGATGTAGGCCTAATATCTAAAACTCATGTCGCGTAGATAATCGTGTGGATTAGAGGATAGTTTCTCTTTCCTATGGTGCATACATGAAGACTCAAATCCTATATGTCAACTGATCAAATCAAGCCACCATTTGAAAGCTAGTGGAATATTTCGCTGCTCATAATCCATATTCATGAAGGTGTCGCATTGTTGGTCTTATGATTGGATGTCAAAGACCATTGTTGAAGAATTTCCCATAAGCCTCCTTCAACACAGAATTGAAAATTTCTAAATATTGATAACTGACCATAGCCACGTGAGTGCAGAAATAAGAGAAACATGTTGTTATCGGAAAAATCGGTAAGTGCGAACACAAAATAATCTCCCTAACTTCAACAAGAAATTAGAAAAAAACATAGCAGAATACAAGCTTCTCCTTAGATTTCATTGTAATGTAAACTAGTTCAAAGAGGGACAAATGACATACCATTTAAACGTCGTTTGATCCTCACTAGTATCGTCCTTGCTCCATATTTGGATTTGTGGGATGTTGAACCTATTAAGAAGCACAAACCAACAAAAAGAGAGAACAATGATATATATATATATATATATTCCAATGAATCTTATGCATAAGATCAAGGAGTTATACAATAAAAATGGAGACATTTTTATAGGGAAGAAATGTATCATTGCACTATATTGATGAAAGTGGAGAATACAACCTATGCCTTGATGTTTCAAGTTCCCTTCCAATGTCCCTTTGCTTCAACACACACACCTTTGTTCCAATTATTTTGATGAAGAGTATTCACAACCTGACTTGGAAAGCTAAAGCAAAGCTATCACAAGTACAATCTTCAGCAGAATTCTTCATGCATAAGTAAGCCTAGATTTTCCCATGAGAGATCCCTCTTTTTATATGGTGAAAGAGGGATGGATGAGGTTGATAGGATGATCCCACTAAATCAGAGAAGTGAGTAAGATCCAAACCGATCAGAGGCCACATCATCTTCTAGAAGATTCCATTCTAGAACTTTCAATAATTTCACCTTTTTCCTTTGTTTGAGCATCGTCACACCCTAAGCACAAGCAGCCTGTGGTGACACCACAGTACATTTTGGTGCAGCATGCATTGATTAAGCATCGTCGCACCCAAATCATTTAGCAGGGTGTGAATATCTCCTTTGATAGGTTTTTAAGAAAATAAAGATGATTCAATTTCTCAGGGAGAAATTCTCATTTCTTTAGTAGCTCCAGGGAACATAGGAGTAAGTCACACATGTATCATCATTTGATCACGGGGTGACCAAAATAATGTGTAACAAAATTCCCCCCAAAGTATGAAGTTGGAACATGTGACAGCTGAAATATTTTGTAGAATGTGTGTGTCGAGAACAAGGAGCACATCGGTCGGAAACCTGCAAACAATCAAGCATATGCATAATAATATACCATTACTGAGGTAGGAATTCCCATACTTAGACTACTATTGAATCTAATCATAAGTTTCAAGCGAGTCATGGCCATCAAACATACACTATGGATCCATGTCAACATGATTCAACATAGCCACGAGAAATACACTATGGATCTATGCTCTAAAGACTTCAAATTCGGACATAGCCACGAGACATACACGGTGGATCTATGTGTCAGTAAAGGCTTATGAATACTCCATCACAACCTGGACTGATATGGTGATATCTAGGGTCTTCATTTCCATCGTCCCGAATTATGAATCTATTGATGTGATTACAGGTGTCGAAGTCGAACATGGTAGAAACCACATGATTACTGGTCATTAATGGATATCGTTAACAAGTGCGAGGGAAATCACCATTGATGTAAATGACCCCCAAGGTACTTTATTACAATCCAACGAATGTGAATTAATGATTTGAAGTCGAACACTCGATGGAATCTTCCAATCATGTGCCAATGATGTGAACCCATTGTTGAAAATGAGGAAATGTGTCATTGAGGCATGCAGATTCCAAGGTACTAAATGATTTCTAAGTCTAATTCCCGAATAATGAGTTGAATTTGACATGAAAAGACTCGTCACAGGAGGGCCTTAATATATCCCCCATCAATGACACAAAATATGTAACATATTTGAAGTATACCAGAGTATAAAATGGTTCAAAACTAACTCATGGAAGGCTGACATGGTAATAATTTGAGGATTGTAGATGGTCGACTTGATAGAAGACTTGTTTAGGTTGAAATTCTCTTGAACATATGAACAACACAACAATTGTCTTGGCAACATTGACTCAAGGAAGACCCAACATACAAACTTGTGGATGGTCATACGAGAGAAAAATTGATTTCCCAACCCGGATACAATGATGAAGAGGGGTGTCATGTTCAAGAGCAACTTACTGCCACTAACACATATACAAATATGCATTTCTTTCCCAATTTCCCCCCACCATTTCTGGCGAGTACCTCTTTATTTTTACGCAAGCTTGAGGAGGATAACATATTCTTGTAATGTAATCTCATCCTTTGGAGGAGTCCCTCAGAGTATTTTTAACGAACCCTAGGAAGGAGTGGTTCGGTCCCATATGGGTATTTCGATGCTTGTTTTACAAGTCCAAAGAAAGAAAACTTAAGGGTTTTTCATGTTTAGAGAGTCTGAAAAACACTTAAAGAAAACTCAAAAATGTCATTTTTCGTAAATTAGTCCGACGAGACTGAAAAATATATAATCTACCGCTCATCAGAAGTTTTATTCAAATAATTTTATGAGCATGAAAAAACAAGGTCGCTCGGCTATCTTTTTATGTTTAGGAAGCTTGAAAAGAGCTTAAAGGAGACTCCAAGGGGGTTCGTTTTTCGTATTTCCATTACAAGTCCGAAAAAGTGATAAAAGTTTACTCGATTACATTCTCATAGTTTCATGAGCATGAGAAAGAATAAAGACCATGCTCGGATTTTTTCCTGAAAAACCCTAAAAGCATATATACATCATAAACACACGCAAAAACGACCAAAAAGGAGTGTTCCATATCAAAAGTCTAGTCATCAGATCTCTCAACCTACAATATCGACACTTTGAAAAGTTCATTAGGTTTGTAACATAGGTGAAAATATTTAAAATAAAATTTAATTTTAAATTAAAATGGTAAAAGTAAATTAAATAGGTCAAAACTAGTTCATTTTACCATTTCATTTGCATTTTCACGAAACTAGTGCTAAAGTCCCTCTTTTTCCTCCAATATTCAAGTGATGATTCTGGAGTGCTCGGTCGATGACTTCTCGATACGTTTCATGAGGTAGGTGTTCTTCCTCCCCTCTCTCATTTTATGGTAAAATTTTTCAATTTTAATGGCTAAATTTTGAGTTTATGGGAAATTTTCCAAGGGAGATTACGGCTCCAGATCGTCGCAGACCCTCCCTATTGTGAACTGCGATGATCCTAGATCATCGCAGGGGGTTAATTGTTGGGGTGAGATGATGCTGCACTGTGGTGAATTTTTCCCCTATGACGACCATAACTCAAAAACTAAAAACAAAGAGAGAGCTAAGAAAAATCCCAATTTTTGAATTTTTGATGAACTAAATCATTTTTTATTATTGTTTGGAAGATTTCCATTGGTCATCATGCTCGAATGGAGGGAAAAAGATCATGAGGAGGAATATTAATTTGTCAGGAATGATTCAAGAACTATCATGGCACTTCGAGAGTGTGGCTTGCAAAAAAAATTCAAAGCGCAGGGCATGAGGGCCCAATTGATGCTATTGGAACATTTAGTCCGTATGTGGGACGTTAATGACCAAGAATTTCATGCCGGGATGCATACACTCACCCTAGATATAGATGAAATCTACTTATTGTCTGGGTTATATCTTTGTGCCTCTCGAGTGTCACTGTCGGGAAGCAGAGGAGGTGGTGAACCTATGGATTATTATGTAGCACATAACTGTGTAGCTGGTATAGAGAAACTGATGCAGGAGCATCTACGACCTCATCAAGCGAGCCAGCGGGGAGTAAAGGACATACAGCTGGAACAGCGTCAGCACATATATTTTTGAAAAATTTTGAAGATTGTTGCGCCGCCATTTAAATGAAGGCATTCAAAGCCGGACGCACTTGTATTATATTATAGATAGGAAGGCATTTAAGAGTTTTAATGCTGTTAGATAGGAATTAACTGTAGATTAGACATTTTTACTTTTGAGAGGGAAAATGGAATATAGGCACCCTCCTTTGTATCATTGTATGATCATTCCTGCATTCTGAAGGAAAGAGAAATCAGAGAACTTGTGAAGAACACCCATGTACAGATTGAATTAATAGAAGAAAGACTTTGATTCAATTCCATGGCTGTGTTTGTTTTCTGTGTGTTGTTGATATTATGATGTTGCATACTTGCTTCTTTTTATGCCTTTCTTCTATATGCTGCATATGTGATTGCATGTCAGGTTCAAAACCTGAGGGAATGAGGAAATAAGTTCCAAGTGTTTCTCTGTTTGAGCCAGGAGATTCCTGCATATAGTGCAGTTGAATTCCTCTGTATAGAGTGCGTGAGGAGGCTAAGCAGTTGAACTCTTATTCTCGTTTGCCCAGAGTGAATTGGGTTGTTCGAATCGTGCAGGGGAAGTGCAGGTCAAACTTGAAGTTTTCAGTCGCTAGCTTGAGCGAAAGAAGGCAGGGATTCCTATGGCTTGGAGCGCATAGAATTCCAAAGTGATCAACACTTGGAGAGTTGTTGAGGTTGTGCATCAGGGTGTGCGTAGAACCCCTGAAAGAAGCAGAGGAAATAAGCTCAGGAGGGATAGCTCCTCGTACATACCATGGGAACAAACCTGGGTGAGATTTGAACCAAAAGAAGCTTCGGAGCAAAGCAGGTTTTCAAGGCGGGGAATCATCGGCCAGGAATTGCAGAAAGAAATCGCAAAGTCCCGAGGATCGTTGGATCGTGGAAGAGTTGCGAGGGAGATAAATCGTCAGCAAAGGAGAGGAGGATAAAAGTCCATTGGGCTCAGGTGGTTTGGCGTTCGGGGGTTGGCGAGGTAAGAGTTTTACACCTCGTGAAATCGCGAGTTGCGATTTCTCGATTTGACGAGAGCCGTCGATCTTCAGAGAGACACGTGGCCTCAGATCCCGGGAGGTCGAGATTCGGCGTTTGGCGTTCGACGAGAGGGGTGGCATACCCGTTGAAATTGCAAATAGTGATTTCCCGAGTCAATAGGGACCGTTGATTTTAAACAAGGCCAGGTGGCACAAATCCGGCGAATCGGGGTTTCGACGTTCAGGGATTTCAAATGAAACGGACTTGCGACAGTTGAAATTAAGATCCTGCGATCCCTGATCGCACGAGTGGAGGAGCGACGTGGAAGCGTGGGACCCCAGGTACTAGTGGAAGACAGCTGGCGTCAATTCAGAGTTCGGAGTTCGGGGATTGAAAGGGGCAGTGAAACATAACATCACCATTCCCGATTTCCCTATAGGGAAATCCCCGATGCGTGAAAGCGTTGACTGTTGGCTCTCGGGGTTCGGGGTTTGGAGATGTAGGGGAACTGTGTTCGCGTGAACCGCGAATTCCCGAGTCGCGATATCTCGATTTCCGAAGGAGGGGGAATCGCCGAAGGAGTTACTGTGGACGACTTGTGACTCCCAAGGGGAGTTGGAAGAGATTAAACTCTTCGGGCCCGTGGTCGAAGGAGATCCTGGTGGGAGCGGCTTGCTCGGTGAGGGGCAGGTTGCATCAAGTGGTATCAGAGCCAAGATTTTCTCTGTTTCCTGTAGCAGAGAGGAAGAGAAGACGTAATGCCGCCAAGAAGAGGTAGGCAATCACCCGATCCAGATAAGGAGAGGGAATTGTCCAGGGAAAGAAGAAGTCATGGACAGAATGTAGAAATGGAGAGGGAAATACGAAATCTTCGTGCTAGAATGGAAGATATGGAAGCAGCGCAGAGGCGCACAGCAGATACAGGAGATCTGAGTGACCCCGAAGGTGAAGTTGATGTTGTACCGCAAGGTGGAGTTGTAGCAGAAGATGCAGCCAATGAGCGGTTAATCAAGGCTATCGCCAAGATGAGCGCAAAGGTGAGGATGGACATTCCAGCTTACGAGGGAAGCCTGGATGCAGAAGAGTTGCTGGATTGGATCCGAGCACTCGACACCTACTTCGATTACGAAGATATCGAAGAGGACAAGAAGGTGAGGCATGCTGTCACTAAATTGAAAGGACATGCAGCCTTATGGTGGGATGAGTTGCAGGCGGACAGGCGTTCCAAAGGAAAACAGAAGATAAAGAGCTGGGACAGGATGATCGCTAAGATGAAAGCGAAATTCATCCCTAGAGAATATCAGATCACTCTGTTCAGGCGAATGCAGAACCTGAGGCAGAAGTTGATGACGGTGAAAGAGTACATCGAGGAGTTCTACAGGCTCAACATCCGAGCTGGTCATCGGGAGAGTGATGACGAAAAGGTGGCGAGATACCTGAATGGTCTCAGGTATGACATTCAGGATGAATTGAGCATGGTCACCATCCGAACAGTTGAGGATGCGTAGCAGATGGCTCTAAAAGCCGAAGAGAAGCTGAGCCGCAAGCAGGGACAGCAAGGGCGAGGCAGAAGCCAACCCAGAGGCAAAACAGTTACCCAAGAGAGAACTCAAAAGGCCAAGGAGGATTGGAAAAGGCCTCAGGGAAAAGCTGAAAGAGGTGGAACCTCACAGCAGAGGCAACAAATTTCTGAGCCGAGGAGGCAGCAATATGATCAGCAAGGAGGATATGTTGATGCCAACACTTTTTCGTGTAACCAAGGTAGAGGAAGGGCTCGTGGAGGAATTATCACATGTTTTACATGTGGGAAAGACGGACATAAAGCCGTTGATTGTCCAGATAGGAAAATGGGCAGAGGAAAAGCTCACGTCGCTGAGGCGCAGAGGCGTGATGTTGAAGATGAAGATACTGGAAGTGGGAAGTCACTGACAGTGCATAAAGTTCTCTTGAAACCTGAGAAAGAGGTGGAGGACACAGCGCAAAGATGCAGACTGTTCTGGATGACTTGCAAGACCAAGGGATGGAAATGCAAGGTCATCATGGATAGTGGAAGCACCGATAATCTCGTTTCAACCGATATGGTGGAGAAATTGGCGCTGGAGACGCACAGACACCCAAGTCCATACAAAGTGTCATGGATGCAGAAAGGACACCAGGTATGTGTTACAAAGAAATGCTTGGTCAATTTTAAAATGGGTGAATATAGGGATGAAATTCTGTGTGATGTCATTCCCATGGATGTTTGTCATGTATTATTGGGAATACCATGGCAGCTTGACAGAAATGTGGTTCATGACGGGAGAATGAACACCTACACCTTGGAGAAGGATGGAAGAACACATACATTGTTTCCGGGGAAGGATAAGAAGGTGGAGCCAGAAGTAACCAGTACCATACTTCTCATGAGCGGGAAGGAACTTCTCACAGAGATGGAGAAGAATGAAGATCCACAATTCTTTGTTGTTAGGAAGCCGAGAATTGTCCTGACAAGCACAAGAGTGGACGACTTACCAGAGGAGATTCAGGAACTGTTGGGAGAGTTTGCTGATATCATCGTAGACGAACTACCTCGTTCGTTGCCACCGATGCGGAGTGTGAGTCACCACATTGACCTCATTCCCGGAGCAATTCTACCAAATAAGGCAGCGTACAGGTTGACACCTCAGGAGAACAAGGAGGTCAAGAGGCAGGTACAGGATCTGCTGGATAAAGGACTGGTGAGGGAGAGTCTGAGTCCGTGTGCCGTTCCAACGGTACTAAGTCCGAAGAAGGATGGAGGTTGGAGGATGTGTACAGACTCCAGGGCGATTAATAAAATCACCATCAGGTACAGGTTTCCACTGCCGAGAATGGACGACTTGATGGATTACCTGAGTGGGGAAAATTATTTTTCAAAGATAGATCTCAAGAGCGGATATCATCAGATCCGGATGCGAGAAGGAGATGAATGGAAGATGGCATTCAAAACAAACGAAGGTTTGTACGAATGGTTGGTCATGCCATTTGGGTTGACAAATGCGCCAAGCACATTTATGCGACTGATGAA
This sequence comes from Picea engelmannii, assembly GCA_009831015.1. NCBI lineage: Eukaryota > Viridiplantae > Streptophyta > Pinopsida > Pinales > Pinaceae > Picea > Picea engelmannii. Next base: position 115,328 of record ML803382.1, read on the forward strand.
TGAAGTCCTGCGGGAATTCATTGGCAAATTTGTTGTTGTGTATCTAGACGACATATTGATTTTCAGCAAAACGAAGGCTGAACACTTGAGGCATTTGGCCATTGTGATGAGAAGACTACAGCAGGAAAAGCTGCTGATCAATTTGAAGAAGTGTTCCTTCATGCAGACATAACTCATTTATTTGGGCTTTGTAATCTCGGCAAATGAATTGAAGATGGATCCTAAGAAGGTGAACATAATCAGGAATTGGCCATCGCCAAGGAATGTTTTTGAGGTAAGGAGCTTTCACGATTTGGCAAGCTTCTACAGAAAATTCATTCAGAATTTTAGTGGAATCAGTGCCGCAATGATGGACACTGTGAAGAAGCGGCATAGGGTTTTCCATTGGACAGCAGAGGCTGAAAGGAGCTTCAATTTGTTGAAGCGAAAGATAACTGAGCGACCAGTGGTAGTGTTGCCAGATTTTCAGAAAACCTTCCAAGTGAAGTGTGATGCCAGTGGGTATGCTATTGGAGGGGTTTTAAGTCAGGATGACAGACCTGTTGCATATTACAGTGAGAAGCTGGATGATGCAAAACTGAAGTACTCCACATATGATAAAGAGTTCTATGCCATTATACAGGCATTGAAAAAGTGGAGGTATTATCTCATACCCAAGGAATTTGTTCTGTACAGTGATAATCATGCGTTACAGTTCGTGAGTCAGCAAGAGAAGTTGAATCAGAAGCATGAAAAGTGGGTGGAATACATGCAGAATTTTACATTTGTGATAAAGCACATTTCAGGGACTGCCAACAAGGTAGCTGACGCCTTGAGCAGAAAATGTTTATTTCTGCAGGAATTTTGGGTCAAGACTTTAGGTTTTGAGAATCTGAAAGATATGTATGTAGGTGACGCAGACTTTGGTGAGGCATACGAGGCAGCCGAGAACCCATTTCTCAGGGATAGGAGTATGTGGATTGACTACCTGATCCAGGATGGATTGTTGTTCAAAGGCAATCAATTGTGCATTCCAGATTGCTCTATGAGAGAGAATTTGGTGAAGGAAAAACACAGTGGAGGCTTAGCAAGTCATTTTGGGCATGACAAAACATTCGCCAAGTTGAGCGAATCATATTATTGGCCGGGCATGCGCGCTGGTGTAAAGCGATTTGTTGACAGGTGTCGAATATGTCAACATGTGAAGGGCCGAAAGCAGAACACAGGGCTCTATCATCCATTTCCCATACCCGAGAGGCCATGGGAAGCCATTAGCATGGACTTTGTGTTGGGATTACCGAGAACACAGCGAGGAGTTGATTCCATTTTTGTAGTGGTGGACAGGTTCTCAAAGATGGCACATTTCATTTCGTGTCATAAGACCAGCGATGCAACCCACATCGCAAACTTGTTTTTCAAAGAGATTGTCTGATTGCATGGATTGCCGAGAAGCATAGTCTCGGATCGGGATACCAAGTTCGTAGGTCACTTTTGGAGGACGCTATGGAAGAAGCTAGGGACTGACTTGGCATTCAGTTCTGCTTACCATCCGCAGACAGATGGGCAGACCGAAGTAGTCAACAGAAGCTTGGGGGATCTGTTGAGAAGCCTGGTGACTGAGCATCACAACAGTTGGGATCAGATCCTACCACAGGCAGAGTTTGCATACAACTATTCTGTGAATCGGAGTATAGGTAAGATTTTGTATGGGAGTTTGTATGGGACACAACCGAGAGGAGTTTTTGAGCTCAGGGAATCAGAACAGGCTGAAACTAGCAGCGCGAGAGCTGAGGAATTCGCTGAAGCAATGCAAGAACTTCACACACAGGTGAAGCAGCGACTGATGAAGGCAAACCAGGAGTATAAGTGCAGAGCCGATCAGAGGAAAAGACAACTTCAGTTTGAAGTTGGGGACATGGTTCTAGCGCACCTAAGGAAAGAAAGGTTCCCAAAGGGAACGTATAACAAGCTCAAGATGAAGAAAATCGGGCCGTGTAGAGTCCTGAAGAAATTCGGGGAGAATGCGTATGAGCTTGAGTTGCCAGAGGGCATCGGGATATCTCCAATTTTCAATATTTCGGATTTATACCCCTACAGGATCGAGGATGAAGGAGATGGAACTGATGAACAACCAGTGATCCAGTGGCAGAAGAAATTTCCAGTTGCACAGAAGCCTCAGATGGAGTGCATACTGGATAAAAGAATAGGCAGGAAGACCAGGAGAAAGCAATATTTTGAGTACCTGGTGAAATGGAAAAATCACCCAGTGGAGGATGCCAGCTGGGAAACAGAAGCAGTGATTCAGAAGCATGGGCACACCGTGCAGGAGCTCATGGACAGGAGCCCATGAAATCTTTTGGGCCGAGGAGTATGATGCAGGATCATCTACGACCTCATCAAGCGAGCCAGCGGGGAGTAAAGGACATACAGCTGGAACAGCGCCAGCACATATATTTTTGAAAAATTTTGAAGATTGTTGCGCCACCATTTAAATGAATGCATTCAAAGTCGGGCGCACTTGTATTATATTATAGATAGGAAGGCATTTAAGAGTTTTAATGTTGTTAGATAGGAATTAACTGTAGATTAGACAGTTTTACTTTCGAGAGGGAAAACGGAATATAGGCACCCTCCTTTGTCTCATTGTATGATCATTCCTGCATTTTGAAGGAAAGAGCAAGCAGAGAACTTGTGAAGAACACCCATGTATAGATTGAATTAATAGAAGAAAGACTTTGATTCAATTCCATGGCTGTGTTTGTTTTATGTGTGTTGTTGATATTATGTTGTTGCATACTTGCTTCTTTTTATGCCTTTCTTCTATATGCTGCATATGTGATTGCATGGCAGGTTCGAAACCTGAGGGAATGAGGAAATAAGTTCCAAGTGTTTCTCTGTTTGAGCCAGGAGATTCCTGCGTAGAGTGCAGTTGAATTCCTCCGTATAGAGTGCGTGAGGAGGCTAACCAGTTGAACTCTTGTTCTCGTTTTCCCAGAGTGAATTGGGTTGTTCGAATCGTGCAGGGGAAGTGCAGGTCGAACTTGAAGTTTTCAGTCGCTAGCTTGAGCGAAAGAAGGCAGGGATTCCTATGGCTTGGAGCGCATAGAATTCCAAAGTGATCAACACTTGGAGAATTGTTGAGGTCGTGCATCAGGGTGTGCGTAGAACCCCTGAAAGAAGTAGAGGAAATAAGCTCAGGAGGGATATCTCCTCGTACATACCGTGGGAACAAACCTGGGTGAGATTTGAACCAAAAGAAGCTTCGGAGCAAAGCAGGTTTTCAAGGTGGGGAATCATCGGCCAGGAATTTCCGAAAGAAATCGCGAAGTCCCGAGGATCGTTGGATCGTGGAAGAGTTGCGAGGGAGATAACCCATCAGCAAAGGCGAGGAGGATAAAAGTCCATCGGGCTTCGGTGGTTCGGCGTTCGGGGGTTGGCGAGGTAAGAGTTTTACACCTCGTGAAATCGCGAGTTGCGATTTCTCGATTTGATGGGAGCCATCGATCTTCAGAGAGACACGTGGCCTCAGATCCCGGGAGGTCGAGATTCGACGTTCGGCGTTCGACGAGAGGGGTGGCATACCCATCGAAATCGTGAATAGTGATTTCCCGAGTCAATAGGGACCATTGATTTTAAACAAGGCCAGGTGGCACAAATCCGACGAATCGGGGTTTCGGCATTCAGGGCTTTCAAATGCAATGGAATTGCGACAATTGAAATTGCGATCCCGCGATCCCCGATCGCACGAGTGGAGGAGCGACGTGGCAGCGCGGGACCCCAGGTACTAGTGGAAGACAGCTGGTGTCAATTCGGAGTTCGGAGTTCAGGGATTGAAAGGGGCAGTGAAACATAACATCACCATTCCTAATTTCCCGATAGGGAAATCCCCGATGTGCGAAAGCGTTGACTGTTGGCTCTCGGGGTTCGGGGTTTGGAGCTATAGGGGAACTATGTTCGCGTGAACCGCGAATTTCCGAGTCGCGATATCCCTATTTCCAAAGGAGGGGGAATCGCCGAAGGAGTTACTGTGGACGACTTGTGACTCCCAAGGGGAGTTGGAAGAGCTTAGACTCTTCGGGCCCATGGTCGAAGGAGATCCTGGTGGGAGCGGCTTGCTCGGTGAGGGGCAGGTTGCGTCAGAAACATAGTGGAAAAGTTTTCATAAAGGGTGTTCAAGACTTTCCTTTGAGGACTATCCTCTATACTATCACTTGTATGGTAGGGAGTGCAGCTTCTCACATGGCCTTATAGAGCCATTTTGAGTATGCTATCAAGTGTATGGAGCCCCAAGTTTTCAATTGGTGTGAGGGCCTCCTAAAAAACATGAAGAAACAATTAACAAAGTGTAGGACTGCTCGATTGAAAAAATTCGGGTATGGATCGATTTTGGTATCCTTCTTCCTAGAGAGGGTCCCCGTTTTGCACCTAAAACATGTGGAATGGGGAATACTCGCTCTACAGGATCCTCAAATGAAGAGATGGGTAGACTTGATGGAATGTCATGGTGGCATGTCAATCGTTACATATGGTCCAACTTTCTTCTAGTGGTTGTGTGATCAACTTATCATGATTGAGGACTATGCATATGCCAGGACTAACTTCCGTGGAGATCTCAACTTGGAATTAACCGAGGGTTCTCAGTGGGGAGAGATAGGTAAAAAGGATTTTTTAAGTATATGTTGTTTTTGTTATTTTAACTATGATTTTTTTTGGTTATGTATTTGAGACTAATCAAGTGCTCTCAACAATGTAGATGTGGCACCTTTCAGGCCTCCAATATCATCTCCTATCCAGAGATGTGGAGAGATAGGCCCAATAGTAGGTCGAGGGGTAGTAGCTGAGGATCTCAAGGAGATAGAACACAACCTTGAGGGATTTACCATGAACATCCCCGAAATCACTGTGGACGAGTTACCTTGACGCTACCAATGCCATACAGTTGGTGTTTCAACATCCATTGGTCGACTTCTCCATCATGTAGCATGGGCAGTCATTTTTTATAACGAGCAACATCCTTGATGCATATGTATATGAAGCCATGTGCTTCATCATTTTGGTCTTAGGACATGTTATCCCCGATATCTAGGGATAACTAGGAGATCATGTCTCGAGGCCCACATGGTCCTAGACATGGAGTACCGAGAGCAGGAGCGACCTGAGCATGGTCCTGGAGGACCCATCTTCTTCTTCTCAGCCAGCTTT
>ML803382.1:155555-175932 GCA_009831015.1 Picea engelmannii
GAGAGAGAGAGAGAGAGAGAGAGAGAGAGAGTATGTAACTCTATGTGTGTGTATTTATATCTTTGTGTGTTTATGTGTTTCCATGTATACGTGTTGTGTATTTATGTTTATGTGTATATGTGTGTATTTCAATAAACATTTATGAATATATAAGTGAATGATAGTGATTATGGTTTAATTTTTTTCTCTATGAAATTATGTGTATATAATGATAATTATTATTTAATTAATTTGTGATTTATGATGTAAATATTGTAATTTATGTGTGAGAGATAAAAAAAATTAATAATGATTATTGTTTATTATATTTTGATGTAGGTATTGTGATTTGTGTGAGAGAGAAAAATAAAAAAATGTAATGATAATTTTTTTTAAAGAAACTGAACATTTATATTATATGTAATCAGTTGAGTCGGAGCGAACAACATAGTACAAAAAGTTGGCAAAGAGCCAAGAGGTATTTATATCCTACAAGCCTATAAAACATATATATAAGTCTAGGGAACATCCAGATGATCTAACTACAATATTTCTTGATGAACTATCTAAGAAAAAAAACAACTTTGTAATACATCGACTGAAAGAAGAGTCATTACCATTTACTTCCTACACTCCGCTGAGATGTGAAGAAACTTATTCAAACTCCATTGGTGTAGATTCAGGGTTCCCCTACCCATTTTTTGAATTTCTATGACAAGGTGCAGCTGAAACCTGGTTAATGGATATGCATTGAATTGGTTGGGGCAAGACCAAACTTCTCAACAAGAGGAATTCATTTTCAAGACTCAATTCTCTAGGTGAAGGATTGCTACAAATCTCTGACCTTAACCGATAATTGATGGAGAGAAGAGCGATTTTCCTCTGAAATTTTGTCATGGAACCTAAGAATTTGTCTAACCTCTCTCCAAGAAATTTCCATGTCAAAACTAGATAAATAACCCCTATTGTTGTAATTTCCCCAACTTAGCCAAGGAACATTACTTGCGGAAAATACACATAAATTTGAAATTTTCTAGTTAACTAAATTCTTGTAGCTTATTAGCTACAAATCATACACAGATTTAACCATTATGGATAACATCATTTAAATGTAGCTACATCATGTCGATCAACATGAATTTCATGGCCTCACTAGGAAAAATCGTGCACACGACAACCTTTGTATTGTGCATGAAAACTATTCACAACATGCACAACCAATTTTGTATTATGCGTAGTAACTATTCACAACATGCGCGACAAATCCAAAATCAATGTACCCATCCTCCAAGATGAGTCCCTTCACTACAAACATGACTTTGTTTGTTGATATACAAATTTAATAATGCCCCACACACATATAACATGAACCAAGGGGTAGGAATCCTATAAAATTATAGTAAAATAATAAGTTGGTTTACCCATGCATACAACAACTCATATAAAAACTTCAATGCATCAAGTAATCACACAGCAAAAATGCATCATTCAAGTATTCATATAACACAACAAAATAATCATAGTAAAAGAACATAACAGTTATCTGTTTATAAATATAACCATCCGGTTGCGTACGAAGGATGAACCTCCCACCCATAGGCGTTGTTGTTCCAAATATCAATAGCAGGCCACCCCCGAGTTAGGGCTATGATTCCACAAGGAGATATGGTCCTCTAGATATATATACTCTCCACACACAGTAGCCCCAAACCTAGGATATACTCCTACAACAGTTCCAATCCACTATATCTCTCTTCACCACAACCTACACAACCCAAGGAACGTACCCCCTTCATTGCTCATAGTCCCTCGTGTTGTATCATTCGTTTATCAGGGCTTCCAATGCACTAGGTCGGTCGGGAATCTCTTAGCTAGAAATTCAGGAACTCTAAACTACTTTAGGAGTACTCACAGTATCCTTCACAAGGAACTTGAGCTATTTGATCATCAAAAAATGCACTACAAGATTACAACCTATTTTATAGGCACACGGGCCTCATTTCCAACATAACACATAGCTAAACAATGGTTTCCTTAAAGCACAACATGGTTGGTGCTCTTCATCACACTCAACTCTTCTCAAGCTACCCAAAATCTCCACGTAAAAACTATCCCCTTTATACATACGAATTTTCTTCTCTTTCCCTTTCTTTTTTCACTCACACTCTTCCAAAAGATGATTATACTTCAACCCCATGCTCCCAATAAACATGGGATGTGACTCCTCACACCCACCCTCTTACATGTGTTTAACGATTGGCTTTGGGAACACTCAACAACAAATAGAAGGTTATACACAATGATAATAATTCGGGAAAGTGGGTTGGATTAATACCCATGCATAAATCCCCCTTGGACCCCTCTCTCTTGTGGAATCATAGACCCCCATCGTTCTTCATTCCTTTCATATTGCAACTAGTAATTATTATTTTATTAGTCATTTCAATGTTCATAATATACAATTTGGTCACCATCCATATTAATCAATACGAACTCCTTGCCCCAAACATACCAGCTCACCAACCTAAATGACATTTATACAATTACATTATAATTTGTAGGGATTAAAACTAGGGATGTTACATTCCCCTCCCCCTTATTTTTTCACTATCCTCAATGCACAACAATTCTAGGCTCTCCGACCTTTAATCAACATCACACAAAAATTCTAGCCTAATTATAAATGCATATGAACTCTGGCCCAAAACTACAAATACATAGGTACTTCGGCACCAAAAATACAAATACATAGGCACTCTGGCCCAAAAACATTGATACATAGGCACTGTGCCCCCAAAACATAGTAACATAACCCACCCGCACTCTCCAACAACTACCTTGATTTTCACCAACTCTCTTCCTCTTGACCTGCCTAACCCAACGAATGTACCATTCATTTATCAGGGTTGACCTAAGGAATGTTCCCCCTTCACTTTCCTCAGTTCATCAGGATTCACCATTTGTTTATCAGGGTATTTTTGGCACATGTATTTAGGAATCTCACTATTGGGATCTCAAGGAACTCACTACTAGGAAGAACTATCAAGAAATAACTAGCAGCAACCTTGTTGCTACAATGCAACTCACACAAGAGTGCACTCTTCAATCTTGACAAGTTGGTTCTTCAACAATGCAAATCACACAGGATTTCACTCTTCATGCCTGACAACCTAGGTCTTTGACAGTGCAACTCACACAAGAGTCTACTCTTCAGGATTGACAACCCAATTCTTCTGCAAGACTGACAACTTTCTTTTTCATACTATTCTCACCCTCTAGGCTTAGGCATTCCTTTCACTATTATATAGTTCCTCATGTGATCCATCATTTTCTAAGGTGGTCTTGTGCAGAAAAATGACAACTTGTTGCTAGACTTCCACTAGCAATCTAAAACCTATGGAAATCATCCCATCTGCATCATATGCATGCAATCAACATGAGACATCATCATACAATTTTGAATTATAATTTTTCAAATCTTTTTTATAAAGGAAAGTATAATTTCCAAAACATGAGTTTTATGCTCATTATTTTTGGCTTGCACAACAACATGTATCTTTCTTCTTTATTGGATTACATCCATTCCATATCCAAGATCATTGTCCCTTCATTTTCTCAACTTTCACTCAGCCAAACAGATTGTTAGCAATTTTAAATTATAAAATTTCAGAACTATTTTATACAAGAAAATAAAATTTCCTAGGCATGATATTTATGCACATTATGTCTGGCTCACGTGACAGTAGGCATCGGTCTTCTTTATGGGCTTACATCTATGCCATATAAAATACCATTCTTCCTGCAATTTTCTAAATTTTAACTTAGCCAAACAGATTGTTAGTACTCATGCATATTTTCAGCAGTTCATAAAATGATATCAGAATTGTATTTTACCATCAATTCAATCATGTCCAAACCTTGCTTATTTAAAAAAAATAAATCAACTATTCATCATATCATCTCGAATCAAATTATCATTCACTATACATTCCTTATCGTCGCATTAAGCTTATCATAATGCAATAAATTTTTACCAACAAATGATTATAATGTGCCAATACCCATGGACACATCTACGTAATGCATCCTTGCATTGACCCTCAAATACCACATGTTCATGTCATGTATTCTACCATGTGATTTGGAAGGTCTATCCAAGGCCTCAACACATTATCCAAACTTGTCCCCAATTACTTCCTTGATCTTTTGGATACCTTCCTCTTTGGCCCATACACAACACTAGGAATATAGTTCCCTTAGTGCTCTATTGTGTTGGAAAAGAGGTTGTAGTAAAAACTTTGGTTACACAGGGGGAAACCACCAAGAAACTATATGAAACTATATCCCTTCCATTTCCAAAGACATCGTGGCCTCACACATGACCATATCTAATGGAATTCATTGTTTAATTAGGAGTAATGTCTCCTGACTTAATTTGGTTATGATCTCATAACCAACATAACACAATATGCAATAAAATTTACCATTAATGCATTCAAGTATTGATAAGTTTTGTATACTCAAATCTCTTATCCTTTACATCGATTTTAAATATTTGAAAATCTAGATGAGGGAATTCTTACCTCAATTCCCTTCAACATTTATTCATCATAACAACCCCAAATGCATACCTGCATGATTGTTATTGCATTAATTGATGCTACCTGACCAGTTGATATTGTTTTGGAAGCTTGCAGGCTCCCTTCATTGACCTCTTTATCAACATCTTACCATCCCCATTCATTTTCACATGGATGGATATCATATGCAGTGGCATCATCAACATGTTTGGCCATGCTATAAACAATTTCCTAGATACACAATCCATCATTAGTCTTATTCAACATCACACAATCGTTAATTCATGCATATATATTAGCATACTACTTTCAATATAAAAGCATGCCAAAAGTATTTTGAGGCATTTCCATGTGCATAAACACACATCAATATACACTAAGCATTAAATATTATCATGCCCACTTCATGCACATACATTCTATCATTCTTATATGCATTATGCATTACTTCCATTATGCACTCCAATGCATAATTATTTTAGCTTTATTTATTTATTTTGTTGTTGTAGATGGCTTTCCTTGAATTCTTGTAGATCCTTTCTTCTTTGCACTACCATTATCTTCATTTGTGCATCACTGATTCTTCTTGCTAAGCATCTTCCATCCAAGTCCAACTTGACTATCAAGCATTTCCAACTAACATGCCTTATTGGTAATTACTCCCACTCAGGAAAACATGCCCCAACTTTACCCCGCTAGAATTCATCCTGTGCATTGGAATGATGTAATTCATATCATTACACCTTCTAATGCTACAATATTTTCTAACATACATAACCCATTAGCGATGTAGAAATTTTCTTGCGAAGCTCTATTCATATGCTCAATAATAAACTACTTCCATTGGAATGTTATATTTTTCCATTGATACTTAGAAGTGAAATTGAACTTTCATTTTTCCATCCTTACTTACATCTCTACCAAGATTTCACTACGCACTCTGATAACATAAGTTGATTTCTTGTTTTGGGTACTTTTATATACATGTATCTAAGCCATAGCTTAACCATTCCTTCTTCTTGCAATCCTATGCTTCCACATAGAGATGACTCATCCACTCCATGAGTCACATCTCACCTCATGAGACTCTTTCTTTTATTTTGCAACAAGCTTTTCCACCTTCACCACATCTCTATTTTCAAGGCCATGGAGTCCTCCTTGACTCCCTGTGCATGCAAATGACATTCTTCACCTACTAGCTTCATGTTCATGTGAGAATATCTATTGATTATCCTTTGATATCCATTCAGATTCTACATAAGCTAAATACCAATCTTTCTCCCCTCTTCTTGACTCCTTTGTCACCCTTTCAATAATTTATTTGTATCTCTACACTTCTCTCTGCAGTTATTTTATGCTTTTTAATACACCCATGATAGGGAAAAAAAAAAAAACAAATCGTCCTCCTTACAGGAACAAATCCTCTTTCTCTCTACGAGTTCTTATTTCTAAAGTTTAGGACTCAGCCAGAGTCTCCGGTCAAGATTCTTCGATTCTAAATCAAACGAGACTTTGATACCATGATAGTCTCACCTCTAAATCAGACACGGGCCCTTTCGGCCTCTGGTGCAGGTCTTATGATACTCGTGACCTTCTCCTTCGCGCTTCAGCGAAGTCTCGGAGTTGGCGTTAGCCCCTTTTTCTCTTGGCCTCTCCTCAGATGTGACCTTATCGATGATCACATGATTGTGGGTGTGACCACAAGCGGTTTGGAGTCAATCTACTTTTGGGCCGGCAATCTTCCTCAAGTCTCCACGTGTCCTCCTGACGAAACCACGGTTTGGATTGCGGACTGCCCTCGATATTTTAAACTTTGTGCAACTCTTGTCTCTGCAATGCTATGGGATCGTCGATCTCACGATCTTGACGATACTTTTTGAATCGAAGGTTCATATTTGCACCTCTCAAATCTATGGACCATCTCTGTCCCTCCTAGATCAACGACTCCAATCTCTTCGCAATTATAGATTTCGGGGTTTTGAAATATCAAACCCCGCTTCTTTTGTACTTCAACCTTTCGGAGCTAACGATCTTCATACACCCATCCTACTCGATCAACGATATTTCTTCCACTTCGGGTGTTTGACCATTCAACCCAAATCAATGGTCCTCCAACCATGTTCTCAATCGATGGTCGAGATCTCCTTCGGGTTTCAAAGTTCTGAGATCTCAAATCTCAAACCTTTTCCCCAATGACTTTCATCTGAAGGCTACAATCCTCTGACGCGTGTCCTCCTGATATGATGATCGAGGATTACTTCACATCTTCACCTGGAGCTCATATATTTGCATCACGTGTCCTCCAAATCCAACGACTAGGAATTACTTCGGGACTTTACCCGGAGTTCACGATTTCTCGCAACGTCTCCCTTAGATCTGTTGGTCTAAGTTCACCTCGGATCTTCGGGCCTTCGGGGTTCGACAATCTCAATTCTCAAATTGAAACCCCACTACAATATTCCTAGAGCTCTCGATCTGTTGACAAGTGTCCCCTTGCCAATCGACGGCTCATAGCTCTTCAGATCTTCGAGCTTCGGGTGTTTCAACACTTTGACCTTTGCCTTCCTCTGGATCTTTCGACTTGTTGACATGTGTCATCCTGGATCCAACAGTCTAGATTTTCTCCAGCTCTTCGGCTCTCTGCGCTTCAGGAATATCAAGTTTCAAACTTGCCTCCTCCCAGACTCATGGTATCTAATAGCTCAGATCCACTCTGGCGATCCGACCCTTGAATTTTACCCCGAACAATCTGATGGCTCAGATTTGTTCCTGTGAACGGACCAATGAGATTCTACTTCAGGTTTCTATCTCTTCGGGCTTCAAAAACTTCGAGTCTCAAACCTTGACAGGTTCTCTCTCCTATGTGTGCGAACATTAAGACTCGTGCACCTTCCTCAGATCCGAAGCCTGTCGATCCTTTTCACTATGATCCAATGACCACTATCGCTCCTCCTTCTGAACTTCTAATTTCTCCCACTTGGAATATTTATCAGTCTTCAAAGGTTTCAAACCTTTTCTCCTCCTACGAGTCCTACTCTTGGATCTTGTCAAAATGTATGATAAGTGTTATCCCTTCTAAGCTTACGAACTTGAAATAGGCTCGCCTCTTGGACCTCATATGCGATTTTGAGAAGCGCTTATCTCTTCTGAGATTGGTTCTTAGGGGATCTCGAGTTCCCACATACTCCTTGCATTAATCTGCTCACGTCAGATCGACAGTCCACGAACTTCCTTGATCCAACGGTCCAAATCACATCGCAACTTTGAGTTTTAGAAGTTTAGTCACACCAACGTGTGATTCTCCCAATGTGCGGACTCTAATCTTGCCAATCTGACGATCAAGGAGGGTCCTGATAGATCCTTGGATCTACGGTCCAGGTTTCATCACTACTTCGGGTTTAGGGGGGTTTGGTCACACCAACGCACAATTCTCCCGTCGCGTGAACTCCGAACTCACAGATCCGATGGTCAAGGTGGGTCCCGATAGATCCTTAGATATATGGTCCAGATCGCATCATGAATTCAGGTTTTGGATTTCATAGAATTCATTCCCTTCATGATGATTACCAACATTCTTCAAACTTGCGAAGACTGAAGGAATCGAGGCATTAACGTCTGTGCTCCTTCTTCAAATCTAACGGTCTTGACAGACCTTATATTCTCCCAAATGGATCGCATTCATTCATCTTCCAATCGAAAGGATATTCCCTTCCGATACTTGAATCTCATTATCCTTCCTGAGCTTTGTTAGTTATGAAGGACCTAAGAGAGTTACTCTCTTTCTACAAGACTTAACACTTATAATAATTTATGCATACCCCTTGCGCTCATTCGTCAAGTCTAGAACTTAAGTGGTTCTCAATTTCTACTTTCCCCGTAGAGAGCATGTGCATATCTGCACTACCTATCATGAGTGTAACATACTCCATCCTTCAAGGGACTCATAATGACTAGGAGGGTCGACATGCATTCATGAAACTGTGTCCAAGGTCGATGAACATATAGTTCTTGACTCTAGCTTAAGCCACCAAAGGACACAAACATTTACGAGTATAAAACATGTCCTATCTATATGACTTCCTACTTGCCTAATTTCACATTCAAGTAGATACAAAAGAAGTAAATACAGTATAAATCATTAAGAAAACATAACCATCCCTGCAACTTTCATAAGATATCCACATTTAAATCACAATACCACTTAAATACACAATATATGTGATTACTTATCTATTACAAGTGGTAGCCAACTAACTGACTATGGGTGTTCGTCATTCCACCCTACCATAGGCTCAGAGGCATTCATTCTTAGAAATATTTCCACCCCTGTGCCAAGCCATGATATCACCAGGGAACTCTCGCAATTCTCAAGGATTCTTTCTCTGTTCAACTTCTGCTCGGGTTCTGTTCTCTACAACTTTCAATGATTTCTCTCTGTTATGGCCTCGATGAGGTTTATCAGATGCACACTCAGCATCAAGCTCGTGGCCTTTTATTCATTATCCCATGGAGAGCTTCGTGCATCTCCCTTATGAGCTTGCGCTCTCGTCTCCCCCTTGGTTTTCCGTGTGTATCTATCTTACCTTCCTTCTTTTGGAAGGTTATCGACCCATCACATTCCTTATGTCAGAAGGAAGCTTGGGTCTACAGTTCTATGTGGTACTTCGGGCTGACAATCTGCAGCTAGACCATGCTCCCATTCATGGGGGTGGTTGATAATTCGACCACTGGTCCATTCTTCATTAAATGATTTCTCTCCTTGGGATCTAAAGAAGGTTTATCATCCTCATCAAGGTAAATTTGGGGTTATTTGATATAATGAACCCTCTTGTATAGTTTTCACATTCTTCCTCTAGTGATATCATGGCCAGTACTTTCAAGCTTCACCCCCACAGTCAGTTATTGGCAACTCAAACAATAATACATTTACATTGTCCACATTCCTTAGCATGGTAATTCCTATTTTATGATTAATTACAAATTGGGGGAAACAAGGATATTACAATTCCATCCCCCTTAAAGGAACACCATCCTCGGTGTTCTTCCTCAAAAACACTTGTCATGCCTTTCTCATTCAGTTGTTTCAGAAATCTTGATCTTTCTCTCTCGGTCGGGTCCTTTTTCAGACCCTTAATCTTTGTCACCTTCTTTCAGTAATTCTTGGACAATCAATCACGTTAATCATAGTCTTATGGGAAAACATTGCATAAAAATTTCTAGGAAAATTTTCATAATCTTAGCACAGTAATTATCTGCACAACTTGTGGATTTGTATCCACATGGTTGTTTTGTTATCCAGGCTCATTTTTTTCCTTGACATACCCATTGGGTGCATGATCACAATCAATATTTTACAATAAATATCAAGGTTTCATCTTCCTTGCGGTCATTCAACCTCTAGGCCTAGGCTCAGGCATCCCCTTCTCTGCTATACAGTCCCTCAAGCGATCCATCTGATCTTGCCAAGGTTTTCTCTCACAGAAATAACTACCCATTGTGTCCATGATCCAAATAGTTTACAAGAACTATTAAGGTCTCCTCTTCCTTGCAGTCACTAACCCTCCCGGCCCAGGCTCAGGCATCCCCTTTACTGCTATACAGTCCCTCGGGTGATCCATCTTGCCCTGCCAAGGTTTTCTCTCACAAAAAGAATTCTAGAGACTCTATCGAGTCTTACAGTCAAGGCGTCCCTCATACTTTCTCCACTGAGGCATCCCTATGACTTGTGTTACCTCAACAAAATATATTCTAGGCGATCATGGCTTACCACGGGGTTCTCATGGCTCAGCAGTAGCCATTTTTTATGTTTTTACAACTTGACAGCCTTTCGGACCAGCTAAATTTAGGGACGAAGGTTACTCTCCTTCTCCCAACTCAATCATAGATAGGGACAAAGGTTACTCTCCTTCTCCCGAGTCAGTCTTGATTTCATGCGATTGGAATATACTCTTTCTCACCCATATCATAAACATATAAAAATTCACGAGACATCATCATAAATCTTAAATTCAAAATTTTCTTGTAAATCTGTGACCCACAGATATCCAAATTCCACATTTTGTTTCCATATTTGTATCAGAATTGTGCATACTAACAATCAAATTCACTTTTTCAAAAAGGAAATACCATTCATTGTAGTTTGGCTCGGTAGGCAATTGGTCTTCCTTATAGGCTTACAATATTGTCATATCCAAGACCCATTTTCTCCTGCAATTTCAACATTCCTTAGCCAAACAAATTGTTAGTTTCTCATGCATCCATGTATATATATCTATATTCAAAACCATGCATGTTAACAGTTCATCTCATCTGTATAAACATGAAAAGGGAATCCCACTCCTTTCATGTGCCTTATTTCAACATACCAAACCTTTTGCAATGTAATTCAACATTTTAAAGGATTTAACAAATGTGCCAGTATTCACGACCACATTCATACCCAATGCAGTCTTGCATTGATTTCAGGTTTGTCACACTTTATGATAGGTTCTTGGCCATGGCGTGTTGTAATTTAACCAATCTCTTCACCACATGACTTATTCATTTTCATTCACTCTTACAGCAGGACCATGCTTCCTGCTATAGGCCGATCACGATTCCAAATCAGTACACATGAAACTCAAAAGTTTCACATGAATGTCTTTAAGTATTCTTCTTTCATTAATAACCAGGGTGCCAACACTTATGGCCACCCAATTTGTTTTCCTCCTTCCTTACTGAAAGTTCCATTGTCTATCCTTTATGAAAACGTGCATTTTCTTGAAGCAATTCCATGCAACGTGATATCTATGAGCACTTTTGTTTCCAATAGTTCCTTGATTGGTCCATGTATTCATGACATATCAGTTCATGAATTATTTCAAGGATTACATTCAGTCTTTACTACCAGAGGTTCACACCTCCATCATTTAGGTTCTCCTTCTTGAATCATACCCTACTTGGGTATCCAAGGCAACAACTGCCTTTCAACATTTCATACATAACATTAAGACCGTAAATCATTTCAGAAGGGATTCTTACCCAATCCCTTCATACCTTGTGCCACATAGGCATGAACATTTTTATATCTTTTATGGCTGCTAACACCCCCTCTGATATTACCCCATCAGTGGTGCTCAATGGGGACTTTTAAAGTCCCTTCAACAATATTTCAACAAGAACCTTCTCATAGTCATCCTCTGATCGAGGTTGTTCATTATTGGAAACTGTCTTTCTAAACAGTTCCAATCTTATTTCTTTCTACACATGACATACATCATAGGCACATTAGTCAACATGTAAATCAAAATGCAAGTACCATAGCATTTAAATTAATAAAATATTTTCAGACATGTACTAGCATATTTGTATGCACTTCATCACATTATCCTTAATGTTTTCATGAGTGCAACACAACAGTTCTCAATTGTTTTTACAGAAATACAACCATCATCACTATGGTGTCAAAACATTTACTTTCATTAACGTACTAGCTTTCTCATCCCATAGAAAAACATAATACACAACAAGAAAATAATTGAGGGATCTCCCCTTCTTTATATTCTTTCTACATTGCCTAGGACTTTTCAGTCCAACTGAGTTATTTCTAAACTCTCACTGTCTTTTCTCTACTTTTTCAATTCTACTCCATGTTGGGATATTCCTGCTCCTTTCCTTGAGCCGCCTTGGTTAGGCCTCACCCTAACCCTTTTTGGAATACAACAACATGCTTTAATAGCAAACCTTTTTTTCATAATGGATCATGAACTTGTGCATCCAGCACATTACCATTCGGTTATTGGAATGGTCAATATTCATTTATTAGTCTTCTACTCATTACACGATGTTTTTCAAAATGTAATCGAGAATTCCAGTATATATATGTGTATTCATATAAACTTGTGGTTTACTACTTAATTCTCAGCAATCATTAAGATTGTGACTTTGTTTTCCTGATAGAGTCTTCACACAGTTCCTCCACAGGGAAATTCCTTCAGCTTGCAACTTCCTTATTGCATATCCATCACTATCGATGCTAGACTCAACCTTGAGTTAGCTTTTATCTATTTACAAAATATTCCCTAAGGAATATAAACATGCATCTTTGTCATGTACCTAATTAAGTATCCATACATATTATGGTTTTGTTAATTTACATCCATGATGTATTTAACCATTTTCATAATCCTAAGCCTGCATGTAGTTGTCACAAGTATATTTCACAACCCACACACATCTTTACTTGTAAGATCAGTCAACTCAGGATTGTTCACAATCCTTCTCATGTGATTCCCAAAGGCACAATCATTTGCCTCTTATTATGACAACATAACATCTTTTCTCATTTACCCTTTTATCTAATCATATTAGTATTCCCTAGAGAAAGGGAATACATTCCCCTCAAGCTATTACTTGGAACATAACTTTCATGACTCTTCATAATGGAGTCATCCATGCATCCATAGTATTCGTTTAATCTGGACAAGAGAAATTCTTTCTTTATATTTCCCTCATCAGGGAAACCATATGGTGTCATTTCCTATAATTATACTCTTTCATCATACACGTGCATCACTTGCACGTTTAGTATCATTCATACCTAACTGGTGTCGATATCATGCTTCATATTAAGAAGCTTCACAATGCACTAAACCCATTCACTCAAGTATAATTAAACACAACTAAGTATTCATCATGCTAGCTTATTGCTTACACCTTTTCCATGTCATTCACACACATGGACATATCAGGCTTCTATATCCTTTTTCCATGAATTTTCCAAGCATCCTTATGATCATGTATACACATTCATGTATATGTAGGTGTATTTATTGCACCTTTTTACCTAATGCATTCACTTGATAGTTTAATTTCATCATTAGTGTCCTTTAGTTTGAGATTTCAAACACTTACAGGACTAATCTCACAGTCACATCTAGTGTTGATGTTTCCTTCTCTCATGGCTATAACCAACTAGGGTCACTTTCCTCTTTATGCGACAACATCTTAGCAAGAAAACCTCCTTGCCTCAGCGTCCATAGGGTCTTACCTATCTCACTTTTCTTTGGTCGTGGGGAGTTATATAACCCGATTTTAATATAAGGTAGTAACAACTACCAAGGATCCTACCTGATTCTATCAGATTCATTTAAGTCCACAAAGGTATTAACCATTATATAATCATCCATCATCAGTGCCTAAGGTTCCAACTGCCCATGCTTAGAGGCAGTGTCACGAACGTCAGGTCATCCACCTTTCGGGATTTAGCTACCCTTGACAAAACTCTGCCACCTTAGCTATCCACATTCAAGTCTTATTATCAATGTTAATTAGCATATCCCTACTCAGGTAACAGTAGTTATTGCTTGACAAGGGTTAAATAAATTCTTCTACTGAAATTCAACAAGAATTCCCAAAATCACAGGTTCAATCTGCGGTCCTTTTTCCTCAAGGAGTAAATGTAGATAAAAATACCTCTTTATGCGACTCTCGCATGAGCCCAAGAAGGAAAAGTGTTGTAACCATGCTCTAATACCAATTTGTAACACACCCACGAAGGGAAAAAAAAAAAAAAAAAATAGTCCTCCTTACAGGAAAAAATCCTCTTTCTCTCTACGGGTTCTTATTTGGAAAGTTCAGGACTCAGCCCGAGCCTCCGATCAATATTCTCTGATTCTAAATCAAATGAGAATTTGGGACCATGATAGTCTCACCTCTAAATCAGACACAAGCCCTTTTGGCCTCTGGTGAAGGTCTTATGATACCAGTGACCTTCTCCTTCGCACTTCAACAAAGTCTCGGAGTTGGCGTTAGCCCCTTTTTCTCTTGGCCTCTCCTCAGATGTGACCTTAGCGATGACCATGCGATTGCAGGTGCGACCACAAGAAATTTGGAGTCAAACTACTTTTGTGCCCACAATCTTCCTCAAGTCTCCACATGTCCTCTTGACGAAACCACGGTTTAGATTGTGGCCCGCCCTCGATATTTTAAACTTCACACAAATTTTGTCCCTGCAATGATATGGGATCATCAATATCGCGATATTGACAATATTATTTGAAACAATGGTTCAGATCTACGCCTATCAAATCTACGGACCAGCTTTGTCCCTCCTATATCAACGACTGTGATCTCTTTACAATTCCGGACTTCGGGGTTTTGAAATCTCAAACCCTGCTTCTTCCATACTTCAACCTTCTGAAGCTAACGATCTGTAGACACCTGTCTTGATCGATCAATGCTCTTTCTTCCACTTCGGGTGTTTGACCATTCAACCCAAATCAACAGTACTCCAACCCTCTTCTCAATCAACAGTCCAGATCTCCTTCGGGTTTTGGACTTCTGAGATCTCAAATATCAAACCTTTTCCCCAATGAATTTCATATAAAGCCTACAATCCTCTGACGTGTGTCCTCCTGGTCTGTCAATCGAGGATTACTTAGGGTCTTCACTCTGAGATCACAGATTTGCACCATGTGTCCTTCAAATCCTATGGCTAGGAATCACTTTGGGACTTTACCCAGAGTTCACGTATTCTCACCACGTCTCCCTTAGATTTGTCGGTCCAAGTTCACTTCGAGTCTTCAGGCCTTCAGGTTTTGGCAATATCAATTCTCAAATTGAAACCCCACTGAAATATTCTCGGATCTCTCGATCTGTTGACAAGTGTCCCCTTGCCAATCGATGGCTCATGGCTCTTCGACTCTTCAGGATTCGGATGTTTCAACACTTCGACCTTCACCTTCCTCTAGATCTTACGACCTATCGACATGTGTCCTCTTGGATCCAATGGTCCATATTTTCTCCGGCCCTTCGGCTCTCCGCGCTTCGGGAATATCAAGTTTCAAACTTGCCTCCTCTCGAACTCATGGTATCTTATGCCTCATATCCACTCTGGCGATCTAATGCTTGATGTTTACCCCGAACAATCTGACCGCTCATATTTGTTCCTGCGATCGGACTATTGAGATTCTACTTTAGGTTTCCGACTCTTCAGGATTCAAAAACTTCAAGTCTCAAACCTTGACAGGTTCTCTCTCCTATGCGTGTGAACATTAATACTCGTTCACCTTCCTCAGATCCGACAGTTGTCGATCCTTTTCACTATGATCCAACGACCACTGTCGCTCCTCCTTCTAAGCTTATGATTTCTCCCACTTGGAATATTTATCATTATTCAAATGTTTCAAACCTTTTCGCCTCCTTCGAGTCCTAGTTTTGGATCTCGTCAACACTTATGATAAGTGTTATCCCTTTTGAGCTTACGAATTTGAAACAAGCTCACCTCTTGGACCTCATATGCACTTATGAGAAGCACTTATCTCTTCTGAGCTTGGTTCTTAGGGGATATCGAGTTCCCACATACTCCTTGTGTTAATCTGCTCACATCAGATCGACGGTACATGACCTTCCTTGATCCAACAGTCAAGATCACATCGCAACTTCAGGTTTCAGAAGTTTAGTCGTGCCAACATGTGATTCTCCCAATGTGCACACTCTGATCTCACCAATTTGACGGTCAAGGAGGGTCTCAATAGATCCTTGTATCTACGGTCTAGGTTTCATCGCTAATTCAGGTTTCAGGGAGTTTGGTCACACCAACGTGCGATTCTCCCATTGCACAAACTCCGAACTCACAGATTCGACAGTCAAGGTGGGTCCTAATAGATCCTTAGATATATAGTCCAGATCGCATCGCAACTTTAGGTTTCATATTTCAGAGAATCTGTTCCCTTCATGATGATTACCAACATTCGTCGAACTTGCGAACACTGAACAAATCAAGGCGTTAATGTCTACGCTCCTTCTTCAAATCTAACGGTCTTGACAAATATTAGATTCTCCTGAATGGATCTCGTTCATTCATATTCTAATCGAAAAGATATTCCCTTCCGATACTTGAATCTTGCTATCCTTCCTGAGCTTCGTCAGTTATGAAGGACCTAAGAGCGTTATGCTCTTTCTACTGGACTTAACACTTATAAGAATTTATGTGTACCCCTTGCGCTCATTCGTCAAGTCTGGAACTTAAGTGGTTCTCGGTTTTTTCTTGCCCCTCAGAGAGCCTGTGCATATCTGCACTACCTCTCCTGAGCATAACAAAATCCATCCTTTAAGGGACTCAGAACGACTAGGAGGGTCAACATGCATCCATGAAACTGTGTCTAAGGTCGATGGAAATACAGTTCATGACTCTAGCTTAACCCACCACATGATGCAACAATTTACGAGTATAAAACATGTCATATCTATATGATTTCCTACTTGCCTAATTTCACATTCAAGAAGATACAAAAGAAGGAAATACAATATAAATCATTAAGAAAACATAACCATCCATGAAAAATTCATAGGATATCCACATTTAACTCATAGTACCACTTAAATACATAAGATATGTGATTACTTATCTATTACAGGGGGTACCCAACTCACTGACTTTGGGTGTTCGTCCTTCCACCCTACCATAGGCTCAGAGGCATTCTTTCTTAGCACTTTGGCCACCCCCGTTCCAAGCCATGATATCACCAGGGAACTCTCATAGTTCTCAAGGATTCTTTCTCTGTTCATCTTCTACTCGGGTTCTATTCTATGCAACTTTCAGATATTTCTCTCTATTATGGCCTCAGTGAGGTTTATCAGATGTTGTAATGTTCCCAAGACAAAAAAAAAAAAATTGCTTGGGGACACTAGCTAACCACTGAACTAATTGTTTGACAGTTTATTTTTGCAAGAATATTTTGGCCTTAGGTTTTATTCAGTTATTCAATATAGTTTAATCAAGATATATTCATTACCATGCAAGATCACATCAATACACAAGATATGGAACCACAAAGCACAGATCTGACCTTTATTTATGAGAAGCAAGAACTTGATACAATATAGACGTAGATCTGGAATAACATCAGATGCCTCCAAGATAAAGATATGAGTTGCTACAAAATTCTCTCGGAAATACAAGATAAGCCTCCCAAAGGTTGAATGCAAGATGAGAGATCCAATACAAAAAGATAGGGTTTTGCACAACCCTCTAGCTGCTGATATGTTCCGCTGAAGAAATATGAATACCAAGGGTTCGACCCTCTTGAAGAAGACCTCCAAATTCTACCAAACTCCCCCAAGAGATAGATCAAGGCAAGGGAAACCCCCTCCTGAATTATGAAGCCCAAATACCAAGTCTTCCTCCTCCAACTGATGCAACCCTGAACAGGTACGGCCCTCTTGAAACCCTAGGTATAACCAACAATTCGACCTGGATGAATGAGGTCTCCAAACCACCTGAAACTCTCTAGGATGATAGATAGGGCAGCCACAAACCCCTAGGAGAAGTTTCAAGATCAGATCTGAGGTAGAGCCTCCTATATTTGAGAATCACTGAATCACTAAGATGGTATCCTTCCTTCTAAGTCATCCCAACCTGTAGATAATAACCTGGTAGTATTAACTTCTCAAGAAAACCTCCAAATTGATGAGCAAGGGCCTGCAAGAAAAAAACAAATGTTGGAATCTCCAAAGTCTCTCTCAACTAACTGGATTGAACTGTTCCTCAAGCAATGGTGTGCCCCTGCTGGAAAACCCTAACTGGTACAGCCATGCTTCTCTCCTGAATTGATGATGAGTGTAGAATGGTGTGGGTGGAGTATTTCATCCCCAAGACAAATATTGGAATAAGGTGAGTGGAATATTTCACCACTGAGTTGTTCTCTAGGGTTTGTAATCTCAAAACCCTCAAAATTGTGTGCTCAAGAGATCAATAAGAAAAATACCAAATATCCAAGATGGCATGAAAGGTGCGCCCTAGCCTTTATTTTATACCTCCATTATATTTTCTGGTTGAGTTAGTTTAACCCTAGTTTCAACTCCTAACTCAACCTCCAGCATTCTAATTCTTCATTGAGTTACTTTGTTTCCCTTTCTCCCTTTTTCCTAAGTCAACTTCAAATTATAACATTAGTTTGGTTGACTTTCCCCACGTTGTGTGAGACTATGGTCTAGTGGGGATGTCTAGACCACTAATTCTTCCCAGACCTCGTCATTAAGAGGTGGGGGACATTACAGTCTCCCCTGCTAGAAATTACTTGTCCTCAAGAAATTCCAAACATGTCTCTCGTACCACCTGTTCATTCTCCCACGTGGCATCCTCAATGGGTAAATCCTTCCATTTAATCAGGAACTCTTTGATATTTCTCTTCTAGAGATTCTTCTCCCAAACCTCTAGTATCTCCTCTGAAATCAGAAAAAATTGCCCTTCTTCATCTAGAGGTGACAGCACCTCAAGGGGCGTGATGTGTTGGTCGATGGCCCTCTTCAGGCATGACACATGGAAGACATTATGTATCCTTCTACCATGTGGGAGCTCTAGCTCATAATATATGACCCCTACCTTCCTGTTGATCCTGTAGGACCCAAAGAAACATGGTTGGAGATTCTATGCTTCGCTTCTTTTTATAGAAGCCTGCCTGTATGATTGGAGCCTTAGGTAAACTAAGTCACTTACCTCAAAAGTATGCTCAACCATGTGTTTATCTTCTTGGACCTTCTATTGGTTATGTGCCCTCTGTAAGTGATCCTTCAGTTCCCTAAGGATGTCCTAACTCTGTTGTACCCAATCCTGTACCATCGGGGCCCTGTTGTCACCAAAATCAATCTCTACGAAAGGGAGTGGATCATAACTATACAATTACCTAAATGGGGTCATGCCCATGGACATGTGATGGGTGGTGTTGTAGCATTATTCCCCCAAATGTAGCCATCTGGCCCACGCCTTCTGTCACCCAGCCACATAATTCCTGAGATATCCTTCCACCCATTTGTTGACTATTTTGGTCTACCCATCTAGCTGAGGATGATAGCTAGTACTAGGAGTCAAGGTTGTACCAACTAGCCTGAATAACTTGTTGGAAGATTGGTTGTTGTCATTGATGTCAACCCTAGTCATGGGTGTTGGACCGCAAGATTGATAAAGGTATTTGGATATGAAGGAGAATGTACATGCATATACAACACCCATGAATGGATAGTATACATCATGTTGTTTTCGATGGTGTGTGGCACGTCACACGGATCCTCATGGTTGAGGAGAAATGAATTTTTGAAGATGACAAAGTGAATTGAAGGAAGTACATGTAGGCCCTGAAAATAATTAAAGAAAAGAATTACAAAATAAGAAAGTGTCAGGTCGGCCCTAATGTTAAAAGGAAGTGACATAAATGGTATAAATAAACATCATTATACATTAAGTTGATACAATTCGAATTTCATAGGTAATAAGAAGATAAGAAGGCCAGATTTCAAGGGAGGATGAAGTCTTTTGGTGATGTGTTCTAAAGTATGTTATTTTCAGGTCATCTTACCATTTGTGCTATAACTTTTTTTCTAGAATGATTCAGATGGTGAAATCACTATGGTATTGAAAATACATATCAAGGTACCTTTGGTAAAAATTTCAGCTCTTGATTCGCTATAATTATGGAGATACACTCTATGGAAGATATGGTTTGTGACCAGTCCTGAAGCTAGTCAATAAACAGGTGTTCTGGGTAAAACAGTCATAACTTTTTCATACAGAATCAAAATGACGTGGGACCACTTCCATTGGAAAGAGTACGGACTTTGGTTTCTGTTGTGCGAGTTTTAGAATCAAATGTTAAATATTGAGCGTGTGGCATGCTTTACAAGTTGGGTCTTCTGAACAGACCAAAATTGAATAAAGTCTACCATTCTTTCTATAACCTCTTTTTGGGGAGGATTCAAGGAGTGAAAATTGGAGGAGTTTCAGAGAATACATTGAGTAATATTATCTATAGGATCAGATTACTCCAAGAATTGAAGAATTG
>ML803382.1:175982-189781 GCA_009831015.1 Picea engelmannii
GTGATGATTTAATGTAAAGTTTTATTATCTCTCATATATTCTTGGGTGGAAGGAAGGGGCAAGGATGGAGAGTTCAACTCTCTCTTGATATTGGAGGATTGTATATTCCTCTTGGAGGTTTATCCCTCCCTCTACATTTGGAATCTGTAGCTACCTTTGGAAGTCATTACTTCCCTTGAACAATAAACTATTCATTATTTCTCATATATTGTGCATGGTGTATTATGGTGTATTGGTGTAACTCTTATACTATTGTTCATTTCTCGTTGGATATAGTTGAATGGTTTAAGTATAATTTGAAAAAGGTTTTAAATTGTACTTGATACTTATTCACCCCCCTCTCAGTATCAACATAAATCCTACCAGAATGTACTCGTGAATCTTCTATCCCTGTCACTAACAATGGTTTTAGGTAAACCGTGAAGCCTGAAGATCTCCATGGAGAATAATTCGTCCACCTGTGTTGCACTAAAATCTGTAGCAATGGAGAAGAAGTGTGCAAAATTCGTCAAACTGTCCACCACCACGAAAATACAATCCTTCCCTTGCACCTTTGGAAACCCTATGATGAAATCCATGGATATGCTTTCCCACTTGTGCTCTGGGATGGGTAGGGGTTGCAACAATCCTGCCAGGTGAGTGTGATCATCCTTATTCTCTTGGAAATTAGTACACTCCTTGACGTGACTCAACACATCCTCCTTGAGGCCCTTCTATGGGAACCTCTCCCTCACCTTCCTATATGTCTTTCCAATCCATTGGTTCCCCGCCATCGGTGAGTCATGACATGCCTGCAACACCAAAAAGTCATGACAGGCCTTGAAGGTCGATTCATGAACCAAAAAGATTCAACCCTTATAATAGATGATGCCATCAATGACCTTGAAGTTATCGTCCTATATTTTCCCATCCATTACCTAACAAGAAAACTGATTTTCTGAGTATTCCATCACCAAGTGGTCCTTCCAATTGACTAACACATATGTTATGGCATAAATTGATGGCCTTCGGGACAATGCATCTACCACCACATTGTTTTTCCCTTTGACGAATTCAATGTCAAAGTCATAGGCCTGTATTCTGCTTACCCATTTTTGTTGTCTTTCATTTAAGTCCTTCTACTCCAAGAAGTACTTAAGACTGTTATGATCTGATTTCACCACAAACTGTGCACCTACCAGGTATTGTCTGAATTTGGCCAGATCATGCATGATGGTCAACATCTCTTTGTCATATATAGTGTAAAGTAACTCATGTCCCCTGAGTTTTTGGCTCTCATAGGCAAGAGGGTGCCTCTTTTGCATTAGTATGGCCCTAATACCTTCTTCTGAGGCATCACACTCCAAAGTGAAAGGTTGGCCAAAATCTGGGAGGGCTAAGACTGGGCATGTGCTCATCACCTTTTTCATCTTGTCAAATGTTAAATGGGCCTCCTCACTCCATTTGAAATCTCCCTTCTTGGTCAAATCGGTCAAAGGTGCACAAAGTTGTGAGAATCCTTTGACAAACTTCCTATAGTAAGTGAAAATGCCTAGAAATCCCCTCAACTCTGTAAGGGTTTTAGGTATAAGACAATCCATTATTGTCTAAATATTCTTCTGATGTACCTGCACTCCCTTAACTCTGATGATGTGTCCCAAGTAAAGGACCTCCGTCATTCCAAATTCACATTTGGACTCCTTAGCATACAATGATTTCTTCTCCATGATAGACAAAATCTGGTCCACGTGTTGAAGGTGTTCCTCCCACGTCTTTCTATAAATGAGCAAGTCATCAAAGAATACCAAGAGATGCTTCCTCAATTGTTTGTTGAATACATGGTTCATACATGATTGGAACGTGGCTGGGGTATTGGTTAACCCGAATGGCATCACTAAGAACTCATAGTGACCATAGTGACACCTGAAAGTAGTTTTTGGGATGTCCTCCTCCCTCATTTTGATTTGATGGTAGCAAAGCATAGGTCAATTTTTGTGAAACAGGCATCCCCATGCAGCTTGTCTAGAAGATCATCAATCCTTCGTATGGGATACCTGATTTTTATTGTTTTATTATTTAATGCTCGAAATTCAATGCACATGTGCATGGTTCCATCCTTCTTCTTGACCAAGACTACTGAAGAAGCAAAAGGGATGGAACTTGGCCTGATGTGCCCCATATCCAAGAGCTCTTTGATTGCCTTCTCTATCTCATATTTGTACTTCTTTGGATGTTTGTAAGGTGTGGTGATGATTGGTTTTTCTCCTGCCTCCAACACAATGATGTGCTCAAACCCCCTGTCTGGTGGCACCCCTGGTGGAATAGGTCCAAACACTTTGATGTGTTTGTCAATGATTTCTTGAATTTCTGGTGTGTAGTGAACCTTGCCCTGCTTGTCCACACATGACGAAATTTTTCACTCAGCTGAATACACTATCTCTTCCCTCCTGAATATGGCCTCCATCCTCTTGGTCGTAAATACCTTGGTTGAGTTACTTGTCATGCCTCAGAGAACTACCTTCTGTCCACCCTCCTCTGTGAAAGACATATCCATGGTTTTGTAGTTGGTGGTGATAGGCCCCAATGTACTGAGCCACTGAACTCCAAGGATTGTGTGTGTGTCTGGAAGGCCCATCACATAGACATCCTGTACCAAATCATGCCTACCCAATGTGAGCTTCATGCCCGGAATGTACCTCTTACAAGGCATGGTGCTTCCACCTGCTACCTCCACCTTGAACCCTTCAAATTCAACCGTGGGTATGTGCCTCCTCTTTAGCAATGTTGAGTCAATGAAGTTGTGAGAATCTCCCCCATCAATCAATACTGACACCGTTTCCCCCTGCAAGACACCTCTCATCCTGAAAGTGTTGTACTTGGGCACCCCACTGATGGATTCCAAGGTGGCTCTCTCCTCATTCATACTGTCATGACATGTGGCCTCCTCATCTACAATCTATGTGGTGTCTACCTCCATGTTCTGAATGTGTCCAAAATCCTCCTCCTCCTCATTGTCAGAAGTCACCTCTATGTAGTGAGCTTGGCCACGGCCCATGCATTTGTGTGATGGGTTCCATGGATCTTTGAAAGTGTATCATAGTTGTTTCCTCCTCAATTCCCTTCTGGTATTCTCATCTAACCCATCTCTTCCCCTGTCAAACCCCCTTGGGTCACATCCTCCTGGGTTCATTGGAGGTATCTGATCTCTTTCTCCTGTGTTAAGAGGTGGTCTAGGAACAAATTTTGGCTTTGCAGTTGGTCCTAGGTCTCTCATCCTCCAGATAGCATCCTGTAGGTTGGTAGGATTAAAATCCTTTACCCAACCATTCAAGGGTTCCATCAACCCCTCAGTGAAGAGCATCATGAGTCTGGTTTGTGACACATCCTGCACCATGACTTATAGCCTCTGGAAGTCCTCAATGTACACCTCTGGTGCTCCTGTCTGTGTGAGTTGTGTGAGATCATGGAAATGTAACTCAAGATCCCCCTAGTCAAACCTGTCAATGAGTCTCTGAGTGAACTTAGTGTATGCCACTATCTTATTGTGGCCTAGTGTGGTCAATCCATGATACCACCAATCATGAGATTTTCCATCCAAATACATGGTGGAAAACTTGATGGCTTCCATCTCACTCATGGGGTTAAGCTGAAGATAAGTGTCCATCTTCTGTACCCATGCATGTGTTGTCATCTTGGTTGTACCATCAAAGTATGGAATCTCCATATTCCCCGCTCTGTGCTCAAACTCATAGTTTCTCTTGTGGTTTGGCCTAGGTTTGTTTCTAAATTTGAGTTGACAATATTGATCTAGGGACATCTGCCTCTGAATTTTTATACTCAAATAGTTGTACTCCCTGGTACACTGTGCCATCTTCTCAACAAAGTCATCCACCTTCTCATGTTGTGCATGTTCATCTGTGAACATGGGCAAGTATGGTCTAGGAGTAGCCCTGCTACCTATCTGTCCATGCGGTGCGCTCCCTATGTTGCTTCCCTCAGACTGATGATAGGGAATATACTCTGGATTATACTTGTTTCCTCTGTGAGATCTACCCATCTCCCTGTTGTCATATATCTCTGGACCTTTCCCCTTGTGAGTCATCTGTAACAACATATCGGATATCTTTGCTTGGTTCTCATCTACCTTCCTCGTATTCTCATCTACCTTCCTCAAGTTCTCCAATATTTCGGCCTGCCCCCTACGATTTGTCTCATGATTTTCCTGCAAATGGCGGACCAATATACTCTCTGTCTGATCTAAGGACTTGCGGAAACCCTATGTCAAGATGGCCAAGCCTTGTGGCTCAGTGTCATCACCTAAACCCTCCATTTTGGCTTATGTTTCATTGGTTTGTTTCTTCCTTCGGCCCATATAGATACCACTGAACTTATGCATGCGCTAATCCTCATAGGATGGGAGGATCAGAGCTCTAATACCACTGTAATGTTCCCAAGCCAATTTTTTTTTTCTTGGGGACACTAGCTAACCACTGAACTAATTTTTTGATTGTTTGTGTTTGCAGGATGGCCACTGATATTTCATCCTTAGGGTTTATTCAGTTATTCAGCACAGTTTAATCAAGATATATTCATTACCATGCAATATCACATCAATACACAAGTTATGGAACCACAAAGAACAGATTTGACCTTTATTTATGAGAAGCAAGAACCTGATACAATATAGAAGAAGATCTAGAATAAAATCAGATGGATCCAAGATAAATATATGAGCTGCTACAAAATGCTCTCGGAAATACAAGATAAGCCTCCCAAAGGATGAATGCAATATGAGAGATCCAATATAAAAAGATATGGTTTTGCACAACACTCTAGTTGTTGGTACGTTATGTTGAACAAATATGAAGACCAAGGGTTCAACCCTCCTGAGGAAGACCTCCAAATGCTACCAAACTCCCCTAAGAGATGTATCAGGGCAAGGGAAACCCCCTCTTGAATTATGAAGCCCAAATACCAAGTCTTCCTCCTCCAACTGCTACAACCCTAAATAGGTACGGCCCTCCTGAAACCCTAGGTATGACCAACAATTCATCCTGGATGAATGAGGTCTCCAAACCACATAAAACTCTCTAGGATAATAGATCAAGAAGCCACAAACCCCTAGGAGAATTTTCAATATCATATCTGAGGTAGAGCCTCCTAGATCTGAGAATTACTGAATCACTAAGGTGGCCTCCTTCCTTCCAAGCCGTCCCAACCTATAGATAATAACCTGGAAGTAGTAACTCCTTAAGAAAACCTCCAACCTGATGAGCAAGGGCCTATAAGCAAAACCCAAATGTTGGAATCTCCAAAGACTCCCTCAACTGACTGGATCGAATGTTTCCTCAAGTAATGGTGTGCCCCTACTGAAAAACCCTAACTAGTACGGCCCTATTTCTCTCCTGAATAGACGATGACTGTAGACTGGTGTGGGTGGAGTATTTCATCCCCGAGACCAATATTGGAACAAGGTGAGTGGAATATTTCACCACTGAGTTGTTCTCTAGGGTTTGTAATCTCAAAACTGTGTGCTCCAGAGCTCAATAAGCAAAATACCAAATATCTAAGATGGAATGAAAGGTGCGCCCTATCCTTTTTTTTATACCTCCATTATATTTTACTGTTGAGTTAGTTTAACCCTAGGTTCAAATCCTAACTCAACCTCCAGCATTCTAATTCTTCATTGAGTTACTTTTTTCCCCTTTCTCCCTTTTTCCTAAGTCAACTTCAAATTATAACATTAGTTTGGATAACTTTTCCCCATGTTGTGTGAGAATATGGTCTAGTGGGGATGTCTAGACCACTAAGTCTTCCCATACCTCTTCATCAATAGGTGGGGGACATTACAGATTCTCACGGCCTTCTATTCATTATCCCCTGGAGAGCTCCGCACATCTCCCTTACAAGCTTGCGCTCTCATCTTCCCCCTTGTTGTCTATGCGTATCTATATTACCTTCATTCTTTTGGAAGGTTCCCGACCCATCACGTTCCTTCTATCAGAAGGAAGCTCAAGTTTGCAGGTCTCTGTGGTACTTCGGGCTGACATTCTACAGCTAGATCGTGCTCCCATTCATGGGGGTTGTTGATAATTCAACCACTGGTCCTTTCTTCATTAACTGATTTCTCTCCTTGGGATCCAAAGGAGGTTTATCATCCTCATCAAGGCAAATTTGGATTTATTTGATATAATGAAACCTCTCGTATAGTTTTCACATTCTTCCCCTAGTAATATCATGGCCAGTACTTTCAAGGCTTCACCCCCATAGTCAGTTATTGGCAACTCAAACAATAATACATTTACATTGTCCACATGCCTTAGCATGATAATTCCTATTTTGTGATTAATTACAAACTGGGGGAAACAAGGATATTACATGCTTCAACCAACTGTATAGGCTTGACCTGATTCCCTATCCATTGGACCCTAAGATTAAATATGGAATAGATCCACACAATCTTAATTTATAGAATCTTACACTCTTTTTAGCAGTCCCTTCATATATCATGCTCTGCTTGAGTGATTTCTTGTTTATTAGCAATGGCTTTTTATTCAAATCAACCTCTTTTATTGCCAAGGGGGTTGCACTTCCAAAGGTGCCCCTCTACTCTTGCATAGGCACTGTCATAGGCATCAATACTCTTATTTTGAACTAGTACTCTCCTTTGGCATGTACCTCTAACATTTGGAAATGTTTTCTCAAAAATGACTTGTTTTCGAAAACTTTGATATTGAGCAATTGTATGGTTGACAGATTCCAATTTCCCTTTTTGTTGTAGACTTATAAGGCAACCAAATGACTCCTAGGAGAACCAACTATTTATATTATAGTTTCCCCTACATTACCTTTCCAAATACCATACTCATGCTTAAATATGATTTTATGATACAACAATTATGGCTTCCTAAAATTCTTATTTTGTTCAATGGTGTCTTTCAAGTCCAGCAGTAACTTTCCTTCTAATTCCTTGAGAATTATTTAGCTCAAAACTAAATTATGGGTGGATAGTTGGATTCTCCTATACAATATATTTCCAATGACTACTTATCTCTCAATTCTAAGCATTAAGCAAAAAATTATAGCCAATTTAATATTTCTAATTCACCTCTTTTGCGCACTTTCTCCCAAGTGAAAAATAATCTCAAACACCAAATTTGGCCACCTAAAAAGGTAAATTTGTTGGTAACCAAGGAAACATTTGTACACGAAATAGATAAAAATGATGACATGGAATTCGTAAAAATTCTCATATTTTAATATGATGCTCCGGTCAAAAACTACGGCAATCTCAAAATGACAAATGTGTCCTTTTTCACTCATTTTCTCAGAATTGGAAATTTTAACCAAATTGGATATCTCCCAAACTGCGCATTTCTAGAAAAAATTCACTACACCAAATTTGTATGTCTTGATGAGTATACAAAATGTTGAGTAGAAAAATTTTTATGGATGGGTGATTTAGAGTTCCTTTTCTTCCTTCAAAGTTTTCAAAAATCCCCATAGCCCGCCCAAAAATAGTGGATTTTCCTCTATTTCAGCATCTCCACACTAACTCCCTTTGAATTATGTATTAAGGAAAATGGGTATCTTCATACCTACTTTTTGAGTTGTCTATACAATTTTCACCCTTATCTAGGGCCTAGTTACTGAGCATAGCCCACACCTTCAAAAGTCATTATTTCTCATTTTTAGGAAAATGGAAGAAGAAATAGCCAATGGCCCTCACTGGAATTCTTGTATCCCTTGTCACTATGGATAAACACCTAAAATTTCATTCAAATTCAAGTTAAACTTCTCTTGTTATGCCCAAAACACGTTTTGGAATGCAGACTCTTTTTTTTTTTTTTTTTTTNTGTAAAAGCGGTTATTTCTCCTTCCCTTTTCCTCCTCTTTTCTCTCATTTTATTTTTCTCTTCTTTTGAAGTATGTGCGTGCACTAGTAAAATTTTATTATGCACCAATATTCAACATGTACCAGCTCCGCAATGTGCAATGCCAATATTTAATGCACACATTGTGCACCAATATTCAATGCACACAACTTTTATACCGCGTCTCAATATACAGTCTGCACAACTTTAATATCGTGCACCAATATTCAACGCACAAAACATATATACCGCATACCCATATTCAGCGCACACAAATTTTATACTGTGCACTGATATCAAGTACTTACAATTTTTATACCATGCACCAACATCCAATGTGCGCAACTTTTATGTCGCACACCAATATCCAGTGCGCACAACATTTTATGTTGTGCACCAGTATCCAGAGTGCACAACTTTTATGTCGTGCACCATATTCAATGCTCGCAACTTTTTCATTGTGCACCCATATTCAGTGCACACAACTTTTTTTGTTGTGCACCAATATTTAGTGTGCACAACTTTTTGTGTCGCACACCAATATTATGTGTGCACCATGATTTCACTCTGCACATGCATTGTACACCAACACTACGCACACACCAACAATTCTACTCCGTCCAATGTGAATATTTAGTGTGCATGCACTGCGCACCAACACTACACATGTGCCACAACCTCTGCTCTATGCAACACCAAATTTTAGTGCGCACACTCGTGTGTGTGTGTGTCTGTGTATTTGCGCATTACCAACTCTACATTATGCAGCGCCAAAATTTATTGTGCACACCTATGCACCATTATTTTATGTGCATCACCACTACTTAGTGCACACAAATCCTTTCTTCACTTAGCTAATTTTTCCATAATTTCAACTCGCGACCATCATGGAAATGCCCAAATTCAGCACAACTCAAACATTGGAAAGACGAATTTACCAACTTCATGTTGATCTATAACCCATACAAGTCCAGTGTTGAACCAAAATCTATGATACCATTCTGTAACATCCCCTAGCTTAACCGAGGAACATTACTTCTGGAAAATACACATAAATTTGAAATATTGCGGTTAACTAAATTTTTGTAGCTTATTAGCTACAAATCATACACAGATTTAAACGTTGTGGATAGCATTATTTAAATGTGGCTACATCATGAAAATCAACATGAATGTCGCGGCCTCACTGGGAAAAAATGTTCGTGCAACAACCTTTGTACTTCCTGTGACAACTATTCACAACACGCATGCAACATGTTTGTATTGTATATGGAAAATATTCACATCACGTGTGACAAATAAAAATCAAATACAAATTTAATAATTCCCCACACACATATAAAAGGAACCAAGGGGCAACAAGCCCATAAAATTGCAGTAAAACAATAAATTCATTTACCCATGCATCTAACAACACATAAAAAAATGAATGCATCAAGTAATCATAGAGCGAACACACATCATCCAAATATTTGTATACACATTAGAATAATCATAGTAAAAGAACATAACACTTATTTATTTATAAATATAACCAATTGGATGCATACGAAGGATGAACCTCCCATCCATAGGCATTGTTGTTCCAAATCTCAATATCAGGCCACCCCCGGGATGAGGCTATGAGTCCACAAGTAGATCTGGTCCTATATCCATCTACTCTTCACACACCACAGCCCCAAACCTAGGCTCTACTCCTATAGTAGTTCCAAACCACCAGCTCTCTCTTCCCCATAACCTACACAACCCAAGGAATGTACCCCCTTCACTTCTCACAGTCCCTCAAGTTGTACCATTAATTTATCACGGCTTCTAGTGCACTAGGTTTGCTAGGAATCTCTTATCTAGGACTTCAGGAAATTTGAGTTGCTTCAAGAGTACTCACAACAGCCTTCATAAGGAAATTGAGCTATTTGATCATCAGAAAATTCACTACAGGATTACAACCCGTTTTGTAGGCACACAAGCCTCAATTCTAGCATAACACACATCCAAACAATAGTTTCCTTCAAGCACAACATATTTGGTCCTCTTCCCCCCACTCAACTCTCCTCGGGATGCCCAAAATCTCCATGTAAAAAATATCATCTTTTTGCATACGAATTTCCTTCTCTTTCTCTTTCTTTCTTCACTCACACTCCTCCCAAACATGATTGTACTTCAACCCCATGCTCCCAATAAATATGGGATGTGAATCCTCACACCCACCCTTTTACATGTATTTAATAATTAGCTTTGAGAACACTCAACAACAAATAGAAGCTTATACACAATGATAATAATTCAGGAAAGTGGGTGTGATTAATACCCATGCATAAATCCCCCTTGGATCCCTCTTTCTTTTGGAATCATAGCCCCCCATTACTCTTCATTCCTTTCATATTGCATCCGGTGATTATTATGTTATTAGTTATTTCAATGTTCATATTATACAATTTTTTCCCCGACAATATTAATCAATATGGTCTCCTTTCCCCAAACATACCGACTCACCAGCCTAAATGACATTTATACAACTACCTTATAAATTGTGGGTATTAAAATTGGGGATGTTACATTCCCCTCCCCCTTATTTTTGAATTGTCCTCAGTGCACAACAATTCTAGCATCTTGGGCCTTTAATCAACATCACACATTCATTCTAGCCTAATTATAAATGCATAGGCAATCCAACCCCAAAACTACAAGTACATAGGCACTATAGCCCCAAAAATAAATACATAGGCACTATAGCCCCAAAACATAATTACATAACCCACTGGAAGTCTCCTACATCTATCATGATTCCCCCCAACTCTCTTGCTCTTGACCTGCCCAACCCAATGAATGTACCATTCTCTTATCCGAGTTGACCCAAGTAAGGTGCCCCCTTCACTATCCTTAGTCCATCAGGATGCACCATTCGTTTATCAGGGTCTCTTTGGCATAAGAATTTAAAAATCTCACTATTGGGAGATAAAGGGACTCGTTTCTAGGAAGACCTGCTAGGAAATAACTAAAACCAACCTTGTTGCTACAGTGTAACTCACACAAGAGTTCACTCCTCAAGCCTAACAACCGGGTTCTTCGACAGTGCAACTCACACAACATTTCACTCTTTAGTCCTAACAACCTAGTCCTTTGACAGTGCAACTCACACAGGAATTCACTCTTCTGGCCTGACAACCTAGTTCTTTTGTGAACCTGAAAACTTGTTTCTTCATACTATTCTCACCCTCTAGGCTCAGGCATCCCTTTCACTATTTTATAGTTCCTCGGGCGGTCCACCATTTTCCAAGGTGATCTTGCTTAAATCAATGCCAACTTGTTGATATAATTCGACTAGCGATCTGCAACCTATGCAAATCATCCCATCTGCATCATATGCATGTAATCAATATTAGACATCATCATACAATTTTCAATTACAAATTTTCAA
Organism: Picea engelmannii; assembly: GCA_009831015.1. Lineage (NCBI taxonomy): Eukaryota > Viridiplantae > Streptophyta > Pinopsida > Pinales > Pinaceae > Picea > Picea engelmannii. The sequence continues at coordinate 187,254 of ML803382.1, forward strand.
ATATTTTTTATACAGGAAAATATAATTTCCAAAACATGAGTTTTATGCTCATTATTTTTGTCTTGCGCAGCAGCATAAATCGGTCTTCTTTATGGGATTACATCCATTCCATATCCAATACCATTGTCCCTCTACTTTCTCAACTTTAACTTAACCAAACATATTGTTAGCAATTTTAAATTATATATTTTCAAAACTTTTTTATACAGAAAAACAAAACTTCCTAGGCATGAGATTTCTACTACTCATTATGCTTGGCTTGTGCTACAGTAGGAAGCGATCTTCTTTATGGGCTTACATTCATGCCATATACAAGACCATTCTTCATGCAATTTCTCAACTTTAATTCATCCAAACAGATTGTTAGTATTCATGCACATTTTCAACAGTTCATGAAATGATATCAGAATTTTATTTTAGCATCATTCAATCATGTCCAAAACCCTCTTATTTAAAAATGGAATTCAACTATTCATCATTGTTAGGACCACACAATGTACCTTTTTGCCTATACTTTTTCCCACTATTACACTCTTGATCACCCACATTTAAACTCATATGATCACTTTATCTGATCATTCCAAAGGTATACAACGTCCCTTCTCATTACTATACGTTTAATCTGTTTTGCATAATATTTTACATCACTCTCGTACTTAACCATTGATTAGAAATGTATAAGTGCTGAAACAGTTCAAACTGCAGATTATCATTTGAGGCCTGTTGCTGAAACACAGAGTTGTTACACAGTCCAGGGTCGCAGATGCTGAAACACAGAGCTGTTACACAGTCCAGGGTCGCAGATGCTGAAACAGTCCAGGGTCGCAGATGCTGAAACACAGAGTTGTTACATAGTCCAAGGTCGCAGATGCTGAAACACAAAGCTGTTACACAGTCCAGGGTCCCAGATGCTGAAACACAGAGTTGTTACACAGTCCAGAGTCACAGATGTTGAAACACAGAGGAAGTCCTTACACAGCCCAGGACCGACGATGCTAAAACACAAAGGAAGTTGTTACACAGTCAGCGGTCAACAACAACTCTACAACAGTCGCACGTGAGCCAAGCACCAACCATCGCTCCTACATGAGAATGTTGAAACAGTCAAGAGTGCAAATCCCGTGGCTGAAACAGCCCACGATTTGCGATGCTGAAACAGCATCAGCAGCAACGAGAAGGAACTGCTACTCCATTCGTAACAACAACACCTCATTCAGCACTTGTAATAGCATTCTGTTGCGCGAGACTAGGACATCCTATTCTGGTTTAGAAAGTCGATCTGACTAAGAATAGGACTCAGATATACATTGTAATTTTTGATCAATTGTATCGAAGGGGTTCCCTCTTTAAATAAGAGGAAATCATCATTCGAGAGGATCCGAAGTTTTATGTATTAAGAAAGCTTCAGAGAGAGGGACGTACTTCATTTTCCAGATTGTAATATGATCCATTGATAGATGAATAAAAGACTGTTTTGAGCATCCTTCTCTAGCCTTTTCGTCTCAGGGGAATCTTGTGAGAAGGGAGGGCCCACCTTTTTCACAAGATTCACCCGTTAGTTTTATAGTGTGTTAGTGTAATTTCTATTTATGCCTTGATTAACTTCTGTCTTGATGAAACACTACTTTTAATGAATTCTGCTTTGCTGAAACACTACTGAACTATGTCTTGTTAAGAACTTTAGTTTATTGAATGTTACATTATTTTCACGAACTTCATAATCATTTTCATTAGTAATATTGTGTGATGATTTTATGAGGTTTTCTAATCAGAGACTGGGTTAAGGGTCCCTGCTTAATGGAAGGGATTAGAAGGTCATTTTCTCTATAGATTTTAGTTATTTCCGCAAGTGTGCTAATTAGAGACTGGGTTAAGGGTCCCTGCTTAATGGAAGGGATTAGAAGGTCCTGTTCTCTGTAGATTTCAGTTATTTCTGCAAGTGTGCTAATCAGAGACTAGGTTAAGGGTCCCTGCTTAATGGAAGGGATTAGAAGGTCCTGTTCTCTGTAGATTTTAGTTATTTCCGCAAGTGTGCTAATCAGAGACTGGGTTAAGGGTCCCTGCTTAATGGAAGGGATTAGAAGGTCATGTTCTCTGCTAGATAGAGTTAGCCTTCCATGCATTAATGTTTTCATGAAAGTGTGTTAATCAGAAACAAGGTGTTGGAGTTCCTGCTTGGGAATAGGGTCATGTTCTCTGGTTACAGAATAGTTGTTCTTTCCTGTTGCAATTGTTATTTTAATGTAATCCAGGATTCTTTAGATTAATCTTTAAAGATCTGCAATAGGTAGGTTGCTTTCCTGTAATTCAAGTCAGAACTTCAGTTCATTCAAGGCAAGTGTGGTTAATATAGTTTCCTTTACTACAACTCTAAGTTGCTTTTGTAATTGAGCATATATAGTGCGTGGTTATCTTTGAAATAAACAGACTTCCCTGGGTTGACAATTTATGTAGCACTTGATTGTTTGAATTAATTAAGCAATTATAGTGACCAACATTTTGGCGTCGTTGTCGGGGAAGGTAATTTT
>ML803382.1:201601-245458 GCA_009831015.1 Picea engelmannii
GACTGGGTTAAGGGTCCCTGCTTAATGGAAGGGATTAGAAGGTCCTGTTCTCTGTAGATTTCAGTTATTTCTGCAAGTGTGCTAATCAGAGACTGGGTTAAGGGTCCCTGCTTAATGGAAGGGATTAGAAGGTCCTGTTCTCTTCTAGATAGAGTTAGCCTTCCATGCATTAATGTTTTCATGAAAGTGTGTTAATCAGAAACAAGGTGTTGGAGTTCCTGCTTGGGAATAGGGTCATGTTCTCTGGTTACAGAATAGTTGTTCTTTCCTATTGCAGTTGTTATTTTAATGTAATCCAGGATTCTTTAGATTAATCTTTAAAGATCTGCAATAGGTAGGTTGCTTTCCTGTAATTCAAGTCAGAACTTCAGTTCATTCAAGGCAAGTGTGGTTAATATAGTTTCCTTTACTACAACTCTAAGTTGCTTTTGGAATTGAGCATATATAGTGCATGGTTATCTTTGAAATAAACAGACTTCCCTGGGTTGACAATTTATGTAGCACTTGATTGTTTGAATTAATTAAGCAATTATAGTGACCAACAATCATATAATCTAGAATGAAATTATCATTCACTGTACATGCCTTATCAGCATATTAATCTTTTCATAATGCAATCAAATTTTACCAACAAATGATTCTAATGTGCCAATACCCATGGAAACATCTACATAATGCATCCTTGCATGGACCTTGGAATACCATATGTTCATGTCATGTATTCTACCATGTGAGTTGGAAGATATGGCCAATGCCTCAACACATTATCCAAACTATTCCCCAATTACTTCCTTGATCATTTGGATACCTTCATCTTCAGCCCATACACAACACTAGGAATTTAATTCCCTTAGTTCTATATTGTGTCGGCAAAGAGGTTGCAGTACAAACATCAATTACAATGGGAGAAACAATCAGGAACCTATATGAAACTATATCCCTTTCATTTCCAACCACATCATGGCCTCACACATGACCATATATAATGGAATTCATTGCTACAATAGGAGTAATGTTTCCTGACTTAACTTGGTTATGATCTCATAACCAACATAACATAATATGCAATTAAATTTATCATCAATGCATTCAAGCATCGATAAGTTTTGTATACTCAAATCCCTTATCCTTTAAATCAACCTTAAATACTTGAAAATCTAGCAGAGGGATTTCTTACATCAATTCCCTTCAACATTTACGCATCATAACAAGCCCAAATGCATACATGCATGGTTGTTATTGAATTAATTGATATTGCTCGACCAACTGATATTGTTTTGGCACCTTGCAAGCTCCCTTCATTGACCTCTTTATCAGCATCTTACCATCCCCATTCATTTATAGATGGATAGCTATCATATGCAGTAGCATCATCATCATCTTCGACCATGCTATAAACAATTACCTAGATAAACAATCCACCATTAGTCTTATTCAAAATCACACCATCGTTAATTCATGCATATATATCAGCAGACTACTCTCAATCTACAAGCATGCCACAAGAATTTTCCAGCATCTCCATGTTCACAAACACACATCTATATACACTAAGCATTGAATCTTATCATGCCCACTTCATGCACATACATTCTATCATTTTTGTATGCATTATGCATCACTTCCATTATGCACTCCAATGCATATTCAACTTTATTTATTTATTTTGTTGTTGTAGATGGTTGTCCTTGAATTCTTGTAGATCCTTGTTTCTCTACACTACTATCATGCTCATTTGCACACCATTGATTCTTATTCCTAAGCATCTTCCAGCTAATTCCAACTTGACTATTAAGAATTTCTAGCCAATATACCTTATTGGAAATTTCCCCCACTCGGGAAAACATGCCCCAGATTCACCCTGCTAGAATTCATCCCGCACATTGGAATAATATAATTTCTATCATTCCACCTTCTAATGTTGCGATATATTTTAACCTGCTTACCCTTTAGCAACGTAGAAATTTTCTTGCGAAGCCCTATTCAACTGCTCAAGACTAAACTACTTCCATTGGAATGTTATATTTTTCCATTGATACTTAGAAGTGAAATTGAACTTTCATTTTTCCATCATTCCTTTCACTTTTACCCAGCTTTTACTGCGCACTCCGATAACATAAGTTGATTTCTTGCTTTGGGTACTTTATATACAAGTATCTAAGACATAGCTTAACCATTCCTTATTCTCGCATTCCTATTCTCACACAGATATGACTCATCCACTCCATGAGTCACACCTCACCTCATGAGACTCTTTCTTTTGTTTTGCAACAATCTTTTCCACCTTCACCACATCTCTACTTTCAAGGCTATGGAATCCTCCTTAATTCCTTGTGCATGAAAATGACATTATTCACCTACAAGCTTCATGTTCATGTGAGAATATTTATTGATTCTCCTTTGCAATCCATTCATATTCTACAAAAGCTAAATACTAATCCTTCTCCCCTCTTCTTGAATCCTTTGTCAACCATTCAATACTTCCTTTGTAGACATGCACTTCCCTCTGCAGCTCTTTGATTCTTCAACCAACTATATAAGATTGACCAAATTACCTATCCAATGGACCCTGGGATTAAATATAGAACAGATCCACACAATATTCATTTGTGGAATCTTATTTTCTTTCTTGTAGTCCCTTCACATAACACTCTTTGCTTGAGTGTTTTTTTTATTATTAACAATGCCTTGTTATTAATATCAACCTCTTTTATTTCCAAGGGGGTTGCACTTCAAAAGGTGCCCCTATATTCATGCATAGGCACTGTCATAGGAATCAATGCTCTTATTTTGAACCAGTACTCACCTTTGGCATGTACCTCTAACATTTGGAAATGTTTTCCCAAAATTGACTTGTTTTGGAAAAAAAACATATTGAGTAATTGTATCGTTGATAGAGTCCAATTACCCTTTTTGTTCTAGACTAATACGCAACCAAATGCCTCCTAGGAGAACCTACTCTTTATATTATATTTTACGCTAGATTACCTTTCCAAAGACAATACTCATGCTTCAATCTGATTTTATGATCCAACAATTATGGCTTCCTGAAATTCTCATTTTGTTCAATGGTGTCCTTCAAGTCCACCAGTAACTTTCCTTCTGATTGTTTGAGAATTATTTGGCTAAAAACTAAATTCTGGGTGGATAGGTTGATTCTCCTATCCAATATATTTCCAATGACTACTTTATTTCTCAATTCTGAGAAGTAAGTATAAAGTTATAGCCAATTTAATATTGTTAATTCACCTCTTGTGCGCACCTTCTCCCAAGTGAAAAATAATCTCAAACACCAACTTTAGCCACCTACTGAGGTAAATTTGTTAGGAACCAAGGAAATTTTTTAGTGAGACATATATAAAAATCACGACTTTGAATTCATAAAAAAATTGAGATTATCAATCTCATGCTCCGGTCAAAAACCGTAGCAATCTGGAAATGAAAACGTTGTCCTTTTTCACTCATTTTCCTAGACTTGGAAATTTTAGCCAAACTGGCTATCTCCCAAACTGCGCACTTTTGGAAAAAATTCACTAAACTAAATTTGTTTGTCTTGATGATTATACAAAATGTCAAGTAGATAAAATTTCCTAGATGGGTGATTTAGGGTCCCTTTTATTCCTTCGAATTTTTAAAAAATCCCCATAACGAGACTAAAAATAGTGTATTTTATCCTATTTCGACATCTCTAGACCAACTCCCTTTGAATTCTGTTGCGAAGCCAAATGGGTATCTTAATTCCTTCTTTTTTATTTTTCTATACAATTTTCACCCTTATCTAGGCCCCTATTACCGAGCATGACCCACACCTTCAAAAGTCACTATTTTGTATTTTTATGAAAATGGAAGTAGAATTAAATGATGGACCTTATTGGAATTATTGTATCCCTCATCATTGCAGAGAGACACATAAAATTTCATCCAAATTTGTGTTAAATTGCTCCTGTTGTGCCCAAAACAAGCTTTTAGCTCCAGTCTTTTTTTTTCTATGGGCACAAGCCTCTCAAGTGATCCAATCTTATGGTTCTTCATTATCTCCATACGGTCTTTTATTTTTAGGTGCTCATTTTATTTGGGCCTTTAGTTTAGTGTTCTTATTCAGCGGTCATGGATACTGGAGGTTACTCTTGTTATCCAGCCCAGAGCCTTGAGAATTGTACAGGGATGTGTTGTAGGAGTAGCTCATTACCTTTTGGGTGGAATCGTCACAACATGGGCATTCCTCCTGGCAAGAATTATTGTAGTAGGATAATGGCTAGGAGGATTTGAAAAGAATTATGGCATCAATATTTCCAAAGTTCAGCCAAGGCTTGGCCCAGGACCCAACTACTTGTCGTATTTGGTTTGGTATTGTGACCGCACATGACTTCAAGAGTCATGATGATATTACCAAAGAACACCTTTATCATAAAAATTTTGCTTCCCACTTTGGTCAGTTGGCTATAATATTTTTGTGTACCTCGGGTAATTTGTTCCATGTGGCTTGGCAAAGCAATTTTGAAGCATGGGTATGTGATCCCTTACATGTAAGACCCATTTCTCATGCAATTTGGGATCCTCATTTTGGTCAACCAGCTATAGAAGGCTTTACCCGAGGAGGTGCTCTCGATCCAGTCAATATTTCGTATTCTGGTGTTTATCAGTGGTGGTATACAATCGGATTATGCACTAACGAAGATCTTTATGTTGGAGCTCTTTTCTTGCTATTTGTTTCTGCCATTTTTTAATATCGGGTATATTACATCTACAACCTAAATGGAGACCCAATGTTTCATGGTTCAAAAATGTTGAATCCCGTCTTAATCATCATTTGTCAGGACCCTTCGGAGTCAGCTTGGACAGGGCATTTAGTTCATGTCTCTATTCTTGAATCAAGGGGAGAGCATGTCATATGGGATAATTTTTTGAATGTATTACCGCATCCCCAAGGTTTAGGACTGCTTTTCACAGGTCAATGGAATCTTTATGCTCAAAATCTTGATTCCAATAGTCTCTTATTTGGTACCTCCCAAGGGGCGGGAACTGTTATTCTAACTCTTCTCGGAGGATTCCATCCACAAACTCAAATTTTATGGTTCACTGATATGGCTCATCATCATTTAGCTATTGCATTTGTTTTTTTAATTGTTCTTCATATGTATAGAACTAAATTTGGTATTGGTCATAGTATGGAAGATATTTTGGAGGCACATGTTCCTCTAGGAGGCAAATTAGGACACAGACATAAGGGTCTTTATAACACAATCAATAACTCTCTTCATTTTCAATTGGGTCTTGTTTTAGCTTCTTTGGGGTTTATAACTTCCTTGGTAGCTCAACACATGTAGTATTTACCCGCTTATGCATTCATAGCACAAGACTTCACCACCCAAGCTGCATTATATACTCATCATCAATACATTGTCGGGTTCATTATGACAGGGGCCTTTTCTCATGGAGCTATATTCCTCATTAGGAATTATAATCCGGAGAAAAATAAGGATAATGTATTGGCGAGAATTTTGTTACATAAGGAGGCAATAATATCTCATCTTAGTTGGGTTAGTTTATTACTAGGTTTCCATACCTTGGGACTTTAAGTTCATAATGATGTTGTGTTTGCTTTCAGTACTCCAGAAAAACAAATATTGATCAAGCCCATATTTGCTTAGTGGATACAATCTTCTCATGGTAAGACCTTATATGGTTTCGATGTACTCCTATCTTCAACAAGTCGTCTAGCATTCGATGCAAGTAAGAGCATATGCTTACATGGTTGGTTAAATGCTATTAATCATAATAATAATTCATTGTTCTTAACAATCAGTCCTAGATACTTTTGGGTTCATCATGCTATTGCTCTAGGTTTGCATGCAACTACATTGATCCTAGTTAAAGGTTCTTTGGATGCACATGGTTCAAAGTTAATGCTAGATAAGAAATATTTTGATTATAGTTTTCCTTCCGATGGTCTAGGACAGGGTGGTACATGCGATATCTCGACCTGTGACGCTTTTTATTTAGCAGTTTTCTGGATGTTGAATATTATTGGATGGGTTACTTTCTATTGGAATTGGAAGCATATAATGTTATGGAAAGCTAATGTAGCGCAACTTAATGAGTCTTCCACTTATTTAATGGGATAGTTAAGAGATTATCTATCGTTAAATTATTCACAACTTATTAATGGATACAATCCTTTCGGTATGAAAAGTTTATCTGTTTTGGCGTGGATGTTCTTATTCGGGCATCTTGTTTGGGCTACTGGATTTATGTTCCTGATTTCCTGGTGTGGATATTGGCAGGAACTAATCGAAACTCTCGCATGGGCCCATGAGCGCACACCTTTGGCTAATTTAGTTCAATGGAGAGACAAGCTAGTAGCTCTTTCCATTGTTCAAGCACGATTAGTTGGATTAGCTCACTTTTTTGTAGGTTATGTATTCACTTATACATATTTTTTAATTGCCTCTACATCAAGTAAATTTGGTTAATTCTTCTTCACCAATTTCATAAGTTAATGGGATATTATTGTATCAATGACAATACCCCACAGAGAAAAAGTAAACAACGTAATATTTCTCCATCTAAAATCTGATCTATATTTTGATTCCTGGTAGGTAATAGTATCAACTGAACTATTATGGCGAGAAAGAGTCTCATTCAGAGAGAGAAGAAGAGACAAGCACTAGAACGGAAATATCATTTGATTTGTCAATCTTTGGAGGAAGAAAGCAAAGTTTCATCATTGGATGAAAAATGGGAAATTCATATAAAATTGCAATCTTCACCACGTAATAGTGCACCTACACATCTCCATCGATGTTGTTCTTCAACCAGAATACCTAGAGCCAACTATTGAGACTTTGTATTGTCCGGACACATACTCCGTGAGATGGTCCATGCATTTTTATTTCCCGGGATAACAAAATCGAGTTGGTAGGAAAAGAAAAAAAGAAGTTATTGAAGTTTATTGTGATAATGGAAAAGTACCCCTATCCCTATCAGGGATAGGGATAGTATATCCCATGATTGTTTGGTGTACCCATTTTTTTTATGATATCAATCAATGGTGTGGATTAGAGTAGTCTGGTAGCTTGCAAGGCTCATAACCTTGAGGTCACGGGTTCAAATCCCGTCTTCGCCAAACCAGAAGATAAGAAGTATTTTGGTCCAGAAAGGATTACAATCTTCATTCTCATTTTAGAATAGAATGAAAAGTGAGGAAAATAAAAGATATGATCAATACATGAACTATTCATTTTCATATTCCATTTGAAAATGGAGGGTAGAGGGGATCGAACTTGCATCTTCTCCTTGGCAAAAATAAATTTTACCATTCATAAAATTTGAACATAATATGGAAAATACATATATGTTCAATCTCATTCATAAGTAGATACCATTTCTTAATGGTCCAATTCTTTTTTCAATTACGTAAAACCCCTCCTCCTTGGACCTGAAGGAAAAGGCCCTTCAGAAGAGATATAAAGCCCTCCAAGAGGGGGAGGGGGGGGGGAGTTTTAACCTAAAACATCTAGAACATATCTGAGATATGAAAGAATTAAGAATACCTACAAAAAGGACTGGTCTGATCCATAATGATACACCCGAAAATACAACATTTTTTCTACTTGACCAACCATCAGGAGAGGCAAGTGCAATAGGTACACCAATCACTAGTAAAAATGAAATAACAATTAATGCAAACACAACCGATTGGAAAGCAATAGTCATGGTTGTGATCTTACAAGCTCCCAATAGATTGAATAGACTATGCCATCCAATCCCCAATTTTCAATTTTGATCAAATGTACTATGGAAAGGATTTGACCATAAATTGATCGAGCTTTTCAAAAAATTTCAATTTGATATTTGAGTGTGAGAGGAGAGGGAAAATCATTTCTTTTTTCCATTCCAGATTATAATGAGAAATCATCATATGTAACAGGTATGGTTGGTATCGTCTCGACCTTATGCTTATAGTTAGATATTACCCGAAGGGGTAGAACAGAAGTTGTCCCCTAGAGATATGGTTAAGTGGTTGATGGCTCCAGTCTTGAAAACCGGTATAGTTAAAAAAATATCGAGGGTTCGAATCCCTCTCTCTCCTATTTTCTTTTTAAAAAATCACATTTATTAGTTAAGTCCAGTACAAAAAAAGAGAATAGCTCGGCTGGAGATAGCCGAGCTACAAGGATCTAGTTGGAAAGAGAGTATTTTCAAATATTCCTATCTCGTCGGTATGGGAGATTGATGTAATGAAATTGAATCGAGTTCTCTTCCATCTGGTTCGATCTCTTGTTTCAGTTAAGAGGATTCATAGAAAGAACAAGTTCTAAATCATGATCAATTCCTTTCTCGGATCTTGTTGCAGCTGCACGAGCCCTTCTCGCATGCCACAAATGACCTACAAAGAAGAAAAATACTGGAACGAAATGGGAGGTGGCTAACCAACTTCGGGGAGAAAGATAATTCATCGCATCGATTTCAGTAGCTACACCACCCACACAATTTGAAGAACCTAAAGGAGCATGAGTCGTATATTCTGTTGAACGTCATTCCTACTAAGGCTGTATGTCTTTTCTCAACTTGCTCAGGTCCAAACCATTAGGGCCTCTTAGGGAGTCCAACCAGGGAGCACGGAGATCCCAAAAATTCATTGTTTCCCCTCCAAAGATAATTTCTCCAGTCGAAGAACGCATAAGGTATTTACCTAACCCAGTAGGTCCTTGGGCAAACCCCACACTAGCTCCAAGACGTTGGTCTCTAACTAGAAAAGTAAATGCTTGAGCTTGAGAAGCTTCTAGATCGGTGGGCCCATAAAATTCACTGGGATAAGTTGCATTGTTGAACCAAACAAAACAACAAGAAATTAAACCAAAGAGAGATTAAGCCTCTAAACTATAGTACAAATAAGCTTCTTCAGACCATACAAATGCACGGTGAGCCCATGCAAAATTTTTGGTTAATATATGCTAGATACTACTGAAGATACAAATGGAACCTAACCATACATGTCCTCCAATTACATCTTCTATATTGTCCATGATAATGATCTATCCTTCTCCTTCGAAAGGAGATTTTAGTAAATAACCAAATATAGCACCTGGGTTAAGAGTCGAGTTCATAATTTTTCTTACATCTCCATCGTCGGGAGCCTAAGTATCATATACACCTCCAAAATACAAATCCTTGAGCACTGGAAGAAAATCACCAACACCTAGCAAGATTAGGTGAATACCCAAGATTGTGGTCATTTTGTTTCTATCTTTCCATACACATCCAAAGAATGTAAAAGATTCTTCTAAAGTTTCAGGTCCTATGAGTGCATGATAAATACCACCAAAACCTAAAACCGCAAAAGAAATTAAGTGAAGTACCCCAGATACAAAATATGGAAAAGTGTCCACGATTTCCCCACCAGGACCGACTCCCCAGCCTAGAGTAGCTAGATGGGGAAGTAGAATCAATCCTTGTTCATACATAGGATTTTTCGGTACTAAATGAGCCACTTCGAATAGGTTCATTGCTCCAGCCTAGAATACAATTAATCTGGCATGAGCCACATGGGCCTCAAGAAATTTACCAGATAAATTGACAAGTCGGGCAATACCAGCCCACCAAGCGAAACTAGTGGTTTCTTGATCATGACCAGTTAAAGCTATAGTTCCATTAAAGAGAATTTCCACGGGGTAGGACCTCCTCAGAGGATATAAGGTTTTTATGAGGCTGATCTTGAGCCACCATCCAAGCACGAATACCTTCGTTCAGGAGAATATTTTTAGTGTAAAAAGTCTCAGATTCAGGATCTTTTGTTGCACGGATCTCCTGGGAAACAAAATCATAGTCACATAAGTTTAGAGATAGACCAACTAATCCAATGGCACTCATTCATGAACCGGTCACTGGCACAAATAACATGAATAAATGTAACCAACGTTTATTAGAAAAAGCAACCCCAAAAATCTAGGACCAAAAGCGGTTAGCAGTGACCATGGAATAAGTCTCTTTATCTTGATTCGGTTTAAAAACATGGAACGTATTTGCACCATCACCATCTTCAAATAAATTATTTTCCATGGTAGCAACATGAATAGAACATAGAAAGGTAGCACCCAATACTCCGACAACTCCCATCATATGAAATGGATTCAAGGTCCAATTATGAAAACCTTGAAAGAAGAGGATAAACCGGAAAATAGTTGCTACACCAAAACTAGGTGCGAAAAACCAACCAGACTGGCCCAATGGATAGATAAAAAATACAGGAACAAAGACAACAATTGGAGCAAAGAATGCAATTGCATTATAAGGTCCCAATTGTACAGATCAATCAAGTTCAAATTGACGTAACATGAAACCTATTAGACCGAAAGCACCATGAAGAGCAACGAAGGTCCATAAACCACCTAATTGACACCAACGAGTAAAATATCCTTGTGCTTCAAGACCCCATAATAGCAGCAGAGAATGTGCTAAACTATTAGCAGGAGTAGAAACTATGGAAGTTAGGAAATTACAACCTTCCAAATAGGAACTGGCCAATCCATGAGTATACCATGAAGTCACAAAGGTTGTACCCGTGAACCATTCACCTAAGGCAAAATAGGCACAAGGAAAGAGCAATAAACTGGACCAACCCACAAAAACGAAACGGTCTCTGCATAGCCAGTCATCAACAGTATCGAATAAAGTTTTTTTTTTTTCTTTCGAAGACTTTCCAAGGGCTACAGTCATAGCAATCCTCCTATTTCACTATTTCGACCATTTCCGAGCACCCTATATGATCAAAAGGTATATGATGAATTGGGGACAATTTTTCATCCATCATCCTTTCAAAAAAAAATTGGGTTTCGAAGATTCATTGTTGGAACAAATATTTGAAACTGGACCGAACTGGTCCAATATAGGTAAATGCATGATAGCTCAATCCTGAGATTTCAAATTTCCTATATAATCCTTGAATCACCTATTGAATGACATCGATGGAACAATTTTAGGGAAGGGAAGTNCCCATTGACCAGATTATATTCACAATATCTATTCCATTCAATATTTTTGATTCGTTCTTGTCTTGAACCTTATGCAATGCAACAGAATGAAAAGGAGTATTTATATTCTCTCTCATCCATCTCTATGTATATTCTTACTACTACATCTTGGTCCAATACAAATGAGTCTATGAGGATGAACGAGTAGATTTTTTCATAACTCATAGAGCTAAAGGAAATTACTCCAAAGTTCTTATCCTTCTATAGCAAGAAGTTCTATATTTCACCATTCTAATCCAAAAGTGAAACCCTTCTTTTTTTCCCCTTTTTTTTTTCTCTTTCCACATCTTAATTTCGATCCATTTCTTATCGGTGTAATCACCAAAGTAAAATATCTGGTACATTCATGAGAATGTTTAGTACATCGTGACAGAATCATGTATTTTATTTGTGTATCAATTTCGTCTAAATAGAGAGAGAAATTAGGTTGTTCGTATTGTAGATCGGAATGGACTTCAAGATCTATATCTCTTTCTGTCCAGGGAGAAGAGATCATAAAAATCAAGATCCGATGAAACATTCAGTCAACAACCAAATAGGGAGTTTTCTCAATAAGATCGATTCATTTCGGATAGGAAAGGTTCACTTTCCAAATCTCCATCAAATTTTAATATCATATTAGTTGATATATTAATAACTCAATGGGTTAGGTTCACTTACTTCTCCTTCATTTTTTCCACTTTTTTTAAGAATGGTAATTTCAAATTACCAGGTATCCATAATATCCTTGATATGTCAAAAATTGACGAAGATGGAGTAGAATATTATTGATCCTATAGTAGAAGGATGAAGAATAATATTATTGAGAAAAATATAGTGGTCCTCCCCCTATATTAGGTGTGAGACTCCATCATAACAAATGTTTTGCATGAAACCTATCATGACAAATAGTTTTCGTCCCTCGAAAAAATATTTTCTTCTTGAGAATATTTAGATCATATGATGAGAAATAGAAACTTGGACCTTCTTTCTTCGTAGGAAACATGAGCCCTTTACCGTACTTGAACCGATGACTTACGCCTTACCATGGTGTTACTCTACTACTGATTCAAAAGGGTCCCCCATCATTTATTAGTATCTCGTAGGTTGACATGAGAGGAGGGTGGGGATGGCTATACTGGAAACTCTGGGTTGAGCTGATACGAAGCGAATGGAGACAAGTTATGTTATGTCTGGGAACAATTCTAAATGTACGTAAGCCCTTCCATCTATTTTATGGTTCTCTCGTCGTACTAGTCCTGTGGAATTAACATGAGAGGGTAGGGATGACTATACTGGAAGTGAACTCCAGGCTGAGATTATATGAAGCAAATGGAGACAAGTTATGCCTAAAGATGATTCTGAATCAGATTTGTCCAAAAGGTAGCTATAAGTATTTCTAGAAATGACTATTTATCCTTCCCTTTTCCTCCTTGTTTCTCTCCTTTTGTTTTTCTCTTCTATTGAATCTTGTGCAAGCACAAGTAAAGTTGTATTATGCACCAATATTCAACATGTACCAGTTCCACAATGTTAAATGCTGATATTTAACACACGCACCATGCACCAATATTCAGTGCTCACAACTTTTATACCGTGCCTCAATATACAGTCTGCACAACTTTAATATCGCGAACCAATATTCAACGCACACAAATTTTATACCCCGCACCCATATTTAGCGTGTACAACATTTATAACGTGCACAGATATCAAGTACGCACAATTTTTATATCGCGCACCAATATCGAATACACACAACTTTTATGTCGCACACCAATATTGAGTGCGCGCAACTTTTTATGCCCCCCACCAATATCCAATGCGTGCAACTTTTTATGACGTGCACTATATTCAATGCACACAACTTCTACATTATGCACTCATATCCAGTGTGCCCAACCTTTTTTTTCATGCACCAATATGAACCTCCCACCCATATGCATTGTTGTTCCAAATCTCAACATCATACCACCCCCAAGTTGAGGCTATGATTCCACAAGGAGATATGATCCTCTAGCTATCTACTCTCCACACAAAGCAGCCCCAAACCCAGGCTCTACTTCTATATCAGTTCCTATCCACCAACTCTCTCTTCCCCACAACCTACACAACCCAAGGAATGTACCCCCTTCACTGCTCACAGTCCCTCAGGTTGTACAATTCGTTTAATAGGGATTCCAGTGAACTAGGTTGGCTAGAAATCTCTTATATGGGACTTTAGGAACTCTCAGTTGCTTCAGGAGTACTCAACGCGGCCTTCAAAAGGAACTTGCATTATTTTATCATCAAAAAATGCACTACATGCTTACAACCTATTTTATAGGCACACAGTACTCATTTCTAGCCTAACACACAACCAAACAATGGTTTCCTTCAAGCACAACATGGTTGGTCCTCTTCTTTGCACTCATTTATCCTCAAGCTACCCAAAATCTCCATGTAAAAGATATCCCCTTTTTGCATATGAATCTCCTTCTATTTCCCTTTCTTTCTTCACTCACACTCTTCCCAAAGATGATTGTACTTCAACCCCATGCTCCCAATAAATATGGGATGTGAGTCCTCACACCCACCCTTTTACATGTGTTTAATGATTAGCTTTGGGAACACTTGACAATAAATAGAAGGTTATACACAATGAAAATAATTCAAGAAAGTGTGTTGGATTAAAATCCATGCACAAATATCCCTTGAACCCATCTTTCTTGTGGAATCATAGCCCCCTGTCATTCTTCATTCCTTTTGTATTATAGCCAATTATTATTATTTTGTTAGTCATTTCAATGTTCTTAATATACAATTTGGTCTCTGACCATATTAATCAATACGAGCTCCTTTCCCCAAACATACTAGCTCACAAGCCTAAATAACATTTATACAATTACATTCTAATCTCTGGGGATTAAAATTGGGGATATTACATTCCCCTCCCCCTTATTTTTTCATTGTCCTTAATGTACAACAATTTTAGGCTCTTCGGCCTTTAATTAACATCACACAGGCATTCTAGCCTAGTTATAAATGCATAGGCACTTTAGCCCCAAAACTAAAAATACATAGGCACTCTGGCCCCAAAACATAGATACATAAGCACTCAATCCCGAAAACTTAGTTACATAACCCAATGGCGCTCTCCTACGTCTATCCTTATTTCCACCAACTCTCTTCCTCTTGACCTACCAAACCCAACGAATGTACCATTCGTTTATTAGCGTTCACCCAAGGAATGTCCCCCCTTCACTCTCTTTAGTCCATCAGGTTGCACTATTCGGTTATCATGGTATCTTTGGCACGGGTATTTAAGAATATCACTATTGGGATCTCAAGGGACTCACTTCTAGGAAGAACTACCAGGAAATAACTAGCATAAACCTTGTTGTTATAGTGCAACTCACACAAGAGTTCACTCTTCAAGCATAACAACCTGGTTCTTCAATAGTGAAACTCACACAAGAGTTCACTCTTCAAGCCTGACAACCTGGTACTTTGACAGTGCAACTCACATAGGAGTTGACTCTTCAGGCCTGACAACTTCGTTCTTTTGCAAGCCTGACAACTTTCTTCTTCATACTATTCTCACCCTCTAGGCTTAGGCATCCCTTTCACTATTATATAGTTCCTCAAGAGATCCATCATTTGCTAAGGTGATCTTGTGCAGAGAAATGCCAACTTGTTGCTAGACTTCCACTAGCAATCTACAACCTTCGAAAATCATCCCATCCGCATCATATGCATGCAATCAATATGAGACATCATCATACAATTTTAAATTATAAATTTTGAAATCTATTTTATACGGGAAAACCTAATTTCCAAAACATGAGATTTATGTTCATTGTTTTTGGCTTGTGTAGCAGCAAACATCGGTCTTATTTATGGGATTACATCCATGCCATATCCAATACCATTTTCCCTACATTTTCTTAACTTTAACTCATCCAAACAGATTGTTAGAAATTTTAAATTATTTATTTTCAAAATTGTTTTGTACAGGAAAACAAAATTCCCTAGGCTTGAGATTTATGCTCATTATATTTGGCTCATGCGATAGTAGGCATCAATATTCTTTATGGGATTACATCCATGCCATATACAAGACCATTCTTCCTACAATTTTCTCAACTTTAACTCATCCAAACAGATTGTTAGTACTCATGCACATTTTCAGCAGTTCATAAAATGATATTAGAATTGCATTTTACCAGCAGTTCAATCATATCCATCCCTTCCTTGTTTAAAATGGAATTCAACTATTCATCATATCATATGGAATGAAATTATCATTCACTATACATGCCTTATCAACACACTAATCTTTTTCATAATACAATCAAATTTTACCAACAAATGATTCTAATGTGCCAATACCCATGGACACATCTACACAATGTATCCCTACATTGACCCAGGAATACCACATGTTCATGTCATGTATTCTACCATGTGAGTTGGAAGGTCTGGCTAATGCCTCAACACATTATCCAAACTCTTCCCCAATTACTTTCTTGAGCATTTGGATACATTCATCTTCGTCCCATACACAACACTAGGAATCTAATTCCCTTAGTGCTATATTTTGTTGGAAAAGAGGTTGCAGTCCAAACATCGTTTACACAGGGGGAAAGCATAATGCACCTTTATGAAACTATATCCCTTCCATTTCCAACCACATCATCACCTCACACATGAACATCTCTAATGGAATTCATTTCTACAACAGGAGTAATGTATCCTGACTTAACTTGGTTATGATCTCATAACCAACATAACACAATATGTAATTAAATTTATGATTAATGCATTCAACTAATGATAATTTTGTATACTCAAATTCCTTAGACTTTACATCAATTTTAAATATTTGAAAACCTAGCAGAGGGAATTCTTACCTCTATTCCCTTCAACAATTATGCATCATAGCAACCCTAAATGCATACCTGCATGGTTGTTATTCCATTAAATTATGTTACCCGACCAGTTGATATTGTTTTGGCACCATGAAATCTCCCTTCAATGACATATTTATCAACATCTTAGCATCCTCAGTCATTTACACATGGATGGTTATCATATGCAGTAGCATCGTCAACATCTTCGGCCATGCTATAAACAATTTCCTGGATACACAATCCATCAATAGTCTTATTCAACATCACACCATTGTTAATTCATGTATATATATCAACAAACTACTCCCAATATACAAGCATGCCACAAGAATGTTCAGGAATGTCCATGTGCACAAACACACATCAATATACACTAAGCATTAAATATTATCATGCCCACTTCATGCACAGACATTCTATCATTTTTATTTGCATTATGCATTACTTCCATTATGCATTCCAATGCATAATTCTTTTATCTTTATTTATTTATTTTGTGGTTATAGATGGTTGTCCTTGAATTCTTGTAGATCCTTGTTGCTCTACACTACCATTGATCTCATTTTTGCACCACTGCTTCTTCTTCCTAAGCATCTTCCATCCAAGTCCAACTTGACTATTAAGCATTTCCAACCAATATGCCTTATTGGTGATTGCCCCCACTCAGGAAAACATGCCCCATCTTTACCCTCCTAGAATTCATCCCACGAATTGGAATGATGTAATTTCTATCATTCCACCTTCCAATGCTACAATATTTTCCATCCTGCTTAACCCTTGCAACGTACAAATTTTCTTCTGAATCCATGTTCATCTTCTCAATTTTTAAATGTGCACTCTGATAACATAATTTGATTTCTTGCTTTGGATACTTTTATATACAAGTAGTTAATCCATAGCTTAACCATTCCTTCTTATTTCATTCTTATGCTTGCACATAGAGATGACTCAACCACTCCATGAGTCACACCTCACCTCATGAGACTCTTTATTTTTTTTTGCAACAAGATTTGCCACCTTCACCACATCTCTGCTTTCAAGTATATGTAATCATCCTTAACTCCATGTGCATGCAAATGACATTCTTCACCTACTAGCTTCAAGTTCATGTGAGAATATTTGTTGATTCTCCTTTGCAAACCATTCAGAATTTGCAAAATCTAAATACTAATCCTTCTCCCCTCTTTTTGAGTCCTTTTTCAACCTTTCAATAATTTTTTTGTAGCCCTGCACTTCCCTCTGCATATTTTTTATGCTTCAACCAACTATATAAGCTTGACTTGATTCCCTATCTAATAGACCCTCAGATTAAATCTAGAACAGATCCACACAATCTTCACTTATGGAATCTTACTTTCTTGCTAGTAGTCCCTTCACATGGCACTCTTTGCTTGAGTGTTTTTCTTCTTATTAACAATGCTTTGTTATTAAGATCAACCTCTTTGATTGCCAAGGGGGTTACACTTCTAAAATTGTCCCTATACTCATGCATAGGCACATTCATAGGCATCAATACTATTATTTTTACCTAGTACTCTCCGTTGGCATGTACCTCTAATATTTGGAAATGTTTTCCAAAAATTGACTTGTTTTGGAAAACGTTCATATTGAGCAATTGTATGGTTGATAGAGTCCAATTGTCCTTTTTGTTGTAGAATTATAACAAAACCAAATGCCTCCTAGGAGAACCTACTCTTTATATTATATTTTCCCCTAGATTACCTTTCCAAATACCATACTCATGCTTCAATCTTGTTTTATGATCCAACAATTATGGCTTCCTGAAATTCTCATTTTGTTCAATGGTGTCCTTCAAGTCCACTAGTAACTTTCCTTATGATTCCTTGAGAATTCTTTGGCTTGATACTAAATTCTAGGTGGATAGTTGGATTCTCCTATCCAATATCTTTCCAATGAATACTTTATTTCTCAATTCTGAGTAGTAAGCATAAAGTTGTAGCCAATTTAATATTGCTAATTCACCTCTTTTATGCACCTTCTCCCAAGTGCAAAATAATCTCAAACACCAACTTTGGCCACCTACAAAGGTAAATTCGTTAGGAACCAAGGAAACTTTTGTATGAAACATAGATAACAATGATGACATGGAATTCATAAAATTTATTGTATTGTCAATCTAATGCTCCTGTCAAAGACTACAGCAAAATGGAAATGACAACATTGTCCTTTTTCACTCATTTTCCCAAACTCCAAAATTTTAGCTAAACTAGTTATCTCCCAAACTGCGCACTTCTGGAAAAACTTCACTAAACAAATTTTTATATCTTTAAGAGTATAAAAAATGTTGAGTAGATAGAAAATTTTGGTTGGGATATTTAGGGTCCCTTTTCTTCCTTCAAAGTTTTCAAAAATACCCATAACACGCCCAAAAATAGTGGATTTCCCCCTATTTATGCATCTCCACACTAACTCCCTTTGAATTCGGTTGCGAGGCCAAATGGGTATCTTCATCCCTACTTTTTGAGTTGTCTATACAATTTTCACCCTTATCTAGGCCCTAGTTACCACGCACGGCCCACAACTTCAAAAGTCGTTATCGCACAATTTGTACTTGCCCAAAGCCCAAGGCAAGTGAGACAAGATTGGAGTAACAAGGGGGTGACCTATCACTGTCACATTAATAGGAAACCCCTTTTTGTTTAGGAGTATGTTAATATTACCCCAAGGGAGACGTCCCTAGTGACCTAAAGGGTTGATGAAGTTAAAGGAAGGATACAAGAATACCCCCTCTCACTGGTCACTCAAGTCAAAAGGTATTTATGTCTTAAGAGATGAAGCAAATGTAAATGGATGAATTGTACCTACCAAGAAGACGACAACAAGACAAAATATGGAAATTTCAAGTACAAAATTATATTGGTGCTTCAATAAGACAGTAAACCACTGAAATGTATGCTAGCTGATATAAAATTGCAGCAAAATGAAAGTTTACAGTAGCAATAAGTATTTTATAACAATTGCAAGAAATATGCCTCAAAATTGCTTGAAAAGGCAATGAAAAGGTAGCTTTTACTAGGAATAATGATAATCAATTGTCACAAGCAACTTCTGAGGATTTTAGCTAGCATTAAAATTCAGTTTTGCAGAAAATTTGTTGCAATTAGATGGTTATAGTTGTTGATACTGAGAGGGGGGTGAATCAGTATCAAGTACAATTTAAAACCTTTTTCATCTTATACTTAAACCATTCAACTATATCCAATGAGCAATGAACAATAGTATAAGAGTTACACCAATACACCACAATACATCATGCACAATATATGAAAAATAATCAATAGTTATTGTTCAAGGGAAGTAATGACTTCCAAAGGTAGCTACAGCTTCCAAATGTAAAGGGAGGGATAAACCTCCAAGAGGAAGATACAATCCTCTAATATCAAGAGAGATTTGAACTCTAAATACTTTCCCCTTCCTTCCACCCAAGAATATATGAGAGATAATAAAACTTTACATTAAATCATCACCATCAACCAATCATCACATAGAACATGATAATGCTTCCTGAGACTTCTTCAATTTATACAATTCTTCAATTCTTGGAGTAATCTGATCCTGTATATAATATTACTCAATGTATTCTCTAAAACTCCTCCAAGTTTCACTTCTTGAATCCTCCCCAAAAAGAAGTTATAGAAAGAATGGTAGACTTTATTCAATTCTGGTCTATTCAAGAGACCGAACTTGTACAGAATGCCTCGAGCTCAATATTTAACATCCGATTCTGAAACTCACACACAAGAAACTAAAATCCATACTATTTCCAATGAAATTTGTCCCATGTCATTTTGAATCTCGATGAATAATTTATGATTGTTTTACCCGGAACACTTGTTTATTGACTAGCTTCGGGACTAGTCACAAACCCTATCTTCCACATATTGTATCTCCATAATTATAGCGAATAAAGAGCTGAAATTTTTACCAAAGGTTCCTTGATATGTATTCTCAATACCATAGCGATTTCACCATCTGAATCGTTCTAGAAAAAAATTTATAGAAAAAATGGTAAGATGACCTGAAAATAACATACCTTAGAACACATCACCAAAAGACTTCATCCTCCCTTGAAATCCGGCCTTCTTTACTTCTTATTTCCTCTGAAATTCAACTTGTATCAAATGAATGTATAATGATTCTTATTTATACCATTTATGTCACTTCCTTTTAACATTAGGGCCGACCTAACACTTTCTTATTTTGTAATTCTTTTCTTTAATTATCTTCAGGGCCTACATGTACTTCCTTTGTCATCTTCAAAAATTCATTTCTCCTCAACCATGAGGATCCACGTGACGTGCCACATACCACTGGAAACAACATGATGTATACTATCCATCCATGGGTGTTGTATCTATATGTGCATTTTCCTTCATGTCCAAATACCTTCATCAATCTTGCGGTCCAAAACCCATGACTAGGGTTGACAACAATGACAACAACCAATCTTCCAACAGTAGCAATATTTTATAACAACAGAAAATATGTTAGTGAGATAGGTTAGGTTAGACTTAGTTTTAGTTAGTGAAAGATAGAAATTTCAAGGTTTCAATATTGGTTTGATCTCTCTACAAAAGGAGTGTAAGGACTAGTGCCTTTAGAGGGTTATGGAATCAAGAGTTCAGCAACATTCACTTGGAGTAAGCAACAAAATGATTATTTTATCCAAGTAAAAGATGAATCTTAGAATTGTAGTAACTTGAGTCTTCTTGGGATTCAATCTTTGGGGAGGTGAGCTACTAGAGAGTAGGCACTTCTAGGCCCTAGCGATTTTCCTCCTTCTTATATAGTTGAAGAAATATTTAGATGCAATCACATTTGATCAAGACCTCTAAAGAGCTAGCACTTTAGGGCTTTAGAGGATTTTCAATATAAACCAATTAGGCAAAGTCTAGCAAATAAAAATAGAAGAAGTAGTAACTTAAGCTCTTCACTTATAGGTTTTATCAAGCATGTAATTTCATAATCTTTATCATGAGCAATAAAATATACCATAACCATTCAAAAGTAATGAAAAAAAGTAGATTTACTTACTTCACCAAGAATAATCATGCATGAAAACACTAGATTACCAAATGACTTCACCAAAATTGATCCAAGTTGCAAGTAGAAGACTCCAAAAGAGAGGTGTGCATCACAATTTCAGCTAATAAACCCTAAGTAGGGTGCCTTTCAGTCGTCTTCCTCTTATGTGTGGAGTTATTATGTTAAAATGAGAGTACTTTATCTCTATTTATACAAAACTTTGACCCTTAATTAATTTTAGGTCAAAATTAAGGCTGACCTCGCCAATTTACATTAAAATCCAAATTTGACATAAATAAAATTAATTATCATCTAAAGACACCTCCAAGAGTGACGTTGAGGCCCTAATGTGGAACGTTGGGGCTATAATGTAGAATGCTTGGCCTCCAAAGGCTCCAGATGATGCCCACGTCACCAAGCTCACAACTGCCTCCAAAATGAAAACCCTAGCTATGGGTGACGTCCAGGGTCATGATGGTGATGTCCTGGGCCTTCAAGGGCCAACATCCATAAGGAAGAGCAAGATCTGCCTGGGTCTAGGTTTTCCAGGGTGCCTCCAAATCCAATGTCCTTCTTTCTTCCTAGTGGAAATATTCAATGTCTTAATTCCCCTAGTTGGGGTTACAACAACCATCTATGGGCTTTAAACCCCCATGAAGGTACGAGCTAATCATTCCCTTACATGTACTTGTCCACCGGGAAAGGTCCTGCAGCAACAAAAAGAATGCCCTTTAGGGGTTTATAAGTCACATGGATTATAGCATGTAAAACACATCCAATAATTAAATTACCCAAACATGTGCATCAAACCCCCCTTAACCCATACAAATTCTCAAAGACGTTATGCAATTTGACAAGCTAGGTTTGTAGAAAGGTCTCAGGGTGTCATGTTGGGATAACCTTCCTTAAGTTTGGGGTTCTTCCCAGGTGGGAGCCAATCCAGGTCATGTAAGTGTATGAGGTGGCATGGGGTAAGTGTTTGGGCATGGGGTGTAGTAATAACAGGGAAATATAAGTCTTACCTGTGGGTGCCTTTGTAGAGGGCGAGTTGCACCTTTTCATAGATGTTATTGTTTCCTAGCCCATTCATTTCCTTTTACTCTTAGCTTTATTTCTTTTGATATTTTTCTTTCGTGATTCAAGGGAATAGTTGAGGGACACTGTCCTCGCTTGATGACCAGAGGTGACAGCATTATCCACAAACATTTCACGAAGATGATAAGGTTGGATCATGATGAGACGCCCTTTCTCTTGGCTATGCCACCAAGAGCCACTACCCTGGTTTGGTGACGAGATAGGTGGTAGTGTCATACCGCTACATGCCCATAGTCATAAAAGGCTAACTCGTGATGAGACCTCCTATCCATCAACTAATACCTTGAGTGTTTATGTATCTTATAGTTTCCCTTTTCTTACTGAGAATTTTTTTACTGTTTTCATGAGAATCCCTGGGTGAAGCATCTCAAAGGTTTCAACATTGGATTTTAACTCTTGTCATCTACTTTTACCCTTTGGGCCTTTATCCCCTTCTTCCCACAAGGCAAGGTACAACCCTTCCTATCATGGCCAATCCCAATGCCCAAACAAAGGTAGGGGGACATGAGAGGAATAAAGATGGAAAGTGGTAAGTATGGAGGGAACAAACGATGACCTTTCAAAAACCCATCCCGTGGAAACCCATTCTAAAGGGAGATCAACTTACTAGGGAACCATGTCACCCTTCCAGGTATGAACAAGGAAAAGAGCATAATTTCCAAGAAAACTTCATGAAATGAAGAAGTATTCAATGCAACATATTCAAGTGCTTCAAAAATCAGAGTGACGCATACCATGATACCCGGACTCATTACCTCATGGAGCAATATTTTCTGCTACTTCAGAACCAAACTGGTGAAATGGATACTTTTGTTGCTAATAAATGGACTGCATTGAAGAAAAGAGGGGGCCTCCAGGGCCATTATCAAGCCGTCCATCTCTTATCACTCCATGTCTAGGACCTGTGGGCCTCGAGACATGATCTCCTTAGTTATCCCTAGGGTAGGGGATAACAATCACTATTTCACATTTTTAGGAAATGGATGAAGAATTAGTCGATGGCCCTCACTCACATTCTTGTATCCCTCTTCACCATGGATAGACACCTAAAATTTCATCCACATTCGAGTTAAATTGCTTCTGTTATTCCCAAAACAATTTTTCGGCTCCAAACTTTTTTTTCTTTTTTCTTTTTTTTGGTAAAAATGGCTATTTCTCCTTCCCTTTTCCTCCTTATTTGTTTCTCTTCTTTTGAAGCATGTCCATGCACTAGTAAAATTGTATTATGTGCCAATATTCAACACATACCCATTCCACAATGTGCAACGCCAATATTTAACGCATGCACCGCGCACCAATATTTAGTGCGCACAACTTTTATACCGCGCCTCAATATATAGTTTGCACAGCTTTAATACCGCACACCAATCTTCAACGCACACAAATTTTATATAGTGCACCCATATTCAGTGCGCGCAACTTTTATATCGTGCACTGATATCATGTACGTGCAATTTTTATACCGTACACCAATACCAATGCACACAATTTTTATCCCACGCACCAATATTCAATACACTACTTTTTGTGTCGTGCACCAGTATTATATGTGCGCCATGATTCCACTCCATGCACACAATACACACCAACAATTATACTTCACACAGCTTGAATATTTAACGTGCATGCACTGTGCAGCAACACTATATGTGTGCCACAAGCTCTACTCCGCACAACGCCAAATTTTAGTGTGCACACCCTTGCACCATTATATATATATATATATATATATATATAATTTGTGCATTACCATCTCTCCACCGCGCAACACCAAAATTTAATGTGCACACTTGCGCACCATTATCTTTTGTGCATCACCACTACTTAGTGCACGCAAATCATTTCTTCACTTAGTTGTTTTTTCCATAATTCTAACTCACGACCATCATCGAAATTCTCGACTCCCCTGTCTAAGACAAATTTAGTCGCTTGGAAGTCGAAATGACCCCTCCATTACAACCATTCTGAGTGCAATTTTGACTTGAATTTGCTTAGAAATTTGGGAATTTCACTCAGATTTCACCATTTTCCCCAAATTCGACACAACTCGAATGCTGAGATGACAAATTTACCAACTTCACATTGATCTCTAGCCCATACATGTTTGGTGTTGAACCAAAATCTTTGATACCATTCTGTAACGTCCCCTAGCTTAACCAAGGAACATTACTTGCGAAAAATACACATAAATTCAAAAATTTTCATTTAACTAAATTCTTGTAGCTTATCAGCTACTAGTCATACATGGTTAATCGTTGCAAATAACATTATTTAAATGTAGCTACATCATGTCGATCAACATGAATGTTGTGGCCTCACTGGTAAAACCTATGCGCGTAAAAGCCTTTGTACTGTGTGTGACAACTATTCACAGTGCACGTGCAACAGGCTTTGTGTTGCACGCAGAAACTATTCACTACACGTGTGAAAAATCCAACTACAACGTACCCAGCCTCCAAGATGAGTCTCATCACTCCAAACATGACTCTTTCTAATAATATACAAATTTAATAATTCCCCACACATGTATAAAATGAACCAAGGGGAAACAAGCCCATAAAATTACAGTAAAACAATACATCCATTTACCCATGGATCTAACAACACATATAAAAATGTGAATGCATCAAGTAATCAAACATCTAACACACATCATTCAACTATTCATATACATAGCAAAATAATCATAGTAAAAGAACATAACATTTGTTTGTTTATAAATATAACCAATTGGTTGCATACGAAGGATGAATATCCAAGCCATAGGCGTTGTTGTTCCAAATATCAAAAACAGGCCACCCCCGAGATGAAGCTATGAGTCCAAAAGGATATTTAGTCCTCTATCTATATACTCTCCGCACACAACATCCCCAAACCCAGGCTCTACTCCAACAAGAGTTACAATCCACCATCTCTCTCTTCCCCACATCCTACACAACCCAAGGAATGTACCACCTTCACTTCTCACAGTCCCTCGGGTTGTACCATTCATTAATCATGGAATCTAGTGCACTAGGTTGGATAGGAATCTCTTAGCTAGGAATTTAAGAACTCTCATCTCCTTCAAGAGTAATCACAATAGCCTTCACAAGGTACTTGAGCTATTTCATCATCAGAAAATGCATTATAGGCTGACAACCTATTTTACAGAAACAAAAGCCTCATTTCTAGCATAAAACACAACCAAACAATGGTTTCCTTCAAGAACATCATGGATTTTCCTCTTCCCCGCACTCATATCTCCTCAAGTTTCCCAAAATATCCATGTAAAATATATCCCCTTTATGCATATGTGTTTCCTTCTCTTTCCCTACCTTTATTCACTCACACTCTTCCCAAAGATGATTGTACTTCAACCCCGTGCTCCCAATAAATATGGGATGCGACTCCACACACCCACCCTCTTACATGTGTTTAATGATTGGCTTTGGGAACACTCAACAAGAAATAGAAGGTTATACACAATGATAATAATGGACTGGATTAATACCCATGCATAAATCGTCAACTTCCAGTAACGCAATCGGTTAAGGTGTGGGTTTTGTTTGCTAGGCGACCCAAGTTCAATACCCTTACGGTGATTTTAGATGGGATGAGACACCCAAAAATCCACCCATGTTAAGGGTTGGTGCGTCCCAGGTCGGGTGTGATCCCTGGGTGGTTTTGACGGATTAGATGCCCATAGGTTTTGGTTTCTTGGCCAATGGCTAAAAATGATGGCCCCACAAGTTACAGGCACATTTCTAATAAAAAAAGAAAAAAACAACCATGCATAAATCCCCCTTGGACCCCTCTCTCTTGTGGAATCGTATCCCCCCATTGTTCTTCATTCCTTTCATATTATAGCCAGTGATTATTATTTTATTAGTCATTTCAATGTTAATAATATACAATTTAGCCCCCATCCATATTAATCAATACAGGATCATTTTCATACATATATTGGCTCACTAGCCTAAATGAAATTTATACAATTACATTATAATTTGTGGGAATTAAAACTAGGGATGTTACATTCCCCTCCCCCTTATTTTTTCACTGTCCATAGTACACAACAATTCTAGGCTCATCAGTCTTTAATCAACATCACACGGGCATTCTAGCCTAATTATAAATTTATAGGCACTCTATCCCCAAAACTACAAATACATAGGCACTTTGTCCCCAAAACATATATACACAGGTACCCATGCCCCAAAAACTAGTTACATAACCCATTGGAACTCTCCTACAACTATCCTGATTTCCACCAACTCTCTTCCTCTGGACCTTCCCAACACAACTAATGTACCATTCATTTATCATGGTTGACCCAAGGAATGTTCCCCCTTCACTGTTCTCAATCCATCGAAATGCACCATTCGTTTATCAAGATATCATTGCAAACAGTGTTTAGTAATATCACTACTGGGATCTCAAGGGACTCACTGCTAGGAAGAACTACCATGAAAGAACTAACATAAACCTTGTTGCTTTAGTGAAACTCACACAAGAGTTCACTCATCAAGCCTGATAACCAGGTTCTTCAAAAGTTCAACTCACACAAGAGTTCACTCTTCATGCTTGACAATGTGGTTCTTTGACAGTGCAACCCACACATGAGTTCACTCTTCAGTTATGACAACCTGGTTCTTCTACAAGCCTAACAACTTACTACTCATACTATTCTCACCCTCTAGGCTCTGGCATCTCTTTCACTATTATATAGTTCCTCAAGCGATCCATCAATTGTCAAGGTCATATTGCACAAACGAATGTTAACTCGTTGCTAGACTTCCACTAGAAATATAAAACCTATGGCAATCATCCCCTCTACATCATATGCATGCAATCAATATGAGACATCATCATACAATTTTCAATTATAAATTCTCAAATCTGTTTTATACAAGAAAACATAATTTCCAAAACATGATTTTTATGCTCATTATTTTAGGCTTGCGCGGAAGTAGGCATCGTTCTTCTTTATGGGATTACATACATGCCATATCCAAGACCATTGTCCCTACATTTTCTCAACTTCAACTCAGCCAAACAGATTGTGAGAAATTTTAAATTATAAATTTTCAAAATTGTTTTACACAGGAAAACAAAATTTCCTAGGCATGAGATTTATGCTCATTATGTGTGGCTCACACGGAAATATGCATTGATCTTATTTATAGAATTACATCCATTCCATATACAAGACCATTCTTCTTGTAATCTTCTCAACTTTAACTCACCCAAATAGATTGTTAGTACTCATGCACATTTTCAATAGTTCATGAAATGATATCAAAATTGTATTTTACCAGTAATTCGATCATGTCCATCCCTTGCTTATTTAAAAATAGAATTCAATTATTCATCATATCATCTAGAATGAAATTATCATTCACTATACATGCATTATCACCACACTAATATTTTCATAATGCAATCAAATTTTACCAACAAATGATTCTAATGTGTTAATATCCATGGACACATCTACACAATGAATCCTTGCATTGACCCTGAAATACCATATGTTCATGTCATGTATTATACCATGTGAATTGGAAGGTATGGCCAATGCCTCAACACATTATCCAAACTCTTCCCCAATTACTTCCTTAATCATTTGGATACCTTCCTCTTCAGCCAATACACAACACTAGAAATATAATTCCCTTAGTGTTCTATTGTGTCGGCAAAGAGGTTGCAGTCCAAACATCGGTTACACGAGGGGAAACCATCAGGCACCTATATGAAACTATGTCCCTTCCATTTCCAACCACATCATGGCCTCACACATGACCATCTATATTGGCATTCATTGGTACGACAAGAGTAATGTATCTTGACTTAACTTGGTTATGATATCATAACCAACATAACATAATATGCAATTAAATTTTTCATTAATGCATTCAAGCATCGATAATTTTTGTATACTCAAATCCCTTAGCCTTTACATCAATTTTAAATATTTAAAAATTTAACTAAGGGAATTCCTACCTCAATTCCCTTCAACATTTATGCATCATAACAACTCCAAATGCATACATGCATGGATGTTATTGCATTAATTGATGCTACCCGACCAGTTGATATTGTTTTGGCAGCTTGCAGGCTCCCTCCATTGACCTATTTATCAACATCTTACCATCCTAATTCATTTTCACATGGATTGCTATCATATGTAGTAGCATCATCAACATCTTCGTCCATGCTATAAAAAAATTCTTGGATACACAATCCATCATTAGTCTTAGTCAACATCACACCATTGTTAATTCATGTATATATATCAGTGGACTACTCTCAATCTACAAACATGCCACAATCATGTCTATGTGCACAAACACACATCAATATACACTAAAAATTAAATTTTATCATGCCCACTTCATGCACGTACATTATATCATTCTTCTATGCATTATGCATTACTTCCATTATGCACTCCAGTGCATAATTATTTCAGTTTTATTTATTTATTTTGTTTTTTTTTCCACGAAAAAAAGCATAATTTTATTCATCCGAAGAGACAAAATTACATTTTTAAGGTTCTTTTAGAGTACATCACATCAGTGAGTATAGAGAGCCAAGACAAAAAAGGCAGTTGTGAAAAACATAAACCTTGAGAGAAATTGTCTTCCTCAACAAAACACATCAGAGGACAAGACAACATCAATATACATAGACATTGTGTTAGTCCATGTCTGATCCAAAGGAGCCTCAAAATAAATACATAATACATCTAAGCCAATATAAGGTCCATCGAGAAGAAAATCTAGCTAAGAACTACAAAGAGACATCATATACAAAACAAGGAGAAAACAAAAGGTTGATGTCGTGATCGCTTTAATGAACTTGGGAGATGTCATCTATGAATGGACGATGATAAAAGTCATACATCTCATCCCCAACTGATTCTGATACATTCCATTCACCGAAAAGGAGTTGAATCCTTGCTTTTGACAGTAAATCTACTACAGAGTTTTGTTTCCTGTAGACATGTTTTAGAGCAACGGAATGAAAAGAGTCCATAAACCTGAAAATCTCCTCCAATATAGGAATCAGTAAAATATTGTGGAAAATTTGAACCTTACAAGCCCAATTGATGACATTCATAGAATCCTCAAAATTTTGAATGGATTGAACCCCCTTCTCCCCAACAAATTGGAGTAATATCTTTAAAGACGTAAGCTCGACATAATTATTTGTTCCCTGAACCAGCCCCATTTTGATTTTAAAGAAATGGTTATCAAAGAGATACAACACCACTCCACCCCCACAAGATTGATTATCATTCTCGGAATCACCATCAAAAAAGGCCCAGGTCCTAGAAAAATCAATGAGTTCAGGATGGAAAACTCAGATAGCTAGAATATCCCTTTCCTAAGGAAAATGGGATAAAACCAAAAGGTCTTGTGAAGCAATGAGTTCTGGTGGTTTTGGGCTTATCCTTGAATATGTCAGAGTTATGTGCCATCCAAATGCCCTAGCAGACTATCAAAGGAATGGCTTTGATTTTCGTGTGTTCAGGCACATGAAGCCAATCCTTCCATGCATGTTCCAAAGAGGGGCCCTCCCAAACACATGCTTGTCTTAGGAGGGTCTAGGTATCTTTCCAAACTCGTTGAGTAAAAAGGCATGAAATAAGAATATGAACAGTAGATTCATTTTATTCTTTACAGAGAGGGAACTAACCTGGGCCAACACACTATCTCTTCCTCATATTGTCCCAAGTAGGGATCTTGTCATTTATAGTAGACCACATGAAAATTTTATCCTTCTGAGGACATTTTAACTTCCATAAACCACTCCACCACCAGCAAGGCTCCCTTTGAAGAAAATTAATATTTAGAGCCATATAAACCAATTTGGGAGTATAGACCCCATGCAGAGCCTTTTTCCAAACTAGTTTGTCCTCTTGATCAATAAGCCTGATATGCCCATCCCTAAGAGTTGAGATACAATTATCCCAAAACAAAGAGAGATTATCATCTAATCCCAAATAAGCAGAGCTCCTCCACCCTTGTTTCCATAGGGAAGTTGAAATCGGGTATGAAATTTGATTTAAAAAGTGAATATCATGTAGATGGAGCCGAGTAGTAAGATCATTTGGAATAATATGAGAATTCTCACTTCCTGGCCAGGGATCAACCCCTATACGAACACGATTACCTCTTCCAACTCTCCATACCAAACTGTCACCCACCACCAGGAAAGAAGAAACCACGGATTTCCAAATTATGGAGCAATTCGAATGGGACTTTATTAGTCTTTGAGTCCATTCATCCAAAGAATTTGGATGAATATATTTATGTTTCACCATAGTGGTCCATAGGTTGTCAGTTGAAAGAAGATGCCAACTGACTTTAGATTCTAATGATTTTGAGAACAAGAAAATATTCTTTAAACCCCAACCACCCAAAGCTTTGGGTCGAGAAAGTCGCTTCCATTTTTCCCATGGAGGAGTATACTAATCTTGAGACCCAAACCATATGAATCTAAAGCATATACGCCTGAAATTTTCTAAAATTCCCTTTGGAATACAAGCAAGAAACATCCAGTAAACATGGATGGCTTCCAACACCAATATTTCCATGGTTAACCTTCCAGCCCTAGAAAACCACTTGAAACTCCATAATTTTAGCCTATTTTCCATCTTGGATAGAATCCACCCCCAATCATATTTGTGATAGTAGTTAGGCTTTAGCTGTAACGCCAGATATTTTATACCATTAGAGAAATCTTGAGTTGGAAAAGGGAATAAATATCGATAAGCTTCGACAACCTCTTCCTCCAACCCAGTGAATGTAAGGGTAGATTTTTTAGGATCGATTATCATCTTGTGGATGAACGGAAGAGATTAAGGATTTATGCTAACTTCTCCACATCCCTAGGTCTCTCACTATAGAAATTAATCACATCATCGACAAAAAGAAAATGGGTAATTCTAAGACCCGAGGCGATCAGAATACCTTGAAATTCCCCTGCACTGACAGTCAACCCAATGGCTCTGCTTAAACCCTCCTCTAACAAAAGAAAAAGAAGAGGGGAGAGAGGGAAACCTTTTCCAAGGCCCTTTCTGAAGTGAGAAAAGGTGAGGCTGCACCATTAATGAGCATTGAAAAGGATACTGAAGAAATGCAAGACATCACCCATTTGATGAAAGGAACCTTAAACCCGTGATGAAGGACCAGTTTACACAATCATATGATTTTGAGAGGTCTATCTTCAGTATTTCCCCTTGATATCTGGAGGTATTTAGGTTGTGAATACCCTCCTGAGCCACCCCAATGGCTTCATGAATCTGACGACCTACCAAAAAACCAAATTTTTCTTGAGATATAGAGTCCCATAAAATAGGTTTTAACCGCTGAGCTATAAAGTTTTCCACAATTTTATAGATGCAATTGCATAGGGAAATAGGCCTAAACTCATCAAAATATTGAGGATCATCCACTTTTGGAATGAGCGCAATAAAAATCGATTTCAATGGGGCATGTATTCTCCCATTCTTTCTAGATTCCTCAACAACTTTCAAAAGATCAACACCAATAAGCTCATAGAAACCAATATAAAATTCAACCATCCACCCATCCGGCCTCAGGCTCTTATCTTTATGGAAACTGTGGAGTGTTTCTTTTAACTCAGCTTTAGATACATCAATAAATAAATATCTATTTCCCTCCTCATACAAAAATCAGGGGAAAAAAGCGCCAATCAGACAATATCATTGATATTATCTCTCGACTCAGCCCTAAAAAGTGTCTTGAAATTATTTTTTATGATCTGGTCAAGAGCCTCATAGGAAGAAAATTCACGACCCTCCTGATCCTTGAGTTTCTAGATGGTATTTGAAACTTTCCATCCTTTTTCATAAGCTTGGAATAATTTGGTGTTATCATCCCCTTTGTCTAGACAGATAGCCCGACTCTTTAGCCTCTAGGCAACCTCCTGACCTGCTAGAAATTTCCTTCATCGAGTCTCAAGAGCCTTTATGTCATCCTAGGAGGATGCCAAAGTAGAACTAGGATCAGCAGATTGATAAATTCAATCGAGTTGGGCTTCAATTTTCCTTAATTCTTTCTCATCATTTTCCTCTTCTCATGAGCCCAATGGATCACCAGCTACTTAATTCTTTTAAGATTTTCTACAAATTGAACTGCAGCAGATTGGCCAGTACCCGCATCATAACCGACTCAATTATCCTTTACAAGATTCTAAAAAGTATCATCAAAGAGCCAGGTGGCATTGAATTTGAATGGGGGCGCAGGTTTTTTAGGACTCCCTTCGATCTCCAATCAAATTGGCGAGTGATCATACTCACCCCCACTGCCAAACCATTGACGGAACTAAAGGGGAATATCCATCAGTTTTTCTAAGACCAGGAATAGTTCTAACCATTTTTCCACCCGAGCATCCTCGGTCTACATGTTCCTCCAAGTAGGAAGAAGATTCCATGGACAAATATCCAAAATACCGTTTGCTAACAGAAGATGAGTGAATAGAGAATATTGGTGATCAAGGCGGGCATTTGGGCCCCAAACTTTGGCCTCCCCCAAAGAAAAATTTAGGTCCCCACCTAAAATGATATTATCAACCTTGAGCAAGTCCATCTTGAGAAGAGAGTCCCAGAAAGTGTCCCTCTCAACATAAGGACCATACACATTTGAAACCCTAAATTCCAAACCCGCACCTTCCACCAAAATTTCCACTCTGATACAAGAAGCCCAGGCCTAAGAATTCAAAATCTTAACGTAGTGGGAATTCCACCCAATTTCCAAACCACCTGACCTGCCATTTGCATCAATACCCATGAAATTCTATCTAGGAAGCAACGTTTCTAGATTTTGAGTCACAAATACCGCATCTGCCATCGTTTCTTGGAGAATAATAACATCAGGATGATAAAGAGTAACCAATTGCTTCAGGGAGGATTTCTTTTGGGGACTCACCAAAACCCCATAGTTAAATGTGAGAAATTTCATGGAGGAACGCCATCAGGGGAGTTCACTGCTCTAAGAGCCCCGAGAATATATTGTTTCTTGCATGAGGCAATGTCGAGTAAATTTCGATTTTGATCCTTTGAGAGATGGGAGATACAACCACGACCCTTCTTGTATTTGTGGGAGTTGATATTTTATCCTAGCCCTAAACCACCCACCAAAGGGGCCAAGACGGACCTACTCTGAAGCTAAAAGCATATTTCCCTTTTTTCGGATCCATAAGCAGAATGTCCGTCAGAGGATCGATAAGATGGGGAGTCGAGATGGGATTTTGGGAGAATGGAACATGAATCGATGGGAGGAAAGGTGGAAAAGGGGGAAAGAGAGTCTTCCCATTGAGCCAAATAATTAGGGAAAGGGAGATCTTGAAGGTATGGGGAACAATCTATTTTGAGAAATTTAAAAGCATGAATCAAACCATTAATAGGAGGGGGGATAGAAAGTTGCATACCTAGGAGAGAACCATAAGGATGTTGTCGGGAATACCCCTGAGGAGAAACAGTCTCCACCACAGAAACCGTTGGGAGAACCAAAGCTAAAGCCTCCATTGAAGAATCTAGATATCGCCCACCCGAGTCCCACTAAGAATCCATTAGAGCGCGACCCAACGAGCTATAGGTACTCGAGGAAGTGGAATGAGAGATAAATCCCACATTTTCATGCGGACCCAGATGCTTCCTGGGCCCAGAGGGGGAAGGGTTTTTAGAGCGGCCCGAGAATGGAAAATTACAATATTTGACAATGTGACCGTGTTCATGGCATCTGTTGCAGCGGAAAGGCACGCCTTCATAATCCAGAATATAAACCCGAGTTCGACCCCTATCTATAATGTTTAAATATTTTNGTTTACAGAGACAAGAATACGAGTCACCGACATCTCCCTAGACTCCAAAAATGACATGTTTGCATCCATAAAATTCCCAACATATTTCTGATAGCCTGAAAACACTTGACAAGCCAAAGGTGAGGAAGAAGGTCGGGAAAACACACCCAAATAGGGATGGAATCCAACCGTTCACTAGAATAATTGAATTTAGTACCCCACATTTTTTAGAGGACCGGAGAAGAATCAATAAACCAACACCTCTGAAGAATAGTGTTTTCCTGAGAAACCTCCACAAATTTGATCATAAACCACCCCCTAGAGAGACGACTGATCTTTGGGAGAGGGTTAAAAATTGAACCCTATGCCTCCCACACCTTAAGGGTTTTCTCACCGAAATGTTCACCATAAGCTTTCTGGACAACATTTGTATCTGCCATATCAACGATTTCAGCCATAGATCAATCTTCTCCTAAAATGAGATTTGAGTCCTCTTAGAAGCCGCTACACATTTATTTTTTCTTCTACGCTTGGAACCAACAAAATTGGACAAAGGACTTGGATGGGTTAAGGTAGTTGCAGCCCCCGATGCCCCCCACAATCACCATCCTAGCCAATTAGATTCATGGGGAGACGATTTGGAGAAATGAACCCTTCTGAATGCGATGGATGACCTTGACCAAAAAGAGGGCCCAGCCCAATATCAGGGTAGAGGCAAGAGGTCAAAAAATCTGGATCCAAAACCTAAAAACCTTCGGTGCTTTGGATCATAGCAGACGTATCTGAACATTGTATACCTTCATAACTTGGAACCAGAAAAGATAGTCCTTCCAAGAGAGAGCTAGGGAGGGAGGGCTCCAGAAATAACCAAGATACCTAAGTTGAAGGCATCGAATACAAAGGATCCTGTGAATAGGAGGTGGGAGAGACCCCCAGGGACGAACAAACCCCAATGAAACATGATTGAGGCAGAGAAGATAGATCCGGAAACTGAGAGTAAACAAAACCCAATTATGAACCCTCAGAAAACGGAGGCTCGAGCACCAAACCTATTAATGAGCTAACAACTGCTACATCGGAAATGCAATAAGGAGAATAAATCTGAGAAAATACCCTACTATGATCCTCCATATTAGCCTTCGAAAAGCATGAACCCAAGACAAATAAGGGAGGGTTTCCAGATAGTTGTTCCCAGGCTAACAGTAATGAAGGGTCCGGTGAATATTCCACCTCATCGTCATATATCGCCATATTTTAAAGGTAGACAACCACATAATAGCCTGCTCACCAAAGAAAGATCCCTCCACCGTCCTCTAACCATAGGCTGGTTAATAAAACCGCAGAACTTGTCTGAAAAGAATAGGAATGATGGTTTGGGCCTATGGAATAGAAAGGAAACCACAGAGCCATCTCCAAATTCACCGCTTTTCACTCATTTCTTTTGTTATTGTAGATGGTTGTCCTTGAATTCTTGTAGATCCTTGCTGCTCTACACTACCATTTTGTTCATCTTCACACCATTGATTCTTCTTCCTAAGCATATTCCATCCAATTCTAACTTGACTATGAAGCATTTACAGCCAATGTGCCTTATTGGCAATTTCCCCCACTCAGGAAAACATGCCCCAACTTTACCCTCCTAGAAATCATCTCGTGCATTGGAATGATGTAATTTCTATCATTCCACCTTCTAATGCTGCAATATTTTCTAACCTTCTTAACCCTTTAGCAACGTACAATTTTTCTTGTGAAGCCTTGTTCATCTTCTCAAGACTAAACTAATTCCATTGGAATGATATATTTTTCCAATGATACTTAGAAGTGAAATTCAACTTTGATTTTTCCATCCTTCCTTTCACCTGTACCAAGCTTTCACTACTCACTCTGATAACATAAGTTGATTTCTTTCTTTGGGTACTTTTACATACAACTATTTAATCCATAGGTTAACCATTATTTCTTCTTTCATTTGTATGCTTTCACATAGAGATGACTCATCCACTCCATGACTCACACCTCACCTCATGAGACTCTTTCTTTTATTTTGCAACAAGCTTTGCCACCTTCACTACATCTCTACTTTCAAGGCTATGGAGTCCTCCTTACCTCCCTATGCATGCAAATAACATTCTTCACCTACTAAATTCATGTTAAGATGAGAATATATATTGATTTTCCTTTGATTTCCATTCAGATTTTGCATAAGCTAAATACTAATCCGTCTACCCTATTCTTGAGTCCTTTGCCAATCTTTCAGAACTTTCTTTGTAGACCTTCACTTCCCTCTACAGTTCTTTGATGCTTCAACCAACTATATAAGCTATACTTGATTCCCTGTCCAATGGATCCTGGGATTAAATTTAGCATAGATACACACAATCTTCATTTATGGAATCTACGCTTTTTCTAGTATTCCCTTCACATAGCACTCTTTGCTTGAGTTCTTTTCTCGTTATTAACAATGCCTTGTTATTAAGATCAACCTCTTTTATTTATAAGGGGGTTTCACTTCCAAAGGTACCCCTATACTCGTGAATAGGCATTTTCATGGGCATAAATACTCTTATTTTGAACTAGTACTCGCCTTTGGCATGTACCTCTAACATTTGGAAATGCTTTCCCAAAATTGACTTGTTTTGGAAAAAATTCATATTGAGCAATTGTATGGTTGATAGAGTCCAATTGCCTTTTTTTGTTGTAGACTTATAACACAACCAAATGCCTCCTATGAGAACCTACTCTTTATATTATTTTTTCCTCTATATTACCTTTCCAAAGACCATACTCATGCTTCAATCTAATTCTATGATCCAACAATTATGGCTTCCTAAAATTCACATTTTGTTTAATGGTGTCCTTTAAGTCCACCAGTAACTTTCCTTTTTATTCCATGAGAATTATTTGGCTCAAAACTAAATTATGGGGATTCTCCCATCCAATATATTTACAATGACTACTTTATTTCTCAATTCTAAGCACTAAGAAAAAATTTATAGCCAATTTCATATTGCTAATTCACCTCTTTTCCGCACCTTCTCCCAAGTGAAAAATAATCTCAAACACCAACTATGGCCATCTACAGAGGTAAATTTTTTAGAAACCAAGGAAACTGTTGTATGAGACATTGATAACAATGATGACATGGAATTCATAAAAAAATATCAGATTGACAATCTAATGCTCCGGTCAAAAACTGCAGCAATCTGGAAATGACAACTTTGTCATTTTTAACTCATTTTCCCAGAGTTAGAAATTTTAGCCAAACTGGCTATCTCCCAAACTGCACACTTCTCGAACAACTTCACTAAACCAAAGTTGTCTTTCTTGATGAGTATACAAAATGTCTAGGAGATAAATTTTCTGGATGGATGATTTAGGGTCCCTTTTCTTCCTTCTAAGTTTTCAAAAATCCGCATAACGGCTCCAAAAATAGTGGATTTTCCCCTATTTCGGCATCTCCACACTAACTCCTTTTGAATTCTATTGTGATTCCAAGTGGGTATCTTCATGCCTACTTTTTGGGTTATCTGTACAATTTTCACCCTTATCTAGGCCATAGTTGCCGAGCATGACCCACACCTTCAAAAGTCATTATTTCGCATTTTTAGGAAAATGCAAGAAAAATTAGTCGATGGCCCTCACTGGAATTCTTGTCGTTCTTGTCACCATGGACAAACTCATGCAAATTCGAGTGAAAAAAATTTTGGGCTCCAGACTTTTTTTCTTTTTTTTTGTAAAAATGGTTATTTCTCCTTTCCTTTTCCTCCTTGTTCTCTCCTTTTCTTTTTCTCTTCTTTTGAAGCTTGTGCATGCACAAGTAAAATGGTATTATGCACCAATATTCAACATGTACCAGTTCCACAATGTGCAACGCCAATATTTAATGCATGCACCACGCACAAATATTTAGTGCACACAACTTTTATACTACGCCTCAATATACAGTCTGCACAACTTTAATACCACTCACCAATCTTCAACACACACAAATTTTATATTGTGCACCCATATTTAGCACACACAACTTTTATACCATGCACCGATGTCAAGTACATGCAATTTTTATACCGCACACAAATATCCAATGCGTGTAACTTTTAGGTCACGCACCAATATCCAGTGCGCGCAACTTTTTGTGTCGCGCACCAGTATAAAGTGCGCGCACTGTTTTATGTCGTGCACCATATTCATAGCATGCAACTTATGCATTGCACACCCATATCCAGTGTGCACAACTTTTTGTTTCGTGCACCAATATTCAGTGCGCACAAATTTTTGTGTCGCATGCCAATATTATGTCTGCACCATGATTCCACTCCATGCATGCACTGCAAACCAACAGTATGTGTGCACCAACAAATCTGTTCTGCACAACATGAATATTCAACACGTACACACTATGCACCAACACTATACGTGCGCCACAAGCTCTGCTCTAGGCAACGCCAAATTTTAGTGCCCACACCCATGCACCATTATATATATATATAGAGAGAGAGAGAGAGAAAGAGAGAGAGAGAGAGAGAGATCATTACTAGCTCTGCACCGTGCAACGCCAAAATTTAATGTGCACACCTGGGCACCATTATTTTCTATGCATCACCACTACTTAGCACACACAAATATTTTCTTTACTTCGCTGATTTTTCCATAATTCTAACTCGCAACCATTGCGACCATCATGAAAATTCCTGAATATTCTATCTAACATAAATTCATTCGCTTGGAATTTGAAATGACCCCTCCATTACAACAATTCTGAGCGCAATTTCGACTTGAATTTCGTTAGAAATTTGGGAATTTCACTCATATTTCACTGTTTTCCCCAAATTCGGCACAACTCAAACGATGAGATGGTGAATTTCCTAACTTCATGTTTATCTATGGCCCATACAAGTTCGGTGTTGAACCAAAAATTTTGATACCATTTTGTAACGTCCCCTAGCTTAAACGAAGAACATTACTTGCAGAAAATACACATAAATTCGAAATTATTCAATTAACTAAATTCCTCTCGTTGATCAGATATGAATCATACATGGATTTAATCATTGCAAATAACATTATTTAAATGTAGCTAAATCATGTCGATCATCATGAATGGTGCGGCCTCACTGGGAAAAACCATGCACACAATAGCCTTTGTACTGCATGTGACAACTATTCACAGCATGTGCGAAATGGGCTTTGTATTGCGCACGGAAACTATTCACAACACGTGAAACAAATCCAACTGCAACATACCCAACCTCCAAGCTAAGTCCCATCAGTGCAAACATGACTCTATCTACTAATATACAAATTTAATAATGCCCCACACACATATAAAATGAACCAAGGGAAGCAAGCCCATAAAATTATAGTAAAACAATACATTGATTTACCTATGCATCTAACAACACATACAAAAACATGAATGCATCAAGTAATCATACAACGAACACACATCATTCAAATATTCATATACACAGTGGAATAATCATAGTAAAATATGATAACGCTTATATGTTTATAAATATAACCAACTAACTGTGTACGAAGGATGAACCTCACAGTCATAGGTGTTGTTGTTCCAAATCTCAACAACAGGCCACCCATGAGATGAGGCAATGAGTCCATAAGGAGATATGGTCCTCTATCTATCTAATCTCCATATAGAACATACCCAAACCCGGGCTCTACTCCTACAGCAATTCTAATCCACCAGCTCTCTCTTCCCCACAACCTGGAAAACTCAAGGAATGTACCCCCTTCACTACTCACCGTCCCTAGGGATGTACCATTCATTTATTAGGGCTTCTAGTGCACTAGTTTGGACAAGAATCTCTTAGCTAGGACTTAAGTAACTCTCAATTGCTTCATGAGTACTCACAACAACCTTCACAAGGCAATTGAGCTATTTGATCATCAAAAAATGCACTACAGGTTCACAACCTATTTTACAGGAACACAAGCCTCATTCCCATCATAACACGCATCCAAACAATGGATTCCTTCAATAACAGCATCACTGGTCATTTTCCTCACACTCATCTCTCCTCAAGCTTCCCAAAATATCCATGTAAAAACTACCCCTTTCTACATACGAATTTCCTTCTCTTTCCCTTGCTTTCTTCACTCACACACTTCCCAAAGATGATTGTACTTCAACACCATGCTCCCAATAAATATGGGATGTGACTCCTCACACCCACCCTCTTACATGTGTTTAATGATTGGATACACCCAACAACAAATAGAAGATTATACACTGATAATAATTCGGGGAAGTGGGTTGGATTAATACCCATGCATAAATCCCCCTTGGACCCCTCTCTCTTTTGGAATCATATCCCCCATCATTCTTCCTTCCTTTTGTATTACATTCAGTGATTATTATTTTATTATTCATTTCAATGTTCATAATATTTAATTTGTCCCCCGGCCATATTAATCAATACGATATCCTTGCCCCAAGCATACTGGCTCACTAGCCTAAATGACATTTATGCAATCACACTGTAATTTGTCGAGATTAAAACTAGGCATGTTACAATTGCCAATGTAACCAGGCTACTCCTCACTTGGACAATTGTTGTTGAAATTGTAAAA
Organism: Picea engelmannii; assembly: GCA_009831015.1. Lineage (NCBI taxonomy): Eukaryota > Viridiplantae > Streptophyta > Pinopsida > Pinales > Pinaceae > Picea > Picea engelmannii. The sequence goes on from ML803382.1 coordinate 242,049, forward strand.
AGTAAAGGTAGAAATACTTATGACAAAAGAGAATTTCCAACTTCCAACATTCTTGCTATTTTGATTTACCACAACTGAGAAATTATGTGTAATTCCATAGAGGATACCAGTTGGAATTCTCCCATTAACATATCCTCTGATAGTAAAGGGGGAACTAGAATAGGCTATCAAATTCTCTATATTAAGACCCGCATAAATAAAAATGATTTCCATAATTCTCACACTCCCAATAGAAGAGAGAAAATACCCAGTATAAGGATTGTTTGTCTTATCAATATTTACCACATTGCAAGGAGAGTTGACAGAATAGAGACCTAGAAAAGTGAAAGGACTACGCCCAAAACTTGAACCTTAGGAAGACGAAGGGAGACTTGATAAAAATCCAATCCCGTTGAAATTGGAACTAAGAGACTGAAACTCTCCAAAAATCAATCTGACAAAGGAAAAAAAAAAGAGAGAAAGGGAGAATTATAGACATGCCAAGAAAGAAACGAACCAGCAGTGTAACACCCACCACCACCTATAACCTCTCCTTCCCAAATGTAGTAAAAATATTGAATGAAATCACCCAAACAGACAATTCCATCACCTATATTGTGTCATATAACAAAAATCCAAACTTGTATAGAAGATACAGCAGGACACAAACTCAACATAAAAGACCAACCTCTTAAGAAAAAATTAAAAGAGATGAACCTGGAGACCAGAATATGTTTGGTCAGCTAAGAGTGGACATCCAGCATCAAATCAAGATCTCCCGCCAACCTACTCCAATTCAATTCTAAAATATCACAACAAGGTTGATCCAAACCACATAGCATGAAAGGAAAATACCATCCATATTCCAGAAATATCATTGCTCACACAAACTCGCCATAATGGAGCCAATAACTCCATATTGAATATAACGAATAGGACAACCGTAAAAACACTCAAACCAAGGCTCCAAATACCACCCTTTCCAAAATTTCAATAATCTTACCATGGATTAATCTATATGAAGAAATTCCAATTCCCCATTAACCACAATTTCTCCCTCCCCAAGGTTGATCCATGTTTTTCCAAATTGTCTGTTGTGCTATTATGCTCGCATAAAATATGAAAGACCTTAAACTTTTCAAACCCATAGAGAAGAATGAGAACGAGATATAAGACCCTAGGAATGACCTTATTTGCAAGTTCCTATTGATTGAGAAGGGCCATAATCACTATCATGCAGTCCCCCAAAAGGATGACCTTTCGTAAACCAAAAGCCTTTGTGATCCTAATACCTTGTCATAAGGCATACACTTCAATTGAATTATTTGTGACCTTGCCTAGTCTCTAGGAATACTAGACCAAATTATTTTCTTTGGGATCGCTAATTATCCCGCCCCCCACACTTTTCACCCCTAGGTTATTCCGGGAAGCCCCAACAAATAAATATTAGAGTGTTGTTGGGAAAGCCACTCCTTAAATTATGAATTGGACAACTTGATTTCCCATTTTGGGTTTTTATTGCGTTATTTTTTATCATGGGATGGAGGGGGGCCCAAATTGAACTTATTCATCTAATGAAGCTCACAATCATCTAAAAATCGATCCATCCCTTTAAGACGATACTGCATGTTTTCAGATAATAATGAGAGAGATTTAATGGCCACTTTCTTGGGGAGTTTTTTTACATCCTGGAAAATGGCTTTGTTTCGGAACAACCAAATACACCAGCAAACATACTTTGGAAGAGCTTCCCAAATTCTTTTAAAATTTGCTTTGTGTTTGAAACTGCCTTGATATCTTCTCCACCATTGAGAAAAGAGGACAGAGCAGACAATATTCCAATGGAACCTATGCTCAATACCATCTAACACCAATGACCAAATCTCCTTCGAATATATGCATTCCACAAACAAACGCTGAGAAGTTTTTGTTAGGATATTTAGACACTTAGGAGTTAGTTAAGATCAACTTAGTCTAATGTGTCATTAGGTAAAAGTGTGTTTCTTTAGTATGCATTAGTATGCATTTGTTGTTAGGAAATTTGACAGTCACGATATGTTCCCGACATAGTATGATCTAATGGTTCATATTCTCCTTGATCTTAATGGCTACATTGATCTGTGGCTTAGCACGTCATTGGTCCATGATCTCTATATAAAGAGCATGGAGGTTCATTTGTCGATGATCAATTGTGAGAAACTCTCTTGTAAATCTCTTTGTAAATTTTTATTTTTCATTAATAAATTGCTCCAAGTGGCCACGTTGGTTGGGGTCGTGGATGTTTCCCCGTAGGGGTTTTACCATGTGAAAAAACCAGTGTGTTAATCTTTTATATGGTTGTGTGAGTGGTTATTGAAGGTGTTTTTCCTCTATTGGAATACTTTTTTTGTCTAACATGGTATCAAAGTGAATTTGAAGACTTGAAACCATTGTATATCGAGATCGTGAAGCCATGTTGTCTCATCTCTGGTTTTTGTCATTTTCGTACATTTCTAGGTTGAGAGGTGTTAGAATATGATGGATGTACTCGTTTTACCATAGACAATATCACTATTGTCACCCAACCATAGGCCAAAGCCACCCTCCGAGCACCTTAACCTTGACAGAGAATCACTTCAGAAGAAAACCCTAGGCTAGATAGCCAAACAAAAGGTAGAACACCTTTCTCCAAGGATAGCGCACCAAACAAGAGATGATCAAATAGTCCAAACCATAACCAAGAGATGGTCCAAGCCAAAACGTAATATTCTAGCTGCAATGGCAACTTCTCCTCCAAACTTGCGCACAAACTAGATAACTACAGTGTGTACAAGTAAGATCTACAGTTCTGAGAATGCCTGCCAGAATGAAGACTAGCCTCCTGTATTTATACTAATTTTGGTTAACTGTCTGGGCTGACTTCTCATTCAGGGTGCCTATTTACTTAATATATAATATTTCTTCTGGCTGACTTCTTCTCTTGGAGGCTAATAACCTAATATAAATTATCCTCTTGAGCCGACTTGTCTTCTAGGGTTATTAGCCAACTCATTAGGGTTTATTCTTGCTTCCCGGAATATTCTATTCTCGTCAGGTTTACACATGGAGGTAAATACCTCTCACAGCTACCATAATTGTTGGACACACCTACCACACTTAGAGGGGGGGGTGAATGAGTGTGGGGCTCTTTTACCAAAACTTCCCTCTTGCACAAAAACTCATCAATTAGCATTCAACATTTATTCATTGCCCATTGCTATCATTTATAACCAGTTAGATGTGAGCACACATCAGCAACATATATCAGTGATATATCATCAACAAGTCATCACCACAATGAACACAAAGAACACAAGATGTATGTACAATTTTATTTTTATTACGGACTACAATCCTTGGGGTTTATCAGCAACAACTGAATAGAGTACAACTCTACAAGAGCACCAGCTCTA
>ML803382.1:247104-264052 GCA_009831015.1 Picea engelmannii
TCTTCATCAATGCATCATATCAATGATCCATCTTTATCAATTGGTTTCCACTTGGACATCTATCATTCTCATCAAGGGCATCATATCAATGATCCATCTTTATCAATTGGTTTCCACTTGGACATCTATCATTCTCATCAATGGCATCATATCAATTACTTGACATCAATCAAACCAAACCATTTACATCAATGACATATGATCCAACAATCTCCCAAATAATCAAACCATTGGCATTAATGACAACATGATCCAACAATAATATCAACACTCCCTCCTAGCAAGGGAGGTATTGAAGACAATGGTCTTGAGCACAAACATACCATTGAATCAGTAGCATCATCTTAGTCGTACAGACTACATCAATATTAGATCACGAGCACTATCATCACTATCGATGTCATCAACTGCATCATATTTTGAAACCATACTCCATCTGAGTAATCAAACATGATGTTGAATAAGTCACTCACTCCATAGAGTGACACAAGAACCATTCTTCTAATATGGACATATGTCTTAGAAGAGTAAATGTCTTGGACCATTTTTCGTTTGGGAAATCTCTGTCCATTGTTCATCCATCTAGCTGATAATCATTTCCAACATTGTTGATAGTCTTCAAGGCAATGAGAACAATATCATTCAATAGAACACAACTGTGTCTATCCATAGTAGTACACAACTACAATCCAATAGTACACTACCACACCAAGTAACACACAGATACTTGATCAATGACATATAATCACAATCAGTGGAACACATCCACCACAATAGCATACATCTACCATCTAGATACATACAATCTCCATAACAATCATCCGATATCAACCTGCACAGAAAACATTGTTATGATATAAACTGAATCATCTGGGCCATTCTTCCACTCACATCTATGAGATCTGGAAGAGCATATGCCCTCAGAAAGTCAAACATCAATGATGAGCTATCTGGACTATTCTTCTCAAGCAAGGAAGAATAATTGTCCTAATTTTTTAGCCTGGACCATTCCCCACCCTAGGCCATTCCTCCAACACTAAACAAAGTGTAACCTGGAGAGAATGAGTCTACCCTAAGGAATGTCTGTCCCTAATTGTTGAACCTGGACCATTCCCCACCCTAGGCCATTCCTCCGGCACTAAACAAAGTACAACCTAGAGAGAATGAATCTGCCCTAAGGAATGATTGTTTGTACCATTTCCTAAGGAAATGATTGTCCTACACCAACCTCCAAAACAGACCATTCTTAGAAATTTCTCACAACTGTGAGCTTCGAAAGAATGACTGTCCGGCGAGGCAGGTCAGTCTTCTTGAGTAACCCTCAAGAAGAGAGACTACCCTAGACCATTCCCCATGTTAACCAGAATGGGAAATCGATGTCTATGGTACATCAGAAATCCATCGAACCATTTTCCTTACGAAAATGACCGTTCGATCTGGATCATTTTCCGAGATGGAAAATGCCTGACCGTCAGAAATCTCAAACCACTTTTCGAACTGGAAAGGAACTGCTCATCCTAGAGCATTTTTCGAACTGAAAAATGACCATCCATAAATCAATAACACATCAGTGCTCCCTCCCAACCTGAGATTCATCTCTTCCTTTTTCAATAGGGAAGTCATCTTTACAAGCTCCAGCTTGAGTACGCAAACTCTTTCATTTTGGACAGAGGCTTTACCAAAATGTTTTCTTATCTGCTCATATGTGGAGATATATATATATATATTGGAGAACCACTTCTCTTTTCTGGACTTCATCATGGAGAATGTAATGCTTTAGCTCAAAGTACTTTGGTCTTTCTGGAACATTGGTTTTCTCTGAAGGCTTCATATAACTTTGATCATTACAGTATAGCATAGTTGAATTCAACTCCTTTTGTTTCCTACTAGCTCATAACATCGTGGCAAGACTCAAATTGGAACATATCCATGTAGCACTGCTTCTGTCACCATGAGATCTTTGTCATGGATTGGCAATCCATCATCCTGATCTTCTGAGTAATCATTCTAATACAATATCTCTGTTATAGAAAGTCTTCACCACACTTTTGTTGTGCATTGGAGGTTCTCCACCAAGTTGTCTTCTTCCATCTGTATACAAGGGTCTCTTTCTTGTATACCTCAAAGCATTGAGGTTTCTCTGCATACGCTCTTTGTTCAAGTATTCTGGAGAACAGTCATTGCATTTATCTGATGTCAATTCCAACTTATGGATATTGCAGACGATATAATGGCTCATGTAGAGATATATCTGGTTTATTAGAACAATTAATCATCATAGTCTTCTCCCTCCATCTGGGAGAACATCTAGTTCTGGATATCGCAATGCTTACATTCATAAGTCTTTCATACATTGTTATTCATCACAACTTCCATTACTTCTGCTTGATTTCTTTTAGTGAGTTCAATCAGGCTAGTAATCTTGTGATTCTCGATACAATGACTGGTTTTTTTGGCTTCTCTTTCTTTCTTGGAATATTTATGTTCCTCCTCATGTTTCTCTTTATATCTTGGGTCCATGGAGTTTTCTATAGATTCCATGCTCTGAAGATTCCAACTTCTTCCTTTCATCGTAGGATCATGGATGTGGATGGATAACCAGGGATACTTTAAGGCTTCTATAATTTATCATCTTCAATGGATCATAGGATTAGCTCCCTCCTAATCCTTGCTTCATGTATGAATGCATGATCTTCTTTTGGTAATATATAATCGGCTCCCTCCATCTAGGAGATTCCATGCTTCCGTCTTCATCCTTATTCCCTTCTGCAAGGTGTTACAAATCTTTTTCCAATTTCCTCTTGATTGTTGACTTCTTTCTGTCTTTACTTCTTCTAGGTTTCTTTCATATTTTGGCTTATATTGCAGCTTGTCTTATAGTCATAGTGATAGCAGTCCTTATCTTGTTGTTCTTCCATAAGTATAGTTTCTCTTTGAACATATTATCTTCTAAGAAATAGATATGCAAGATATGTACCGAAAACATGGTATGTACAAGAACTATGAAGAGTATTGTTACCTTGTCTTAGAAGAAGAATTATATTTTTTCATGCTTGGCTTTCTTTGAGGGTTCCCTTTCTTCGGCAACTGATTCTTCGTGTGTTTCCTTCCTTTTCTTTAACTCGAGACAATGATTCTTGTAGTGACCATAATTTTGACAATTGAAGCATTTTATCCTTGACATATCTTTCTCTTTATTTGTTTTCTTCCTGAAGCCAAACTTCTTTTTGTTCCTGAAATCCTTGAACCTTGCTATGAAGGCTTGATCATCATACTTCTTTTGGGGTTTCTCTTTTGCATTGATCCTTGATTCTTCTTGAGCACAACAAGTCCAAAGTTCTTCAAATGTAGGATACTCCTTCCTTGTGTTCATGCTTGCGGCAAATGCATCCCACGTCTTGGGAAGACCATTGAGTACTATGTTTACCAATTCCTTCTCTGAAATGATCTCTTCAATAGCTTGTAGTTGATCTCTTAACTGAGATATTCTCACAAAGTATGATGTTATGCTGTCATCATCATTCATGTTCATGTCACGGAGCTCATTCTTCAGACTCATTACTTGTCCAATGTTTCTGATTGAGAAGAGGTTTGTTAGGGCATCGTACACCTTCTTCGATGGGTCAAGATGGAAGATGTAGGGTATCAAGTGGTATTTTATAGAGTCCACTATGATACTCATGGAATTGATGTCATCGTCTTTGAAATTCTCCATAACCGCAACGTTCTGTGGTTCCTTCTCTTTACCTTCTTCAAACTCTGGTTCCACGATCTTTCCTTTCACGATATCCAACACTTTATTCTTGGCAAGGATGATTTCAATCCTTTTCTTCCACGCTCTGAAGTTAGAAGCTCCATCTAACTTGTTTTTTGACTTCATAGAGTAAGTCATGGTTGCTTTGACTTAGTCAACCCTAGATTTGACCAAAAATTCAAACTTGGTGTCTTGGCTTGCTGAGAGTACCGGGAGATGCACTAGGCTAGGGAGCACTAGTCTATCCAAAAATTAGGTCAATCCCTTCACTTAAGGTGCCTCAACGAGAGGTTTAGGGTTTCTACAAATGCACCTGCTAGTAACCCTAGTGGCAATGATTTGGTGATTGCTCCTGCTAGAAACCCTAGCGGCAGTTCTTCAACAAGCTTAATATCCTTATGTCTATGCTCCCTTCCAGTGGTTAGACTGAATGAAGGAGGTTTGGGCCCACAACCTGTTAGAATATGATGGATGTGCTCATTTTACCATAGACAATATCACTATTGTCACCCAACCATAGGCCGAAGCCACCCTCTGAGCACCTTAACCTTGAAAGAGAATCACTTCGGAAGAAAACCCTAGGATAGATAGCCAAACAAAGGGTAGCACACCTTTCTCCAAGGATAGCGCACCAAACAAGAGCTGATCAGATAGTCCAAACCATAACCAAGAGATAGTCCAAGCCAAAACGTAATCTACTAGCTGCAGCAGCTACAATGGTAGCTTCTCCTCCAAACTTGCGCACAAACTGGCTAACTACAGTGCGCACAAGTGAGATCTACAATTCTAAGAATGCCTGCCAGAATGAAGATTGGCCTCCTATATTTATACTAATTCTGGCTAACTGCATGGGCCGACTTCTCATTCTAGGTGCCTATTTACTTAGTATATATTATTTCTTCTGGCGGACTTCTTCTCTTGGAGGCTAATAACCTAATATAAATTATCCTCTTGAGCCGACTTGTCTTCTAGGGTTATTAGCCAACTCATTAGGGTTTCTTCTTGCTTCCCGGAATATTTTATTCTTGTCAGGTTTACATGTGGAGGTAAATACCTCCCGCAACTACCATAATATCAATAAGAGGAATATTCCATTGTGTTTAGAGCGCTCATTTCAGTTATGATTTTTTTTGTTTTACTCGAAAAGGTTTATGTTTTCCGAAGATACAGCCATTTCAGTCCGATCTAGCGGTATAAAGCCCAAATATGCCCTTTTAAATTTTTGCAGAGATAATATTTCGGTTTTTTGCTTTTTATTTCTAGGTTACTACTTGTTTTTATTTATTTATGCTATTTTCCCCGTTCCTTGTGCGATCTCAGAAAATCAGAAATAGATTGGAAATGGTTTTACCATCTACGTATGTTCTTTGTCGTGCACTCTAGGTGATCTCGGTAAATCAAAAATAGAGGGAAAAGTTGCATTTTGGGGTAAGCTAACCGAGAACTAACCCTTGTTGTCGTCGAGAAGCTAAATTGTTTCCTTGTGTGAAAAGTGTTTTTCATGAGCATGCTCTCCAAGGTCATCTTCAACAACAACAACAATCCTCCTTCTAAACAATACAATATGTTTTGCACTAGCTCACTTGGTTAAAGTTATTTTATTAAGTAAGATGTTTTGAGTTCAAATCTCTTTTTTGTTAATTTTTTTTTTAAATTTCATTCATCCATTGTAAAGTGTATTTCACTTCCCTTATAAAAGTGAATCATTATAAGTAGCTTTAATATTTTATTTTAAAGTTATTTATTTTTCATGCAACTTTCTTTTATAAAGTAACCTCATTGTAAAAGTGATCCCCACTTCTTCTACAAAAGTGGGTCACTTCATAAGCAACTTATTTGTAAAAGTGAGATTATTAGGAGGGGTATCACCACTTGAAACAATTTCTACCTGTCACGTGGCTCTTTGGTTATCATTTATTCATTTCTTCAAAAATACATAACTTTCACATCTGAAGTCTGTTTTCAGTGATCTTTCCATCTAGATCGTTAGTTTCATCTTTTTTTGCATATTTTAATATGGCACCTCCCATTGATCTTTTGCTTACTATCACCAACTACTTCCAATGGAAATCTCATATGGAGGATTTATTAAGAAGTAAAGGAATGTACCGGATTACCTTGGGAAAATAAGAACCCACTAATGATGACAATTATATCAAATGGATTAATAGGAATGACAAAGCTCGTGGAATAATCAGAATGCCCATCTCTCATGATTTAAGGTTTCACCTTCAAGCACTTAATGCCCCCAATAAAGCTTGAGAAAATATTGAAGTTGTGTTTGGTAAACACAATATTATATGACCCCACCAGATAGAAAATCAGATAATGACTTTAAGTCCAAATGAATTTTCTTGCATTAAATACTATTTAACTAAGTTCAAAACACTTAGAATTTTATGTGAAGAGTGTAACATAAAGTTGGACGATGAGCATTGTATATATATTATTTTTGCTAAGTTTTGTAGTGCATATTTAGTGTTTGTATCTACCTTCTATGCCACCAGAGAAGCTCTAGGGGATTCTTATCAAAAGTCCACTCTTGATTCCTTTTGTGATTCTTTAATTAGAGAGAAACATAAGCTTATGTAACTTGGAATGATCAGCATTACAAGTACATCCAACAAAGCCTTAGTGGCCCAGCAGAAAAATAAATCCAAGAATCTCAAGAAACAACATCCTCGCCACAATAATAAGAAAAAAAAGGGTCCCAAACCCACTCAGCCAGCTTCCACTCCTAATGGTGAAAAAGGAGCAAAATCTAAAAATAACAAGACCAATAGACAATAAAAATTTTGTGGGAAATATGGCCATGATGAGTCCAAATGTTTTAATAAGATGGAATCTTTATAAGCAACGATGAAGAAGCAAAATATCAGTATTGATTCTTCTTCTTCTTCTTTCTTCTTCTTCTTCTTCTTCTTCTTTCTTCTTCTTCTTCTTCTTCTTCTCATGGACATGCACTTTATACTTCTAGTTTCTCCTGCAATGAAACTTCTACTTCTTTTGATGATGAGCGTCTTATTGATTCTTGAACATCTTATCATATGGATAAGGATAAAGCCATATTTTTCTGCTCTAAATGAATGTAACACCAAGAAAATATTTTTTGTTGATGATAGATCTCCTAGTTTTGTAGGGTCTGGAACAATTCAGGTATATGATGTTCATTTTAATGATGTATGATGTGTTCCAAGTCTTTCATGCAACCTTCTATCAGTATATCAAATCACTCATTCAGGTGAAGGTAAAACCGTAGAGTTTTCACCTCACCAATTTGTAATCAAGGATCTTAAATATCCTTAGCATGTTCTTGCAACTGGAATTTCTGATGATACTACCAGGTTGTACAACTTTGACAACTTTGGGCCATCATGTTTTCCATCAGTTTTTGTTGCTCATAGTGATGACTTGAGAAAACTTTGGCATGAGTGGTTTGGTCATATAAACTATCGCTCATTGCAACAACTATGTAATCAACAGATGGTGACTGGTCTTCCTCTTGTTTCATGCAAATATGGTGTTTGTGTCGGTTGTGTTCTCGTAAAATATCATCGGGAAATTTTTGACAAATGTGCCTCTTGGCACACCTCGACCCCTTTGCAGCTTGTTCACAGTGACATGCGTGGTCCACTTTCTTCTCTTTTTTTGGGTGCAAGTACTTCTTAACTTTAATTTATGTCTTTTCCAAACGTACTTGGGTTTACTTCCTAAAACTTAAGAGTGAATTTTTTGATGAGTTCTTGGTCTACAAGGCCCTTGTAGAAAAGCAATATGGGCATCAACTTCAAAGATTAAGAACATAAAATGGAGGAAAATATGTGAACAATCAATTTACAAGTTACTACATTGCACACGGAATCCAAATGCAACACATTGTTCCATATACACCACAGCAAAATGGTGTTGTTGAGATAAATAACTGCACATTAAAAGAAATGGCTAATTGTATGATCCAATCTAAGGGATTAAGTATAAATTATTGAGCGGAAGCCATTAACTATGCAAATTACAAAGTAAATCGCACTCCCACAAAGGCACTTTAAAATATAACACCAGAAGAAGCATGAACTAAAATTAAACTAGATGTAAGTCACTTCCGTGTATTTGGCAGTGTAGCAAAGGCTCACATTCCTGATGAGAAAAGGAAAGCATTGCAACCTAAAAGTGAGAAGTGTATATTTGTTGGTTATTCTGAATATGTCAAAGGTTACAGACTTATTCAACCACATTTTAATGAAATCATTATTAGAAGAGATGTTAAATTTGATGAAAATATCTTGGCCTGCGAGCCTAATTTGACATTTGTGCATTCTTCGACCTTTGAGCCATATTCTACGTGTGTGCCTTATTTTGTTCTTATTCTGGTTTCTTCCTATTTGGATTATGATAGTGAGGATGAAAATCCACCTATTTCTTCTCACCTTCCTCTAGATGATTCCATTGAACATGAACTTGAACCAGCACCACCACTTCCTAGATGGATTCATTCAACACAAGAAGCAATTGGTGATCTTGTCGGTGATCCTTCAAATCATCGTCGGACACGTTCATAGTTCCAGTGATCCTCTTCTCTTTTGGCTCAAGTTTTAGAGACTCATGATCCAGAGACATTTGCAAAATCTTCAGGTCATCTAGATTGGGATACAGAAATGAATGAAGAGTATTGTTCTTTAATACAAAATGATACTTGGGATCTTGTACCTCTTCTGAAAGGAAGAAAACTTGTCAGATGTAGATGGGTCTACAAAAGTAAGTGTGCATCAGATGGAAGTGTTGAAAGACACAAGGCTCCGTTAGTTTCCAAAGTATTCTCCCAAGTTGAAGGAATTGACTATAATGAAACCTTTTCCCCTGTATCCAAAATGAATTCCATCCACCTTGTTATTTCCCTTGTTGCCTCACATAACTAGGAGTTCCATCAAATGGATGTTAAATATCCATTCTTTCATAGGGATTTGCAAGAAGAAATCTATATGGAACAGCCTCCTTGCTATGTCTAGAATGACTCTAGCCTTGTTTTTCACCTTAAGAAACCTCTTTATGGTCATAAGCAATCTCCTCGAGCTTGGTATGCCAAAATAGAAAAATTTCTTCTTGATAGTGACTTTTCTAGATGCCATTCTAACCCTGATGTCTATACCAAGAAAGTAGGAAGCCATCTCATAATCCTTGTTCTTTATGTTGATGACCTTATCCTCACTGGTAGTGACCCAAAAATTTTAAAACATGTGAAAATCAACCTTAAGAAGAAATTTGAAATGACAGACTTAGGATTTTTGCACTATTTCCTTGGCCTCCGAGTTTTGCAAAACCAGGAAGGAATTTTTATTTCCCAGTCTAAGCATGCTTGTGACCTTCTTCATCACTTTCACATGGAAGATTGTAAACTATCCCCTTCTCCCTTCCATTATGGAGTCAAGCTTGTTTCCATTTGTACTTCTCCTGAAGTTGATGCCACTTTGTACCATCAGTTAGGTGGTAGCCTCTTGTACTTGACTCATACCCGTCCTGATCTTTCCTTTGTTGTTGGTATTTTTTCTTAGTATATGCAAACACGCCGTGAAATCCATTGGAAAGAAGCTAAAAGAATGCTTCGGTATGGCCGGGGTACAATTCAATTTGGGATACATTACATTTCAAGGGGGACTCCTTTATTGGTTGGTTTCACTAATTCATATTGGCTCGATGAACTTGATGATTGAAAGTCTATTGCAGGTTATGTTTTCAGTATTAGTTCAGGACCTGTCACTTGGGCCTATAAGAAACAATAGGAAATTTCTCTTTCTTGAACAGAAATAGAGTACCAAGCAACGCTTAATGCAATTCAAGAAGCCTTTTGGCTTCAATAGATCCTTTCATATTTTGGATTCTAGCAACAGCATCTGACAACACTCTGGTGCGACAATCATAGTTCCATCAAGCTCGTCAAAGACCCAGTTCAACATATGTGCATCAAACACATCAAGATACACAAACATTCCATCAAGAATCTCATTCATGATCGAGTTATTGAAGTGATATTTTTCCCAATAGATGAACAAACACTTTCACAAAGTCTCTTATAGAAGCGAAGTTTTCCACACTTCAATCTATGTTAGGAGTTCACAAAGTTGTCATTAGGGGGGGATAGGCTCTAATGCCTCCTTCCTTCTCCTAGTGTATCATCTTTGTAAATCCTTTAATCCTATCCCAAGTTGTTCTTAAGAGGGGATGTTAGGATATTTAGACACTTAGGAGTTACTTAAGATCAACTTGGTATAATGTGTCATTAGGTGAAAGTGTGTTTCTTTAGTGTGCATTTGTAGTTATGAAATTTGACAGTCATGATATGTTCCTGACATAGAGTGATCGAACGGTTCATGTTATCCTCAATCTTAATGGCTACATTGATCTGTGGCTTAACACTAGATTGGTCCATGATCTCTATTTAAAGAGCATGGAGGGTCATTTTTCAATGATCAATTGTGAGAAAATATCTTGTAAATATCTTTCTAAAATTTTATTTTCCATTAACAAATTGCTCTAAGTGGCCACGTTGGTTGGGGTCGTGGATGTTTCCCTGTAGGTTTTTACCATGTGAAAACATCGATGTTTTGATCCTTGATCTGGTTGTGTGAGTGGTTATTGAAGGTGTTTGTCCTCTGTTGGAATACTTGTGTTTTCGAATAGTTTCCTCTTGGGATAGGCAAAGAACACATCGAGACAGTCCTACAATACCATGCTTACACGGATTTGCAAAGGTTAGCACTTTATTGTGAGAAAGCAACCAACTAAAGAAAATTATTATTGGGAGACTATCATTGTTCCATACAGTCACCCACAACCATAGAAAGGAAGGGAGAACCTTATATAAAGAACCTTTCCATCCTCAATAGTACACACTCCTTCAGTTCCAGGGTGCACATTCGTGTAGAGAGAGGAGCAATGATTTATATTGAGGATTCAGTGGAGCTAGAAAGCAAAGATTTTTCCATCATATCCACTCATAAGATGAATAAATCCAATCAAAAATATCAAACAAAGTGTAAATTCCCTTATTCATCATCCATAACTGCAGGGTAATAAAATCCTGATGCTTAGCAAGATAATCATTGGACATAATTTGTTCTTCCCATTTATGAATCTGCCTTCCATTACCAGGGATCCGAGACAAAAAATCACAAAATGTGGATTTAGTAGCAAGTAATAATCTAAAGATGGGAGAACCCTTATTGATTTTAGGTGGATTGTCTTAACATCTTTGCCTCGATCTAGTAAAATATTTATTCACCAAATATTTTTTCCACCAAGTTGTGTTTAGTAATGATCCTCCACAATATTTTCACCCCCATCGTCTTGTTCATTATATTTGGATTCCTTATAGCCAAACCACCTTTGTTTTTTGGATTAATGACCTAATTCCAATTCACTAAATGGACTTTTTTTTTATTGCCTTTCCCTCTCCTCCATAAAAATTATCTTAGCTTCATGGAGATTTGATCGATGATTCTTTTAGGGGAAAGAAAAGAAAAACACTGATAAATCGATATAGCATATAGAACCGAACTTATAAGAATAATTCGGCCAACATGGTTTAACCATTGTGTACCCCAGTGAGTAAATTTATGGTTTAGCTTCTCAACCATAAGCATTCATTCCTAAGAAGAGGAATTTTTCAGAGAAATTGGGATACTCAAGTATCAAAAAGAGGCCTAATTTTCAGCAACATGAAAGTGGAAAATTCTATAAATTGTGTCGAGCACCTAAGGAGAAGTGTTCCAACCCTTTATTTAGCATTTTCTGTGGTTGACAGCACCCCCTAAGGAATCAATAAATGAGTCCAAACCCACTTTAAACCTTGTATCAATGGTTACTAAAGCTCCACCCATCAAAAGGGTATCATATGCAAACTAGGAGTGGTTAATATTTCTAACTCCTCGAGCTATTTGTAAACCTGGAAGGTTCCCAAAAATCCTTTTGATTTCTAATTTCCTACTTGAGCTTCCGCCATAATGATATAGAGGGGAGAAAGAGGACAGCCTTGACATAGACCTTTACTAATTTGAAAAAAATCAATAGGCCTTCCATTCACCAATGAAGCTATCTAAGGGTAGCTTATGCAAGAAGAAACTCATTTTATGAACTGAGGATTGAAACCAAATCTCTCTAGAACCTAAAATAAGAAAGCATGTCGAACATGGTCGAAATCATTAAGCCATATCCAATTTAATGACCATACCTTTTACTTTCACATTAAAACTTGAGTGTACAACTTCTTGAACCAGTGCAATGTTGTCCATGATTTTCCTATCTTGCATGAAGCCTCCCTAATTGGG
Source organism: Picea engelmannii (assembly GCA_009831015.1). Lineage (NCBI taxonomy): Eukaryota > Viridiplantae > Streptophyta > Pinopsida > Pinales > Pinaceae > Picea > Picea engelmannii. The sequence goes on from ML803382.1 coordinate 259,177, forward strand.
AGAGATAGTTTTGGGAAGAATTGTTTTTAAACGGAAGGCTATGATCTTAGTAAGAATTTTGTACGAAGAGTTTCATAAGGAGATAGGTTTGAATCTAGCAAAAGAAATGGGATTGGCTTCCTTAGGTACTAAAGCTAGAAAGGATGAGTTAGTATTCCTTCCCAATATTAGGGATTGATGTGAATATTGCAGCATACGAATAAGGTCATATTTAATTCATTCCCATAAATACCTATAGAAGGAAATAAAAAAATCGTCCAACCCCAAAATCCAAGCCGCAACAAAAATATCATCTTATGATATAAGTTGGGTTAGAGAAAAATTCTCTTCATTGGAGATGATAAGAGGGATATTCTCAAGCATGGGGGCCACATTTAAGGGATATGCCTCTTTATGTTCAGGAAATAAATAAGAAAAATGATTCTTTGCAACTGCTTTAATGTTGGATAAATAAAAAACCAGAGAGCCATCTTCAAGACAAATGTAAGAAACATTATTCCTTGACTGCCTTGCTTTGGCTTGATTATGAAAAATTGAGTATTCATGTCTCGAACCTTAAGCCAAAGACTACGATATTTGAGCCTCCATAATTCTTCTTCATTTTTTACTATCCTTTGATACAGGATTTACAGGTCTAGCTCAGTATTTTGCAGTTGGGTCGTGATGTCTTTATTCTCATTTTCCTTTTATAATTTGTATAACTTTACTTTGAGTTCTTTTTGCTCCTTATTCGACGGAATATAATATAATTTATCCCAATGCTTGAGAGCTTGTTTAACCAAGAAGAGTTTTTTCTCCCCTATATAGATAGGGGTGCAAGGAACCCAAATTTTCCAAGTCGATTCAATCAAGGGAATCATCTCAAAGTGGTTGACCCAAAGAGGACTAAAGAGGCTTTATGTCCAGAAAATCCCATTCCTCTATAAGACCCTCCAATTTTTCGTAGAAGGGATCCCAGCCAAAAAAACGCTCCTATTTTTTCCATGTTATTTTTGACGACATTAAAGTCCCCAACAAGAATACAACCTTCTGCAAACTCAGAGTATTTAATATTTTTCAAATATCTCCAACACTCATATTTTTCAAGTGGATTAGTTGGCATATAGATGTTAATAACAACAAGGAATTTATTTTTCTAACTGAACTTAAATTTAGCTAAATTTCAATGTTGAGTGTTCATAGTGAACTCTAAACTTACCTCGGAACTATTCCATGTCGTACACAAACCTCGAGAGGCACCTCTGGAATCTACAGTTATTACCTCACTTGTTCTCCATGTCATTTTTCCAATTTTGATTTCTTCATCTGCGCACATTTTGGTCTCCTAAATCAGGAGTATTTGGGGCTTTTCTAATCTTATTAAATCCTTGACTGCCAGTAACTTGGGGTCGTTGCCTAAATACCTATAATTATAGGAGACCAATTTCATTATTTAGGAGGGTTTGAAAGAGAACCTCCTTTACTTACAACATTTCATCCAGGGTTTTTTGAATATTTTGAACTGCCCATCATCTTAGGAATTGTATGTTGATACCCCTATAATATGTCTTTATTGGCTTGCTCTTCACGCATCGTTCTAGAATATTTTATCCCAAAACGTCTAGGGATATTTTCCTTTGATGCTCTATCCTTTATTTACTCTTGTCCAACACTTTCATTTTATGAACTGTATTTTTCTTTTGAAAATTCACTTTTATGTCCTGGAATGAGTCAAGCTCTTATGATTTTGGATGTGGAAAGGAAAAGATGGGTTTCCCTTGGATATCGAAGATCACACTTTTCTCTTTGTGTTTCTTAACAAAGTTGACACTCCTTGAAGGGGAGTCGATTGGTGATTGCATTGAGGGATTCTCTGCTTGTATCGATTTGTTCCCCAATATGACCATCGACCCATCCTCAATGTAGTCCTCATCTTGAGAAAAGTGAACATGTGAAGATCTGGTTCTTTTGTGTAATGCAGTGAGCCAGAGATATGGACATCCCTATGGATGTGCCTCTAGTGGATGAGCACTAGTGGGTGTATAAGATCCCTTGCTATATTGTTCAAGAGTAAGACATGCATGTAACCCTAATTCTAATGTAAAGGGTACAGGTCAGCCCCACCTTAATGTGATTAATAATAAATGTAAAAGATAATTAATCTAGTTGATATTAATTATCATATAAGCCAGTGAGGTCGGCCCTGTTGTGCCAATAGACACTTATGTTGACAAGTTTAGTCTAGTGTAAGTAAAGGTAAATTCCCCATTAAGGAATCATATCTTTCATGTGTGTTTGGAAATTTTAGCAAGTACACATTCTTGGGAAAAGTGTGCACCTCTCTTGGGCGTTGGTCTTCTAGGGTTTGAGCACCCTCTTGTGTGCTAGTTATTATAGGTGGTGAAGGTCTTTCTCTTGAAGAATATAGCAAAGGATTTGGCTGGGTTTTCTTCCCTTGTTGATAAGGGTTTCCCAGGATACTTCTTGTGTTCTTGTGCATGGTGTTTCTTCTTGTGATCTTGGTTTCTACAACATTATTGTTTATGGTTAAGTGAAATGCTAAAAATGGAATGAACTTCATGCTTAACCTAGCTTATGAAAAATCAACATAATAATCTGAAGATGGGAGAACCCTTATTGATTTAGGGGGATTGTCTTAACATCTTTGCCTCGATCCAGTCAAATATTTATTCATCAAAGCTTTTTTCCACCAAGTTGTGTTTAGTAATGATCCTCCACAACAGTTTCACCCCCATCATCTTGTTCATTTTATTTGGATTCCTGATACCGAAACCACCTATGTTTTTGGGATTAATGACCTAATTCCAATTCACTAAATGGAATTTTTTTTTATTGTCTTTCCCTCCCCTCCATAAAAATTATCTTATCTTCATGGAGATTTGATCGATGATCCTTTTAGGGGCAAGAAAAGAAAAACATTGATAAATCAATATAGCATATAGAACAGACTTTATAAGAATAATTTGGCCAGCACGGTTTAACCATTGTGTACCCCAGTGAGTAAATTTTTGGTTTATCTTCTCAACCAAAAGCATTCATTCCTAAGAAGAGGAATTTTTCAGAGAAATTGGGTTACCCAAGTATCAAAAAGAGGCCTAATTTTTAGCAACATGAAAATGGAAAATTCTACAAATTGTGTCGAGCACCCAAGGAGAATTGTTCCAACCCTTTATTTGACATTTTCTATGGTTGACAACACCCCCTAAGGAATCAATAAATGATTCCAAAACCACTTTAAACCTTGTATCAATGGTTATTGAAGCTCCACCCATCAAAAGGGTATTATCTGCAAATTGGGAGTGGTTAATATTTCTAACTACTCGGGCTATTTGTAAACCTGGAAGGTTCCCAAAAATCCTTTCGATTTCCAATTTCCTACTTGAGCTTTTGCCATAATGATATAGAGGGGCGAAAGAGGATAGCCTTGACATAGACCTTTGCTAATTTGAAAAAAATCAATAGGCCTTCCATTCACCAATGGAACTATCCAAGGGTAGCTTATTCAAGAAGAAACACATTTTATGAACTGAGGATTGAAACCAAATCTCTCTAGAACCTAAAATAAGAAAGCATGTCAAACATGGTTGCAAGCATTAAGCCATATCCAATTTAATGACCATACATTTTCCTTTCACATTAAAACTTGAGTGTACAACTTCTTGAACCAATGCAATGTTGTCCATGATTTTCCTATCTTACATGAAGCCTTCCTAATTGGGAGAGATAATTTTGGGAAGAATTGTTTTTAAATGGAAAGTTATGATCTTAGTAAGAATTTTGTATGAAGAATTGCACAAGGAGATAGGTTTGAATATAGAAAAATAAATGGGATTGGATTCCTTAGGTACTAAAGCTAGAAAGGATGAGTCGATATTCCTTCCCAATCTTAGGGATTGATGTGAATATTGCAGCATACGAATAAGGTCATATTTAATTCATTCCCAGAAATACCTATAGAAGGAAATAAAATGTTAATCCCTAAATAGTGGCTCATTACCTCTTAATTGGGGCATATTACATTAGTAATGTTATTTTATTTATGTCGGCTTTATTCCATTAGTTGTAATTATACCTCCTAGTCTCCTATATATACCAAGGAGACATTTTCATTTTGAATCATCTTGGAATTGAACATTTATGTGGGCATAAGGAGGTTACCCCCTCGAAGAGGCTTATTATCTGAATTTCTCTCTTTTTCAAAGCGTTGATTACTTATTCTGAGGTTTTTCTATGCTATATTGATATTTGGTTCCTAACATATGGTATCAGAGCTCAAGGTCTTGGGGTTTCCCTGCTACATCTGAGACACCTTGGAATTTTCGCTATAAATTTGTTTCTACAATGTTTCAGAAGGAACGGCTTGGAGGATATTTAGTAGACGGCTCAAGGTACGTTGGGTTAAAATTTCAGCTCCTGAGGCCTTATACTTTCGGAGATACAGCATGTGCAAGATAGGGTTCTGGAATCATCCTGAACTGATTCATTGCGGAATTTTCGCTATAAAAAAATTTCTGTAATGTTTCAAACCCTGAACTCCGGAGGATATTCAAAGAAATTAGTAAGGTATTTGTGGTAAAAATTTCAGCTTCTGGGTCATCTTTCATTTGTAGATACACCATGTGGAAGATAGGGTATCTGACTAGTCCTATTGACTAGTCTAAAGAAGGTGTTCCAGGTAAAACAATCATAACTTCTTCCTAGAGTATCCAAATTGAGTGAGATCGATTGCATTGGATAGTGAACAAATGTTTGGAAGGATACCTTCATTGCTTTGTCTCTGATAAACAAACACAATGGTTCAAATGGTTACCCTTGGCAGAATGGTGGTATAACACTTCCTTTCATACTGCAACAAAAATGACACCATTTATGGCAC
>ML803382.1:264128-274551 GCA_009831015.1 Picea engelmannii
TGCTTTGTCTCTGATAAACAAACACAATGGTTCAAATGGTTACCCTTGGCAGAATGGTGGTATAACACTTCCTTTCATACTGCAACAAAAATGACACCATTTATGGCACTCTATGGATACCACCCTCCTTTCATCACTTCTTATCTAAAATAAAAATATAAGGTTCAAGCAATGGAAGATCACATCGAGCGTCAACAACAAGTTCTCCAAATATTAAAGGACAACCTGACCATGGAACAAAATCGCATGAAACAACAAGCAGATCAACATTGTAGTGAAAGAAGTTTTGAAGTAGGGGATTTGGTGTTTTTAAGACTACAACCATGCAAACAGATGTCCCTCAAGCAAGTCAAGAAGGATAATAAATTATCACCAAAGTACTATGGCCCTTATAAGGTGTTGCAAAAGATTGGTACTATGGCATACAAGTTGGAGTTGCCTGCATCTTCACGAGTACACCCAGTTTTCCATTATAGGGGACAAGATCCCAGTTCAAACTAGATTGCCAGAACTTGACGAGGAAGGAAAAATCATATTGGAGCCTAAAGCCATCACTAACACAAGAGTTCGCCAGCTGAGGAATAGATCCATTTCAGAGTATCTCATTAAATGGAGGAAACTATCGGCTGAAGATTCCACTTGGGAAGATGAGTTTTTTATACATAAGCATCCAGATGAGTCTCAAGGAGAGGGGCATGTTAAGTCATAAATAGTGGCTCATTACCCCTTAATTGGGGCATATTACATTAGTAATGTTATTTTATTTATGTCGGTTTTATTCCATTAGTTGTAATTATACCTCCTAGTCTCCTATATATACCAAGGAGACATTTTCATTTTGAATCATCTTGGAATTGAACATTTATGTGAGCATAAGGAGGTTACCCCTCGAAGAGGCTTATTATCTGAATTTCTCTCTTTTTCAAGGCGTTGATTACTTATTCTGAGGTTTTTCTATGCTATATTGATATTTGGTTCTTAACATAAAAAAAAAATCGTCCAACCCCAAAATCCAAACCGTAGAAAAAATATCATCTTATGATATAGGTTGAGTTAGATCAAAGTCCTCTTCATTGGAGATGATAGGAGGGATATTCTCAAGCATGGAGGCCACATTTAAGGGATATGCCTCTTTATGTTCAGGAAATAGATAAGCAAAATGATTCTTTGCAACTGCTTTAATGTTGGAGAAATAAAAAACCAGAGAGATATCTTCAAGACAAATGAAAGAAACATTATTCCTTGACTGCCTTGCTTTGGGTTGATTATGAAAAATTGAGTATCCATGTCCCCAACCTTGAGCCAAAGACTACAAGATTTGATCCTCCATAATTCTTCTTCATTTTTTACAGCCCTTTGATATCGGATTTGTAGGTCTATCTCAGTATTTTGCAGTTGGGTCATGATGTCTTTATTCTCATTTTCCTTTTATAATTTGTCTAACTTTACTTTGAGTTCTTTTTTCTCCTTATTCGGTGGAATATAATAGGATTTATCCCAATGCTTGAGGGTTTGTTTAACCAAGAAGAGTTTTTTCTCCCATATATAGACAGGGGTGCCAGGAACCCAAATTTTCCAAGTTGATTCAATCAAGGGAATCATCTCAAAGTGGTTGAGCCAAAGAGGACTAAAGAGGCTTTATGTCCAACAAATCACATTCCTCTATAAGACCCTCCAATTTTTCGAAGAAGGGATCCCAACCAAAAAAACACTTCTATTTTTTCCATGCTATTTCTGATGACATTAAAGTCCCCAACAAGAATACAACCTTCTCCAAACTGAGAGTATTTAATATTTTTCAAATATCTCCAACACTCATATTTTTCAAGTGGATTAGTTGGCATATAGATGTTAATAACAACAAAGAATTTATTTTGCTAACTAAACTTAAATTTAGCTAAAATCCAATGTTGAGTGTTCATAGTGAACTCTAAACTTACCTCGGAACTATTCCATATCGTACACAAACCGCGAGAGGCACCTTTAGAATCTACAGTTATTACCTCACTTGTTCTCCATATCCTTTTTCCAATTTTGGTTTCTTCATCTACGCACATTTTGGTCTCCTGAATCAGGAGTATTTGGGGTTTTTCTAATCTTATTAAATCCTTGACATCCAATAACTTGGGGTCGCTGCCTAAATCGAGACCAATTTCATTATTTAGGAGGGTTTGAAAGAGAACCTCCTTTACTTACAAGCATTTCCTCCACGGTTTTGTTGAAGATTTTGAACCGCCCGTCATCTTAGGAATTGTATGTTGATACCCCTATAATATGTCTATTGGCTTGCTCTTCACGCATCGTTCTAGAATATTTTCTCCCTAAACGTCTAGGGATATTTTCCTTTGATGCTCTATTCTTTATTCCCTCTTCTCCAACACTTTCATTTTATGAACTGTATTTTGTTTCTGAAAATTCACTTCTGTGTCCTGGAATGAGTCAAGCTCTTCTGATTTTGGATGTGGAAAAGAAAATATGGGTTTCCCTTGGATATCGAAGATCACACTTTTCTCTTTGCGTTGCTTAACAAAGCTGACACTCCTTGAAGGGGAGTCGATTGGCGATTGCATTGAGGGATGCTCCGCTTGTATCGATTTGTTCCCCAATATGACCATCGAACCATCCTCATTGTAGTCCTCATCTTGAGAAAACGCCTCAGAATTGTTCTTAGATGAAAAACCCTCATTCGAATGTGGGACACCAAAGCTCAATGAGGGATTCGATCCAACGTTTGTAGATCCACCAGCGGCCAGAAGTTTTGAGCCGCTGGAAGGGCCGGCGACCAACGGATTTTTTGAGCCATTCGAAGGACCGACAGAGGAAGGATTTTTGAAACCATGAGGGCCAAATTTTCGAGATATTTCTTTTCACAGGTCTTCTTTGCTCCCACTTGTTGCATTTACATTATCCGCCCTTTTACAGTTCTTAGCAAAATTTCCATATTCATGGCATATTTTGCATTTAAAAGGGAGTTGCCCATATTTCACATGTTGTCAGTCATTCAAGGAGAGATTAAAATGGCTTCAGGAATCCCCTTTTCCAGATCCACTTCAACACAAATTCTCGCACAAGAAAATATATTTTCTTGACTCCACCCTATCAATGTATTTTTCGATGGAGTTTCCAATGCATCTTGGGGCATCATCACTCCAGCAATGGAGTGGGAGGGGAGGAAAACGAACCCAAACTGATACTAAAGAAGGGACATCATTTTTTGTATTGACATATGGAGTCCATTGGTTGAAATACATGCCTCTAGCACCTAAGAAATACAGCCCGCTCTGAAAAATCAAATCTTGATCTTCTTTGAGCTCAAAAAGGAAAGGAAAAAAAGCCCTGCAGCAAAAGAAATGATTTGGAGAGCCCTTGATCAAGGGTTTCCAATTTTTCTCCAACCACGTACCAGTCATTCTTGGGATGGCCATATGTCAGTAAACTGACCAATGAGGAAACCATCAACTACAGCCAAAGCTTTTTTCTGGGAAGAGGAGCAAGAAAGCAAAACTTTGGACATCTCATCCAGTTTCTTCACAAATTTGGAGGGCTGAGACTTTGAAGCTTTTACTGAGGTAGCAACCATGGCATGAAAGGCAGAGGCATCATCTTAATGTTCCAATGGGTGAAACTAAACTCTAATGGGGCATCCAAAGAAAACCCCAAGGCTTGTAGGTATAGGAGTTCGCAAAGGATCAAATAACAAGGTTAAAAATGAAGCCATCTCCCTAGGGATAATAGAAGCCCTCGCGATTTTCTCAGATTTGTGATGAGTTGTTGTGGACGAGATAGTGGATCCATCTAATTTGGTGAGCACAACCTTAAATGGCTTCTCCAAACCATGGAAGAGCTTTGTACGAGGCATTGTAGCCAGAGAGCATATGCCCAACTGGGAGAGGCCATGGGATGACTTTGTATAAGAGGAGGTTAGATTTGGCTCAGGATCTACTGGTCAACAATGTGGTAGGGATGATGAGGGTGATCTTTCTCTTTTGGCACAAAGGGAAAGAAGAAGACCAAGAAGGGTCCCAAGGGTGGGGCCAAGCATCAACAGAAGGGAGGTGAACAACAGAGGGATATAAGCAAAGTTAAATGTTTTTCTTGTAACAAGATGGGGCACTAAGTTGGGCAATGTCCCAATAGGAAGAAGAAGAAGCAGGGTGGTATAGCAGCATCAACTAAGGAGGATGAGTTCACCTCTCAATTTGAGAGGGAGATGTCCTTGCTTGTCAGTCTATCTACAGTTGAGACACCATCCAATGTATGGTACATAGACAGTGGAGCATCCAGCCATATGTCTGGTGTTAGAGATCACTTTATTGATCTTTTAAAGACTGGAATAAAATTGGATATAGTACTTAGGAATAACACCATAGTCAAGGCCATTGGGCGTGGCACAATTTCCTTTCAGAAGGAGTTGAGGCCACCCATGGTGTTCAAAGATGTCTTGTATGTCCCTGGGCTGAAGAAGAACCTGATATCAGTGTCCACCATTTATGATAGGGGATTTGAGGTGTCTTTCCGAGGAGACGAGGTTCTTCATTCACCCTAAGGGGTTCAATATCACATCAGCTAGAGTGATTGGGACTCATGATGGAAAACTGTACAAACTCATCTTTTATCCATTACATGCTTTGGCTAGTAGCAGCAACAGCAATAGTCATTTGTGTGAGCTTTGGCATAGGAGGATGACTCACTTGCATCATGGAGCTCTAAGGGTGTTGAGGGAGATTGTGACAGGTTTGCCACAGTTCGGCACTGAGCATCAGGACGTATGCAGGGGGTGTGCTCTTGGGTAGAACACCAAGATTGTCTTTCCGAGAAGTGACAGTAGATCAGTTGGGATACTTGATTTTCTACACTCTGATGTATACGGGCCCATGTCATTAGTTTCCATGGGTGGATGTGAGTATTATGTGACATTCATTGATGACCGCTCTAGGAAGACCTGGATCTATTTCCTGAAGACCAAGAGTGAGGTCTTCAAGAGGTTCCAAGAGTTTAGGGCTCTTCTGGAGAAAGATCAAGGTCTTGAGGTCAGACAATGGGAGTGAGTATACCTCCACAGAGTTCAGAGACTTATGTTCCCATGAGAGTATTAGGTGATAGTTGATTGTTCATTAGGACCCCCAACAGAATGGGGTTGCTGAGAGGAAGAATAGAGTTACTGTTGGTGCAGCGAGATCTATGTTGCATGATCAAGGGTTACCATTTTTCTTATGGGATAAGGCTTGGAGTATTGCAGTGTATCTATAGAACAAGAGTCCACCTAGAGCTCTGGGGAGAAAGACTCTTGAGGAAGCCTTCACTAGGAGGAGGCCAGATGTTGGACACCTTAGCATATTCGGTGTATCTACATATTAGCACTAAGGAGAGTTGTTGTGAGGAGAGATGTTCAATTCGAGGAAGATAGAGCCTTCCGAAGATCTTATAAGTTGAGAGATAGAGTTGAGGAGGTCCCACAAATGCAGGATGAAACATCATAGGGGACACAACCTCAGGTGTCTATTACACCGAGTTCAGGGGTGAATCGTCCACCGAGTACAGCTACAAGATCGCAGGTGTCTGGTACACAGACCACGGGTGCATATGCTTTAGGATCCCAGACTTCTATGGTGAGATCTATGGATGAGATTGAGGGGCATGAGGGTACTTCTCCACGAGAGGTTACTTCAGGGAAGAGGAAACCGAGATGGTTTTAGGAGACCTTGAAGGAAGCTAAGGAGTATGTTGGTGATCCCTAGAGGTTGATCAGAGAGAGAAAAGCACTAGAAAGGTTTGGTTCCTACTTGGCCATGGTGACTAGCATCACAAATTTTGAGCCCACTACTTTTGAGGCAGACTAGCAAGTTTGAAGATATGCCATGCATGAGGAGTATGATTCCATTATGCGGAATGATGTGTGGAAGGTGGTACCTAAACCAGAGGGGGGGGAGTCAGTTGTGACTTCCTGGTGGTTGTACAAGATTAAGTATGTTGCATATGGCAGCATGGAGAAACATAAGGCTCGATTTGTGGCGAAACGGTTCTTTCAGGTTGAGGGGATTGACTATGCACCAGTTGCGAGATATACTTCAATTGGGAGTATTATGGTCATTGCAACAGAGAGATGGGTGGGAAGATCCATCAAATGGATGTGAAGACAGCATTTCTAAATGGTCTTATAGAGGAGGTATACATTGAGCAGCTATAGGGGTTCGAGGTGTTTGGGAGAGTCCCATGTGTGCCTCTTGAAAAAGGCATTGTATGGTCTTAAGCAAGCTTCACGAGCTTAATATTCCAAGATTCACTCTTGCTGCAGATGGGCTTTGAAAAGAGTCAGGCAGATCTGAATCTCTATTACATTGTTTGTGGGGAGGATACTCCCATTCTTATCATATATGTTGATGACTTGTCTATCACTAGACAGGAGGAGCTCATAGTTGATTGCAAGAAGGACCTTGCTTCAAAGTTTGAGATGGACATACTGATGCATTATTTCTTGGGCATGGAGGTTTGGTAGGAGGATAAGCACATCTTTCTGGGACAGGGGAAGTATGCAATTAACATTCAACCGGAAACAAAAATCAATTGCACTAAGTTCTGCTGAGGTAGAGTATATGGCAACGAGTCAGGTGCTACGAGGCTATTTGGTTTTGCAAGTTATTGGTTAGTCTATTTGGTCATGAATTGAGGCCTACAATGATTCACTGTGATTATCAGAGTTGTATCAAACTCTCTAAGAATACAATCTTTCACAACATGTCAAAGCACATAGAGATCAGATAGCACTTCATCAGTGATTGAGTTCAAAAAGGAACAGTTCAGCTAGTACAAATCCACTAATGAACAGATTGGAAACATTCTCACAAAGTCTATTCCAAGGGGCAAGCATGTCTACTTCAAAGACAAGATGGGAGAGGTGAAGAATATTTTCCTTGATAAGATGGAGTGTTGAGTTTTGGTACCTTGGAAAGTGGTCCCCTAGTGTTGTTGATATGTCTAACACTAAAGGGGGGAAAGTACCTATGAGCTCATTAATCATAAAGTGACTTTATTAACATAAAGAACTTAAGTAAAGGGGGAGATCTAATCTCCACCCTTGATTTTGGTTGGCTAAGATCTAAACCTAGCTAGGTTTCCTAGGTTAGCCTAATGAGGAGGCTAAAGGAAAGGAAAGAGGAAAAATGGCATTCATTTCCACTAGCATGAGAAGTGAAGAGAAAAGTGTGGAGAAGAAGAAGAGAAGGGGCACACTTGAGACGAGGGTGCACAAACTTGAGAGGAGGGAACACAAGGAATGAGAGCACACTTGTCTAGAGAAGAAGGATACACAGTTCAGGAAAAAGGGCACACCACAGCAGGAAAATGGTGCACAACAGAGTTGAAGCTAGGCGCGAGGGTGCAAATCCCAAGAGAGTTGTTTGCATTGAATGTTGAAAGGACAGCATGTATTCTTGAGAAAGAGGGCACAAACTTCATGGAAATGTTGGCTCTAATTTCAAGGAAGATTGGACAAGTAACTAGAGCTAAGTTGTCTTGTTATCTTTGCTGTAACATTTTTCATCACACTCCATTCCTCTTTACTGGTTTTCTTTTCCAGAGTAAAGTTGACCAAAAATGAATGTGTAAAATTTCTGTGGTTTATCAGCATTTCAAGTGGAAAAGATCAGAGGGGCATATTATGTTTTATCATTGTTAAAAGTTAATTATGGACAACAAACATTTTCCTAAATAAACCCTTTTAATAGCAGCATAAAGGGGCATGATATCAGTCTTGAAAGGCAGACATACAGACATGTTTGTGACCTTTAAACAGTCCCAATATTCAGACCTGTAGCATCCTTTTAGAGCCTCAAAATTTCTTTGCTTAACTGAAAATCCTTTGGATGAGGTGATACTACCTAGATAATGTTTGGATGATAAGGAAATTTACATCGTCGCCCCAAAAGAGGGTGGATATGGATGAATGTGATTAGTAGTGGTTACCTTCATTATTCTAGGTCCTTTGAACATCACTCTAGCTTGTCTAAATTCCTCCATAATTTTGGTTCATTAAGTCTAGGTAACATTAGGAGGAGAGTGCACCCATGTACAAGGGTTGTAGCATTCTAGAGGCTCAATTGGGTGATACCTTTCAACGAAAGGATAGTTTAGGAATATTATGGCATAGAATTTTTAACTTAACAATTCATCTAAGAAGATGACACCCAAATATTAGTGTAGAACCTTTATATGTTGCTTTTGAGTTTTCTAGTGCCTCAAAGACCAAGATAAAAAGAATGTCCTAAGATAGGAAAAATATGAGGAGAAGTCTATCTTTATTGGAGAAATTGATTCTTAGTATCTCATAAAAAGAAAATTATAAGAGTTTTTCAAACAAGTTATATGTCACTCCATGGAGTAATTTATACACTTCAAGGGCAAGCAGGTATTGTTCTTCACTCTTACAATGCATTTTCCAAAATTTACTGGCCACCACCCTAAGCATTTTTCATTCTTTAATTTTAAGGATTGATAAGCACCATGTAATTCTTTCAAAAGTAAAACTTATTTAGGAATTGTTATAAACTACCTAGATAATGTTTGGATAGGAAATTTTCATCACCCCAACGTGCAATCACTTTCCATTTATGAATCCAAGTCTTCTTAAGATGATGGATATGGGTGAATGTGATTAGTAGTCGTTTCTGTCGTCATTTTAGGTCCTTTGAACATCACTCTAGTTTATCTAAATTCCTCCATAATTTTGGTTCATTAAGTCAAGGTAACTCTAGGAGGAGAGTGCACCCATGTACAAGGGTTGTAGCATTCTAGAGGTTCAATAGGGTGATCCCTTTCAACTAAAAGAATAGTTTAGGGATATTATGTCATAGTATTTTCAACTTAACAATTCATCTAAGAAGATGACACCCCAAAATTAGTGTAGAATCTTTATTATGTTGCTTTTGAGTTTTCTAGTGCCTCAAAGACCAAGATAAAAAGAATGTCCTAATATAGGCAAAATATGAGAAGAACTCTCTATTGGAGAAATTATCTCATAAAAATAATAAAATTAGAAGAGTTCTTCAAATAAGCTATTTGACACTTCATGTAGTAATTTATAAACTTCAAGGGCAAGTAGCGGGTGTTGTTCTTCACTCTTACAATGCATTTTTCATTCTTTAATTTTAAGAATTGATAAGCACCATGTAATTCTTTTGTGCTGCCCTTTCTTTTGCTTCCATGGGCATTTACATCTGTGCATCCATATCTAGTATTCTTCTTGATCTCTATTATTTCCAAAGTAAAAGTTATTTAGGAGTTGTTATAAACTAGTCATGTCTTCATATTGTACCAGTACAAGCTTTTCTTTAAATCCCGATCCAAAGTTTTTCATGTCTTCATATTGTACCAATATGAGCTTTTCTTTAAATCCCTATCCAAAGTTTTATTCCTGACATAATATATAGAACATGTTAAACACCTAAAAGGTAAAGGGGTATTTAATGGGATTATTTTGCTAAAATTTCTAACTAAAATTATTTTGTTTACACGCCCTTTCACATTAAATGACACCTTCCTATAAATACCTTCTATGATTTCCTTTTAAGTGAGTTATGTTCCAAGATTGTTATATGCCAAAACAATGATGATCATAAATTATAAACAACCAATGCAGAGCTCCCAAACGATAGAGAGATCCTGGATACTTTATAAGCATGGAGTTAACATTGAAACTTTATTTGCATACCCTCTCCCAAGCCATTAAATGACACCCTCTTTATAACTAGCTTCTACGTTTCCCTTCTAAGTGAGTTATATACCAGGACTATTATATGCCAACACAATGATGATAATAAATTATAAGCAATCAATGCTGAGCTCCCAAACAAACTAGCTTCGTTTTCCTTCAAGAGAGTAATATACCAGGACAGTTATATGCAAAAACAGTGATGATAATAAATTATAAGCAATCAATGCAGAGCTCCCAACTATAAGCATGGAGTTAACATTGAAACCCTGAGATTTGCCCAGGGAGTAGAACCTTCCAATTATACGATTCTTTTTCAAATAAACAAACCTTCTATTCTGTTATTTATTTGCGAGAAAAACATATATGATGCTGCTGCATTATGTATTCTTCTATAGTATCATTGTAAGTTTGGTAGATGATTTTCATCTTTCAAATAACTCAATAACTGTGCCATTGTCCCAAGTACAATGTGGGATTGGCATTCAGCCAACAACCCTAGAGGTAATCGCCGTCCAAGACACCTCTTCAAGGGGACTCCGTTTGATAATGATACTACATATAAATAGACATTTCTTCCTGAATTATGCCAAAAGTTGATTGAGTTTTAGCTTATTAGTCTTCTAAGTTATAACCATAAAAATGAAAAGTAGTCCAGAATGCCTACAATGCTGAAATCAAAGCCATGTGTAAAAAAGAAAAAAACACCTATGTTTG
>ML803383.1:6137-57368 GCA_009831015.1 Picea engelmannii
ATAATCACTGTAAGTTGATTCATCTCGAGATTAATAAAAAGATACTTTTCCCGTCCCAAATACACGAGTTTTATATGTTTTATTTGATTTGTGTTTAATCTCTAACCCTTTAGTAGAACAATAGCATGCATGCGTAGTTTTGTATTGACTGTAGGATTGCTTTTTGGAAGGATCAGCAGAAGCAAGGAGATAAAGCTCAGCGGAGGATCTACACCAACCGTCGATAAAAAGGTTAGTTGGTTCTTCCCTTGTTTGCTTGTGAAAAAGGGTTTTAAGTTGGGGTAGAAGGTTAAAGGTTATTTCTGAAGGGTCATGATCTGCATGCAAGTTTAAGCCCTATCTTGTTAGTCTGTAGGGTAGAATAACCCCACAACAAAATTGGTGACTCCACTGGGGAAATTTACTCTTAGGGTTTCCGGATTTCATTAAAGGTTCTTGGGTAGTTCAAAGAAGTTGAGTTTTCTGTTTCTTTGTTGTTTTTGTTTTCTGTTAGGTCAAAATCTAGGAGGGAACTTGGTTATCAATATCAGTTTTTCCTTGGCTGTTGCTTGACATTGATTCTCAGGACACACAGAGGTACACACGGCCTGTAGAAGGCCTGCACGCGTGTAACCCACGCCCTAACCTTCTACAGCCCGCGTTTGAACGCCTGCTGTAGTGGTTTCAGTAGCGTGTAGAGCCTATGAAGCTTAAGAGGTAGTCTCCTCTTCCCTGTCATAATTTTACCTTCTCAGGGGGCCTTATGGATCCTGTCTGGGTCTTGATTGGTTTATTGTCTTGTTTTCAGTCTGCCTTATTGTGTTGGATATCCTTTGTGTTTGTTTTCTTTTTTGCAAATTTTCCTTTTCTGTTGAAATAGAAGCATACAAGCCTTTTAGAGACCCTGGTAGTCAATACCAGAGGCCTTTTTTCAGGTCTGGGCTGCCTGTGTATTGTTTTGTCTTAGTTTTTATATAGACCCGCGGCCTGTTTAGGCTTAGCCCGCAGGTGCCCACATGCTGTTGTAGCTCAGCACGCGTTTGCATGCGTGCTATCTTGGTGATAGTCGCAGGCTTGATTGGTATCTTTTCAGCTTGGGCGGGGCAGTCATCCCCTCCTGTGGTGAGAATATCTCCTCTGAGGGGTATAGAGTCTGGAGCTGCACAGTCAACAGGTTAGGGCATCTTATCCTTAGCCTGTGTTTGTTAGTTAATGTTTTGATGGAAAAGACAAAAGAGAAAAAATATTTGTTTTATGGTTTTTAGGCAAGTGTTAGAATCAATGCTGTCTTAATTGCTTTTTCGCATTTTGTGTTCTGATTCTTTTGCGATCTGCGCTTTAAGCCAGAGTTTTCTTTTCATTCTCTTGGTTGTGTTCTTGTAAACATTTTTCCTTGTTGCGTTCTTTTGCAACGAAATAAAAAAAGAAAAAAAATATTGTTTCATTTTCTTCTTGATTTGAAGATTGTGTTGTTGCATCAGTAGCTTGGAAAGAAGTCTTTTTGCATAAGTTTTTGCAATGCATTTAGAGTCTAAGTAGCTTGCAGATTTGAGCGAAAGTCCTTCATATTTACTGCATGAAATCTTAGTAAATTTGAAAAGAAAAGAAGTCTTTCTTGTTGAAAAGTTGTTGGTTCTGCATTTTAGTAAAAGTTTTTGTTTCCAAGCATTTCTTGTTCATTTTTGCTTTGAGTCTTTTTACACACCATCAGTTTCACTTTCGTACCTTTGTGACTTAAAAATCCCATTAAAAGCAATGCTAATTAAAAACAATTAGACTTTTCTGTTTGTAGGGTGCATATACTAGCTCAGGAATAGGGCCTTGGAATAGGTTGGAGAGTAAATTCTCCAAGGCCACCCAAACTAAACATTGGAGTCTGTCAATAGGGAGTGTAGAATTCCATTTACGGAAATTTATTCAGGACCCCCCTCTAACACAGGGGCTAAACACGAGGTCGCGTAAGGAAAGGTAGCGGAGATAACCCCTCTAAAGCTGGATCGAGCGTTGTGGAGAACACATATAGAGGATTTGTTAAGGGATTCCGTCGTTTGCATTTGCCACAGGGCTTCGTGGGTCTCGAATCTGTTCGAGGTCCTCAGTTGTCTTCCGGACCATTTTCTCTCGATACCCTTGACAGGTTTCGGGCTTGATACCCTGCTCATTGTGGTCTACCCGACTGCCGATTGTACCCGCCTGGTGACTGTTCACGTGCTGGCAAACTAGTTGCCAATCTTTTCTAGGGACATACACGGGTGACTGCGGGGGTATACCGCGGTACCTAGGACAGACATCGGGCCACGCTTTGTAGAGTATACCTAGAGGGTGCTTCCGTATTCGAGTTGCACTTGCACCGGTAAGTTTCTCTAGTGTTGGTTGTTGTAACTGTTCTTCCAACTAGTTTAGTGCTTTCTTGATTTATCTTCTAGGGGCTTTCTTTTAGTGAGTGTTATTGTTTGTTCGTGTAGAATACCTTAGCGTGTCGTGAATATTCTCACACAGTGGAGGATTCAGAGCTCCGCCGGTCACAAAGGCTTCTGGGCCTACCGCCGGTTATACTAGAGCCACCCCCCGCCACCATTGAGGCAGAAGCTAGACCATCAAGGGTATTTCGAAGCAATCGGGGATTTTGAGCCTGAACAACCCCCCGAGGAATCGACCGCCAATATTGGATTGGTTGAAACCTCAAACACTGATACTTGGCCGAACATTATTGTGCCAATTCAATTTTACGAAAGCCTATCACTGCCTAATCCAGTTATGGAACCAAAATCTGTTACTTCCTCTGGAAATTCTTCCATTCCTATCACTGTTGTTACCACAGGAGAAGCTTCTCCTAACTTGCCTTTGTTGATGGTTCGGGCCACCATGGTCTCAGCCGCAACTACATCGCACAGTGGACCGACCCCATCTATCGCGGTGGCCACACCTCCTTACACACCTAGTGCGGCAGGCGCTCTGTTTTCATACGGTATGCCTAGTTCAGGTACAACTCCTATACTCACTTCCTCCACTTTACAAACTTTGGGTCTGGGGGCAGGGAGCTCTAACGCTCCTCTGCAAGGTCAACCCGGGGGCATTCCTGTCCCTTTCAATTCTTTTACTTACGCTGGAGGTCATATCCCTCCTTCGTCCCCTTCGCTTGGTGGATTGCATCAGAAGTCCGCTGGGCAGCCTGCACACACGAGTTCATTTGGAGTCGGGAGTCAAGGAACACCTGTGCAAACTCTGCCAGTAGGTTCGTCTCCGTTTGTTTGGAACGAGACGTTTGGTAATAACTCTTTCACATCCACTGCTTTCCCATTTGGGGGCACACCCATTTTTGGACAGTCTACACTGGCACAGGGTACTATTCCTGCGCCCGGGGCACATATACCAGGACCTTGGAACTCAGCACAAGGATCCGTTCCATCCTCTAAAATGTCGTTCTGGGGTAATTCTTTCCACAGCCAATGGAACCCCGGATAGACTTCTATGCCTCTTCCATCAGGACCAACATGGGGTAATCCGTCCCAAATTCCGTCAAACATGATGAATGCCCAACATCCTATGTCCTTCATGGGGAATCAACAAATGATGTCTCCTCAAATGCAAAACCCTTACGCTGGTCAGGGCCATGGTTTCTACCAAAACCCGGGCCAGAAGCCAAACTTTACCTGGCAACCTGGTGCCAGTCAAACTCCAGGACCCTTTTATCCCAGCTATCAGCAGCAGCCTAAACTACCATTCTTGATGATGTTACACTTGCCAGATTTGACACGGTTGTTAAATGATCTTATCTGTCACGATCCGTGTTGGCCTCCTATGCCAACGAAGTTGCCTTCGGAAATTCCAAAGTTCGAGGCCAAGCCTAATGAAGATCCAGGTGATCACGTGACTACTTTCCACTTATGGTGCTCATCTAACTCACTGAAAGATGACTCCGTCCAGTTGTGATTGTTTCGACGCACTCTTATAGGGAGTGCCACAAAATGGTACATAGAGCTTGATCATTCACGATATTCTTCTTTTGGTGAACTGGCGATGGCCTTCCTCAACCATTTCCAGTTACCTATGAGATACGACGCCGGCACAGAGTTGCTAGCTAATTTTGAGAAAATGATCGCGGACCATATCTCGGATCATATTCGAGAGTGGTGATGCCGAAAGAGTCTTATCAAGGTACCCGTCCCACCAGCATTCCTACTTGAGTGGTTCCTTAAGTCTTTAGTTCCGCAGTTATCCAAAGACGTCACAACTTCAGGGGTTTTCTCAGAAGAGGATGCCATCATGAGGGCTCAACAGTTTGAGCTGATCTATTCTCAGTTTGGTCTATTGTACAACATCCTGCCGGATGCACCACGATCGATTCTGGATAAAACCAGACAGAGAGCCGGACCACATGCCGACGGTATCGTTGGTTCAGCACAAACTAAGCCCGCTGAGCAATTGACAAAATAATTTCAACAGTTATCTATACAACACTTAGCGGCCAACCAGGATCCTACTTTGGCTGCTCCTCCTACTCAAACGTCGGAAGTACACTCCATACAGACGACTAACCCAAAGGCCAACCAACATCCTGAAGGGAAGAAAAAACAACACAAAAAGAGTAAGGGGGATAAAAAACCAACTGATAATGCTGGAGAGGGCACCACGGAAAAGAGGAATGCGAGGTATCCATGCAACTTATGTGCGGAAGACCACCCGACCCATCTATGCCCTCGGCTTGCGGAGGCCCATAAGTTTGTCACACAGCAACAACAAGCCATGTTGACTAATCCCTTTCAGCATGGGCAAAATTTAACTCAAGCCTCTGCAAGTGCCGAAGGGGGCAGCCAAGAAAACTGCCCTCCCCCAAACAATTCATCTTCCGCGAACGTATATATGGTAAAAAGTGATGCTTTCATAATGACTAGAGTGCACGACTATAGCAAACCAAGTGCCCCTGATAAAGGCAAATAAGTCGAGATCCCATCTCTTCCTCTACAGATCGAGAAGACGTTGGGTGAAACCATGACACGCATTCCAAAAGGTGCGTTCAAGCGCGCTTCTCACAATCCAAACGCAAGGGCCACCCAGAACTACTCTGTGGTGGAATATTTATCACAAACCCCTTGTGCTATGTCTGCTTTGGAGGTCCTCCAAAGTTGCCCTGCTCAGAGGAAATCCTTGTTGACTGCTTTAGGCTCTACCAAGACTTGTAACCCGGGTACCATCATGTTAGATACGACTGAATTGAAACCTCGTTTGCCTTACCATGTCGCGTTCCAGATAGTAGTGGCTCATCCCACGAAAACTTTTACACGGAATATCTTCCGCATGGTGGTAGACGAGGGTGCTTCAACATGCGTTATGTCGTTAGCATGCTGGAAATCCATTGGCCAACCTGAGTTGTCTCCGTCACCTACTCTCCTCAATGCGTTCGATGGTCATTCTTTCCGACCGCATGGCATCATTCCTTCTTTCCCTGTCCAGTTAGGGGGCAAGACCGTGTGCGTCGAAGTAGAAGTGGTTGATGCCCCCATCGACTACAATCTATTGTTAGGTTGTAGCTGGACTTATGCAATGCAAGCAGTGGTCGCTACAGTTTTTTGAGTCTTATTGTTTCCACATGAAGTCCAGATAGTGACCATTGATCAATTGTCCTTCTCTCGACCTAACCCAGCCTTGGGGGCATCCACGGTTCCCATGATAGATAATCCTCAAGCCGGTGTCGTTAACATAGGAGTTGGTTTGTGTCCATCTTTGATGGGTACTTTCGATTACCCACCTCCTCATGGCGATGTCAAGTTTATATCAACTCACCACAAGGTTGAGATTTTCCATGTTTCGTCATTTCGCACGACTTACTTTCAGGATCCGTGGACTCTTCCTTCCCCATCAGCCACGATGGATCAGACAGGGCACGTTGGCATGTCCATGCCCTTGTTGGCCGCTGAAGTAGCGTACTCTATAGTCCAGCAAGCTTCAGCTACTCCCCATCTGACTCCCGCACAAGAGTTGGATCCACTTTCGGAGCCTATCTGGGCTCAGGGTTCTCTTGCTACCACCGATTCGTTAGACTTAGTCTTGCCTTCTGATGAAGCTGTAATAGAAGCAATGACTAGTCTGGACAGACCTTGGGAAGATCTTCATCACAGATCATATTTCCTCCCAGGGTTAAGCCGAATCGAGGCCAAAGAATTCACTATCACCATGACGAGAGATCATCCATGTCCTATTAATCTCTTAGCTACATAGGAAATTTATGCTGAGGGAAATATGGCGACTATCGCTGAAACTATACCTATTAACATCTCTCAAAACCCTGGTGTCGTGGAGAATGTCTTCGTCGAAGCGGATTGCTCATCCGAAGAGATTCAGATTTACATGGATATTTTCAAAGAATTCCTTGACGTTTTTGCCTGGTCTTACAAAGCGATACCTGACATCAACCCACGAAGTTTCGATCATGGGCTACCTTTGTTGTTCTTCAATCTCGCTTTGAGACCCAAAAGAAACATCTGGCGAGACTGCATTTATTCTTTTCGATCTCGTCCGGATTAACTGAGAAAAGTAACCATTATGGAGTCTTCTTTAAGCCCTTTTCAGACTCCTTAAAGATGAAAAGATTGCCGAGTGACCTTGTTTCATCACACTCGTTAAATTGGTCCAGAAGAACATTCCTTAAATGGGTCTCCTTTTGATCCCTTTTCAGACCCTCTAAACATGAAAAGATTGTCGAGCGAACTTGTGACCCTTCATGCTCGTTAAACTGAAATTTGAAGTCACGTCTATCCGGCGGTAGTTTACCCCTTTTTCGGTCCGGGTGGTCAACTGTACGAACAAAGAAATACTCTATTGAATGTCCATTCTCTAGAAGAGTATCCTCATGTATAATTTTATTCCTTTTTCGGGCCTGAGGGACTAAAATCACGAAAAAGAAACCCCCCCAGAGTCCATAGTTAAGCTCTTTTCAGAATCCCTAAAATTGAAAAGATTGTCGAGTGACCTTATTCTTTCACACTCGTTAAACGATCCAGAAGAACAATCCTGATGGAGTCCATAGTTAAGCTTTTTTCAGACTCCTTAAAATTGAAAAAATAGCCGAGTAATCTTGTCCTTGTCACACTCGTTAAAATGGTTTTGAATTGACGTCTAGTCGGTGCTAGTTTACCCCTTTTTCGAATCGACTAGACTATTGACGAAAAAGGTACCCCAATGGATTTTCCTTTTATGCTTTTTCAAACTCTCTAAACATGAAAAAACACTGAGATTCCCTTCTCTGGGCTCGTTAAACTTACATCGAAGGACGTTACCATTGTGTATTCTATCAACCGCATCTGCATCCTTTACCTTTCAGCCTAGTAATAGTTTGCCTTTGTGTCTTAACACCTTTGGCCATTGGAGGATTTTTCGCGAGTATTATTTCCTAGAACATCAGTCTTTTCCTTGTGCCTTGAGCTTGTATGTTTGTTGTGCGTGTTCCTCCACTGTAACGTAACATTCATTTATTCTTTTCAAAATAATAAAAAAGAACAAAAAAATCAAATATACCCCAAAAAGAGGATGGGAAAAGTATTTTCTTTATTGGCAGCATCATGAGTCGCCCTTGGATATAACACATATGTCCATTTGATTCATCAGACTTTGGGATGTAGTACGACCTTAGGAATATTTTCTCGCTATATTGAGTTGTGTCCTCCACCGTTTGGGTACTCTTCCAAACATATGGAGAGTTTGCGTTGCCTCCTGCTTCGTAGACTTATGATTAACATATATGTTGCCTGAGTCTTATCCTTTGTCGTGCTATTTTCCAAGGGAAGTTTGTTACTTAGCCTGAGTCGGCCGCTCTGCAATTTGTCTCTTGTCCGCATACCCGACCATCCTGAATGTCCAATCAAGTCTTTGTTCGAAATCATTGAAGCCTTCAGTCTGATCATCAATATTATCAAGTCCACAACCGACGAGCCATCGAAGACCTCTGGGTAGTGCAGTCGTACACTCATATTACACTCCTACCCGAGTTTAGAAGATTTTGAAGTTGTTGCTCGAACTCTGAAGTACAACCATCATGTCGAATCAGCTTCTGAGAGATGGATACTTTCTATGTATATCTTTCTAATTTCGAGATGTAGCTCCGCTATGTATTGTTCGCGGCTACTCTTCATAGTTATTTAACATGGATCTATAGTGTATTTGATTGGTAGCCATGGTTCTGATTTATCCCAAGCATGGGTATGCCCGCCTCGGTGAGACATTTGATATTTTTTGCAGACGACACCTCCTGATTCCTGATTCCTGGGCTCACTCATTCAGCATATCAGTACAGATTGGTAAATAATTGGTAATGTATTTCGGCCATCAGATGCTATTCTGACCTCACACATTAAGGGGCATCTGTTATAACCCTAAATTGCACCATCCATGCTTACCTGGCATCAGGCCAACTCATTGCCCTTCATTGCCAAAGCCATGCTGAACAACCTCTTCAAGAAACCTCCTAAATTAAGTAACTCGCGCCCTAACCTATCACTGGGTTCATTGGAACACTGGCAGGCCTTATACTGCATGCGTTGGAATGCGGGCTGGCCCACTACAGCCAGCATTTACCTAACAAAGCAAAAAATCAGGAAAGTTTCCGCCGGGACGAAAATCTTTGGGTCAGTTAACTAGAACTCCCAACCATGCATGGCCAAGAGTTTGTCTAAAACCCTAGCTCCTTCTAGCCTATAAAAGAAGGGGTAGGGGTATTATTCAAAGGAGGAAAATCATAGCAAAGAAACTTTGCCCAATTGTCGAATCTGTTTTGTCCCAACCCTTTAGCCTTTCCTCAAGCTTTAGGAGAATTCAAGCAAAGCAGTTGGAGGACAAAGAAGAGGAGGAGCCCAGGACCAGGATCAAGGAATGGTGGCCGATATCTATAATCACTGTAAGTTGATTCATCTCGAGATTAATAAAAAGATACTTTTCCCGTCCCAAATACACGAGTTTTATATGTTTTATTTGATTTGTGTTTAATCTCTAACCCTTTAGTAGAACAATAGCATGCATGTGTAGTTTTGTCTTGATTGCAGGATCGCTTTTTGGAAGGAGAAGCAGAAGCAAGGAGATAAATCTCAGCGGAGGATCTACACCAACCGTTGATAAAAAGGTTAGTTGGTTCTTCCCTTGTTTTCTTGTGAAAAAGGGTTTTAAGTTGGGGTAGAAGTTTAAAGGTTATTTCTGAAGGGTCATGATCTGCATGCACGTTTAAGCCCTAGCTTGTTAGTCCGTAGGGTAGAATAAACCCACAACAAAAATGCTAGTGAGTTTGATACAAGTGATGAATAAGAGAATGAAACATCTGATGAGACATTGGTGCATGGATTCACTGATTCACAGTTCATTCGTGACTTGCAAGACAAGATTGTTGAAATTTCACCTGTTGAGGGGCAACATCCACTTGGAATATTCAAGGACAAAATCACTGAGGAAATGAACTTCCCAACACTCTTCTATGGAGATCCACATGTAAATGATATTACAGAACGATTCAGTTATTGTAAAATAGTTCGATGGGAGATGCTACATTCAAGCAGTGACTTCTCCTGTCACATAACAAATTTGTTTTTCAAAATAATGCGCATAATAATAGAGAGAGGTTTCTCTTGCATGTGGGTCTGAATAAGAAAATGCTAGTTACAAGGAAGAGTTTTTTTGGCCAAGGATGTCAAGTACAAAGTAAACCTAGAAAAAATTATGAAATCTAATATTGGATACATAGATTTCAAAAACATTCGCATCTCTCCCGACTATTTGCAACAAAACAAGAAAACTATTTTTGCATTGATCTGACAATTGGGCCCGCCAACATTTTTCATCACATTTACAGGTGCAAAGCATTGTTGGGATCCATTGGTGGTTGTCGTATCTGACTTGCATAGGAACAAGAAACGTAAAAAAAAAATGATACACTAGAAAATAATGACATTGAATACCTCATAAAAAAAGACCCAGTGACATGTACTCGCTACTATAGATGTAGAATAAATGCTTTGAGACAATTGATATGCCATGATGAAACTTTTTTCGGAAAAATATCAGACTACTTTTTTGTGACTGAATTCTAGAATAGGGGGAATGAACATGACCACACACTGTTCTGGATAGAAGGATAACCAGTCTATGGAGCTGGCAAGAATTCACAGATCAAGCAATTTGTGGAAAAATACATAACATGCAACACAGATCATTTGGATCCAAAACTTGCCAAAGTTCATAGACATTATCATACAAGAAGTTGTAGAAAACAAAAAAAACTCGCATTGCAGATACAAATTTCCCGTGCCCCTAATGAGAGCAACAAGAATCATAGAGCCACTTAGTTTAGAGGATAATGTTGTTGCTGATAAATCTAAATCCTTGTTCACATTTCTAGAACAAGGAGAGTTTGATGAGTTGATGAGCTTCGATGACTTCCTGACAGAGCTAAATCTACCAGAAGATGAGTACATCCAAGCCATACAATGTATCCTTAAACAACCAACAATTTTCCTTAAACTAAAACTTTCCCATATTTGGAACAACAGTTTCTCCAAGGACAGGTCAGTTATGTGGAATGTAAATACAGATGCATAGTACGTCCTCAATTCATATGTTGTAGCATCGTATTGTACCTCGTATAGACAAAGGTTGACAAATCTATGACAAGTGAATTCAGAAGAATACACAAAGAACATGAAAGAAGTCATATTGATGCCATACAAATGATACTTATTCTTGGAAATACATTGCTTAATCTTCAACAAACCTCTGCTCAACAAGCATTCCACATTGCACTTTCCCTGCCCCTCAATTATAGTTCAAGAAAATGTGTCTTCATAAACACATCTCCACTTGAGAAATGCACATGTGTGCTTAAACCACCAGTTTTGCTAGAACAAGAGCATGAAAATTCATAAGACGTGATATGTCACTCTATTATTGATTATTAACTCCAGCTTCCATCTCCTATTAGGCATATCTACTTAGTAGAATTCGTATCGCATTACAAAAAAATGGTGCGCCCATATCAAAAAGAAAAAAATCCTCTGTGATATGGTTTGTGAAATACAATAAACATTATGACTATGAAAACTATTGTAGAGAAAAATTGTTGCTATATGTTCCATTCGATGAAAATGAAGAGACATTAAAACATAACTTCTCTACATGGGAAGCTGCGTATGTTGCATCTAAGACTATAGTGCAAATCAATGAAGCTACATTTACTTACAATGTTAATCCAACATGGGGTGATCTAGAAATTGCAGTTAATGAGATAGAAATCCATGACAATCTTGATGAGACATTCACAAACTGAAAAACAACCAGAACTCCCTACGATTCCTATGAATTGCAAGTGGATTTTCCTCGTCCTCTAGCAGGTGACAGTGAAAAATGTATCAATCTTGGTTTTCAAATCACAAAACATCCTTTCCTTATTGAAAATAATGAATACCACAGAATAAGACGTATGTTGAATCGAGAACGACAAACAATTCTAAAGGAGATTGCGCTTAAAAAATGCTCGAACATGGACACTCATGTGCACTTGTTCCTTACAGGTGGAGCGGGAACAAGCAAGACATTCATAGAAAAATAATTGTTCCAAATGCTTATACAAATATATGATTCAAACAATTTCTCTGATCCTATGAAACCAAAGGGCCTAATAGTTGCATACACAGGAAACGTTGCATATAATGCAAGTGGAACAACAATCCACTCTGCATTTTTAATGCCTTTTAACAAGTCACAGTTTCTTCCACTTAGCAAGGAAATGTTAGATACGGTGTCTAAGATTTATGACGAACTCCAAATTATCTTTATAGATGAAGCATCTTTGATTGGAAGTCGCTTCTTGTATTCTATTGACAACTAACTAAGAAGCATAAAACATCTGCACACAAAATACTTTGGAAACATTGACATGATATTCTGTGGGGATCTTTACCATGAACAATCGATCCAAGATTCTTTGATATTTGAACAACTTATGGTTAACATGTAAACAGTGACGCATGACTTATAGAGAGACAATATTAAATGCTTTGAATTGCATACTACAATGAACTGGGTAGATGAAACATTTATTGCAATTTTGAATAGAATGCAAACAAACAACCAAACATATGATGACTTAACATATATCAATTCGAGGTGCTTGCGACGTGCACCAACAGACCCAACTTTCCCTTACATGTTCTACACAAATAAGGATGTTTCAATGCATAACAGAAACATGTTATCACCCATGCCTGGCGATGATATCATCATCAATTAAATTGACCTGGAACAATACAACCATGGCAATGTGCCACATCATGAACATACAACCACTTTACCTTTGCAGCTTGTCTGGAAATTAGAAATGGTGGTTGAAATATATGCCTACAACTATGATTCACAGGATGGCTTGGTCAATGGTGCAGATGGAATACTCAAAGGCTATACTAAAAAATAAAAACTTGATGTCCTTTGGATTAAGTTCCATGAACCGCATATAGGCAAGTGACAAACAAGCAAGTTGTCTTATCTATATAATTCAAACACTGCAAGATATTGGACACATATTTTGAGAATATCAAAGGCAGTATCGACATAAAGAAATACAGGTTGATTGAAGATTCGGAAATAGTTTCCAATTAAACTTTGATGTGCATGTCCAGTACATAGATCACAAGGACTAACACTTGATAATGTTGCATTTCAGCCTGCTGGAATTCAGATACATGGACCTGTATACACAACACTCTCTCATGTTAGAAGAATAGACTCCTTGTATTTAATAAGTCCTCTTACAAAAGATAACTTCAAAGTCAAACATAAAGTTGATATTGAAATGGATCGCCTCATGACTACCGCAAAATGGCAACTGCAGTATGATTACCAATCCATAAAAACAATGTCATATGTATCAATTCTCTCACTCAACACGTGCAACTTACATGCAAACATGGATTATATACTTAATGACTATGATACAGTGAAATCCGATATTCTATGCTTACAGGAAACATACATGGCATTATACATGCAAAACAAACAATTTCCAAATCACAATTTTATATCAAGTTACATTACACACGGGGTGATGATATTGGTGAAAAAACATGTACCAATTTTGCACCATATACATTTCGAAGAAAAGAATGTTAAGATGGTTCTTACGAAGATATTTTTCCATGGAACAAAAATTGCAATACTGAATCTATATGCTTCTCCCCATGCAACATTCTCCAACATACTAAATGTTATTTCCAATGCATTAGGTCATTTTCGTCTGAACAGACCCATTGTTCTTGTAGGAGACTTCAATATTGACATGCTACAAAATAATTCTAGAACAAAAGAATTGGAAAACTACATGTGCAAATACATCCTCCACTTTCTTTTGAACAACACCAGCCATGTTCAAAATGCACTTATTGACCATGTGTGGTCAAATTTTCCCATTCCTTAATACAACATATTTGTCTTAGACACATATTGGTCTGATCACGATACAATTGGTATTTCACTTGAATTATGAAATATATATCAAACATATTGCAAAGTCATATTTCTATGTTTCAAAGCATATCTGTATAGCTTGTTGCCAAAAGAAAAAATGATAATTATCTAGCTTCATAGTTTTCCCTGGTTTGTACACATACTTTTCTGGTCACCACACAGTTGGTGTTGCACTTGAATTATGAAATATACACCAGGCATATTGCAGAATCATATTTGTATTCTTCAAACCATATGTGTCTATCTTGTTGCTGAAAATTGAGATATCCAACTTCTTAGTTTCCCCTGGTTTGTAATTGCTTTTGGTCACAAATACTTTTTTAGAATATATATATATATACACACACAGAAACTTGAATGAACTTAAAAAAAAAAAAAGGTACATTCTTCTAACACTATATGTTACTTTATTCCTCTTATTGTATTTTATTTAGTCTATGTACATAGTACTTTGTTTTTTCTTTACATGTCAACTTATGTTCATGTCCATTTTGTTTTTCTCTTTTGTTCATAGAAACAAACAAGAAAACTAGACATCGCAAATAACTCCTAACCAAGAATGTAGAATAATCCATGCAAATGTGCGTTTTTCTACCCGTGTTCCATATCCAATAGTTTTTCGTTTACTCTGTCTGTATTTGTTGAACTGGTTTGCAGCTCTATTTTTTTTCCATCCTTGGACACTCCATATCTTCATGTACATTGCCTTGTCTTCATGTCAATTATATTTTATGTGCTTCTATCTTGAAATAAATAAATATTTACTCCATATTTTCTTTTCATGTGTTCCTACGTAACAATTTTCTTTCATGTCGGTTCTTTTCCCTTTCTTTTCCCTGTTCTATACTTAGTTGTTCTCCCCTTTTTTTCTTCCCCTCTATTATCCATTTATGATTCTATAGTTAGTCCCATGTCTATGCTCACGGGTTCCCAGGACGATGGAGTGGAAAATTTCATGTCCATCTGTATCTCTACATCACAAGTCTGACCAACCGTCGTTCGTTTTCAAAGTTCGTGAATTTTATGGTTGTCGGTTCCTGTGTAGGCGCCATCAAACTCTCATGCCCCATGTGCGTGGTATACATCTTGAACCTGAAACTTTGGTGATCTACAATTCGAATCGGACTTGAAGTTGGAGACTAATTGTTTCCAGCATCTGTTGATATTTTTCCCAATTTGTCTCAACAGTTAGCCAATTTTATGGTCGCGGGTTCCCCCCCAATGCATAATCGAACTCCCTTGTCCATCTACAATTCGACCCCGGGTTCCTCGAACTCCCAATCCTCACTCTTTATCGAACTGATAATTTGTATATCCATCTATATCTTGACATCACGAGTCCGACCGAGCACTTATGTTTCCTTAGCCAATTTTATGGCCGCGGGTTCTCGTCTACGTGTTATCGAACTTTCATTCCCCATGTTGCGAGTATACATATTCCATCCAAAACTTGGGTGATCCATGTCTATTCTCATGGGTTCCCAAACGATGAAGTAGTATATTTCATGTACATATATATCTCTACATCATGAGTCCAATCGACCGTCGTTCATTTTCATAGTTCGCGAATTTTATGGCTGTGGGTTCCTGTGTAGGCGCCATCCAACTCACATGCTTCGCGTGTGCGGTATATATATTGTGCCCTAAACTTAGGTGATCTACAATTTGACTCAGACGCGAAGCTTGGAACTTATTTTTCCCAATGTTTGTTGATATTTCAAAGCATCTGTTGATATATTTCCCTTTTCATCTCAACAGTTAGCCAATTTTATAGAGCATGTATGAATCTCGCATTCCATACTTACCCATTTTTTGGATCACGGGTTCTCGGGTTGGTGATCTCAAAATTGGGCCTCTATTGTTTTGTTTCCTACAAATAGCACCCAAGAGTTCCGCGATATACAAATTGACAGGTGGACTTGCAGGCTGGTTGGCTCAACATTGCACTTCTATTGTTCTGTGTCCTCCAAACAACACTCAGAGTTCCGTGATATACAAATTGACCGATGGACTCCAGGGCCGGCGAGCTCAAGATTGCTATTTTTTATGGATGGTCATCCCTGTCAACTATATAATACTATCTACCCATCTACAATTCATCCCTGGGCTCCTCGAACTCCCAAGCCTCTCTCTTTATCAAACTGACAATTTGTATATCCATCTATATCTTGACATCACAAATTTGACCAAGTTCTTACATTTCCTTAGCCAATTTTATGGTCGCGGATTCCCATCTACGCATTATCGAACTCTCATTCCCAGTGTTTCAGGTATACATCTTCCATCCAAAACTTGGGTGATTGATGTCTATGCTCGTGGGTTCCCATAAAATGAGTGGCAGACTTCATGTCCATCTATATCTCTACATCACGAGTCCAACCGACCGTCGTTCGTTTTCATAGTTCGCAAATTTTATGACCACGGGTTCTTGTGCGGGTGCCATCCAACACTCATGCCCCATGTGTGCGATATATATCTTATTCCTAAAACTCTTATATTTTATATTTTACACTCATGCTACAACTCGCCATGCCAAAAATCTTCCCAGTTATTGTAATAGAGGAGGCAAAAGAAATTCTTTATGTCACCTTATTTAATTTTCATCGTGCTGAATTGCTATCCATTTCTTGGAATATCTATGTGTAGGAAGTTGAACTCTGAATTTATCCCATTAACATTATCACACCAGAAATTATGGAGACACGACGCTTGACATCTATTTTATAAGGTCTTCAATTATTTTGTTTCATTTTTTAAAGTGTTGATATTTGGAAGGTATTTCCTTCGGTTCTCTGTCCAGTCGACAATCTTCCTGGATAGGAGGGACACTATAGAAGAAATGGAGAACTATAATGTTATAAGTATTTTTGCGTCTAAACAAAATCCTTTCTCCCTTCCATGTCACATATCTTCTACAATGTTTTTTGTTGGAATAGCAGAGGAGTACATCTATTGGTTGCATTTTTTTCTTGCAAAAAGGAAAGGAAAATCCATGTCTATGCCTTGGAAAGTCCAAGATTTCATGGTTAGGAACCACTTCAATAGTTCTTTCACTTACACTATTCTGAATGGACTCTGAACTAGTACCAATGATTTGCATAAGAAGAACTGAAAATACCCAGGTGAGAAAAGTGCCCAATACCCGACTTCCACAACCAAGACCACAACATCTCATGGAAGTACTCCAACGGCTTACCCAAGTAACAAATTCACACACAGTTCTTCAGGTGGAGGAGGAGATAATAACCCTCCCTCTGACAAAATTGAAAGTTGTCGCAAGCTTCCCGTAGGAAAAAGACGGAAAAAAATAGTCCAAGAACAGGAGGGATCGAGGGGAGAAATTGATATCTACAATATCTCCCTCGATGATATGGAACTAGAAATTGACATTGAAAAATTGTTCCCTCACGATGATCACTTAGACAAAATTACTCCTCACAATATTGGGATGGACATACTTGGCATAGATACATTGGATGAAGAAGAGTCTTTTGCATTTCAGAGCGTTGTGTTTGACAGGGAATCAAAAAAATTGATTATTGAAAACAGAGATGTAAATAATAAGAAAGAAACATCTCGTTCAAAGTTCAACCTACGCAACATGAACCCTTCCTAGATATCCAAGATGCATCAAGAAACTGGATATGTAGACAACTCTATTATCAGCCTTGAAATATAGAACCTCATGTTAAAGACGCGAATCAAAGAATTGGAGGCAACTCTAATGCCTCTTCCACTATTTTCTACTCCTTTGGAAATGGTCGAGTCCATCACACTTGCGCCAAAGTTAAAGGATCAATAAGCCTTTTCACATCAGCCCGAGACTATGAGGAAAATAATATAAAGAAAATAATGGAATTAATAAGAGAATATTGGGAGATGTCAAAGAATATGGTCTCTTTTGGAACAAGAGAACAAACTTTTCATGAGTATCTACAAGAAAATCTCAAGAAGGACCAAGGTTTTTATATCAATGCATTTTTACCATTTGGTTTTGAAGTTACCGGTATGAAGGACACCGGAAGAAGACAAGAGGATCTACCTTCCCTGGATCGAATAGACCAACTAAATGCATGCTAGAAAGAAAAGGTAAAGAACCTGATTGGTCTTATTGAACAATGTAGAATGACCATATCTAAAAGAGACAAACTATTCAAGAAGCTAACTGAGATAGATCTAGGTGGAAGCATCAATGAAGTCCAGAACCCAAAATTGATATTAAAAACTCATTATTTTTAACCAAACAAGCATTTGATGATTAAGTTTGTATCTATAAAAGACTGTCATTTGAAAATTTCTATGGCATTCTTGAATATGGTGAAGATGATGTGAAAACTTGGTTAGTCGGTTATGCAATTAGAAACAAAAATATTCAAGAAGCATTGCACAACTTGTCTATTGATCTAAGGGACTTGGAAAGTGAACTCTTCAATATAAAAATCCGGCATGAAATGAACGTGGTGCCCATGAGGATCTACATTGAAGAATGGTTGAAAAAAGTTGTCGACCAAATTACCAATGAAGGTCAAAGATGATGCAAGACATAGAAGGACATTGACGAAGAAATGAAAATCCATGGAACACCATCATAGTACGTTGATACTGATTACATTCTTTTGTCTTCATCCACTTATTCTAACAAACCTTTAATCTAGATCTGACAATTTTGTCTTTCTTCTTGCTAGGTTTTGTTGTTTTCCATTGTCGACTTTCTTCTTTCTGCAAACATCATTCTTGTACATATTTGTTTTGTAGTCGGTGGTAGTTGAAATTAGAGTCAATCTAAAAAACACATTTTTATTTCACAAAATATGTATTGAACTATAGTTTTTTTTTGCAAATTCGAAGCCAACGTTATTTTTGGAAGATATTCTCAAATGTATTTTGTGACCCAGTTTATCTAAATATAAATATTTGGGGTTGTTTTATGTTGATATTCAATGTTCGGTGTTGTTATTTGGAATTTGTATTTCTTTGTAAAATTAACTCATTTCGTTGTACATGTTCCTCTTCTATATTGTTCATGTATTGCAGCTTCCTATATTTCAAAATATCCTTCGATATACAAAATGTAAAGTCATGTATTTTTTTATTTCTTCCTAGTAGGTTTCAGCAAAAAAATCCAAGCCCAAAAACACCATTCAAATTCAAACATCATTTATATTTGAACCACAAATAATCTAGTAAGATACATTAATATGGATACATTTTAAATAAACATAAACAAAATCCCTTTAAACTTGAACCTGACTCTCTTGGGCTCCTAGATTGTTTGTGGGTTGATTGGTTAGCGGACTGTCAAATCCTCATTTCCATATATATCTTCACATTAGGAACCCAACCGAAAAAAGTCCCTTTCAACACTTGGTCAAATATCTCACCATGGCGTCCCAACTTAGCACTATCGCATTATTTTCCCGCATGTTCCGTTATATACATCTTTGATGCAGGAGCATCACTCCAACCCATCTACGTGCCAGCTAGCCAGCACATCAAGCGCACATTCAATGGAAGGAGAGAGGCACAACCCTCTCGTTTTTCAAATTTTGAAAAATTGTATTAAATGTTTTAAGGATGGTGGAGCCAAAAACCATGCATGTACGTAGGCTTTAGATAAAGTTTTCCTTAAATCGTTGTAAGGTTGAGATCTAGATCTGATTCGGACTAGACAGCCATTTAATGTAATTGAATGTAAATTAATGAAAGTTGGTGAGATGGAGGGAAGAGCTCGAGGAGCCGCCTTTTGTAAAACGATCCTTTGTATATGTAGGAGTAGTCTGTAGAGAGGAAGATACGAATAAAGAGAATAGGGAGAAGAGAGGAAGTCGTGACTTTGTTACGGTCCGAGATCACATTGTAATGAGGCATTCCATATTAATACAATCAGAGCATTTTTTCCTGCATGTTATTCTGTGTATGTTGATGAATTTCTTTATGTGTTTATGATATGTTGTAGATGTATGTTAGATGTGAATTTGTAGGGATAGATAGATTTTTCTATCTGTGGGTTTACAGATTTTACGTCTAGTTCTTTGTGGCTTCATGCAAGAGGTTGCATGATGGAACACTCTGGGTTTTGTAAGCCGGTATATAGAGTGCACTTCTGAATTCTGTGGAATTTAGACAAAGACGTGCCAAGAGGGCACACCAAAGGAAGTCATTGACTCAAGGAGGAGGCCTCAAGGTTGTTGAACACCTTGAAGGAGAAACTGTGTAGAGGAGAGCATAGAGAGGAGAAGCAGAATTGTTGAGAATTCTGTAAAGGCTCTGCTAGGTGGACATTGAGTTGGTGCAAGTGTGCATAGAAGGAACTCTTGTTCGAGTTTTGAAATAGGATAAGTGTCAAGGAGAAAAGCACTCACAAAGTTGTTGAATACTTTTTTTTTTCAGCAAGGAGTGCTTGAGCAGGAGGTTGCCAAGAGGGCACCAAAATTCCCCTTTGAAAGGAGAGAAAAGGGCTGAGTTCCTTAAAGGTTCAAGTTCTGAAGCTTAGGAAGGATAGTGTTGTTGTGCACAGAGTAACAACAAAGAGGAGTAGGTAGTCAAGGAACCCTTCGGGGTTTAACAGTCGACAAAACTCAGGAGGGACAACGCTCCTAGAATGCAGGCGAGATCCAAAGGAATTGAGCTCGCAGGGGAAGCGAAGGTTGAGGCCTTTGAAATTTTGAAAATATCCTAAGCGGAAGGAATAAGTTCTCAAGCTCAGGAGGGAGCATAGTTGTCATTATATTAGCTGGAGAGAAAGAGATCTGGTTCATCAGATCTTGTGCAAAGAGTCGATACTCATCGGATCTAGGGGAAGGCGCACGGAGTTTAATCTTTGGGAAGCCGCACATAAGAATAGAATGGACGGTCAAAATTATTTGTAGAGAACTTGCGAAATCACGTGAACCGAAGGATTGACCATTGATCTCAAATAGATCTGGATCGTCGGTCCATTTCGCGAATTTCGGTATAGTGAGTTGGCAAGTGGAGTTCTTTGTTCTTCAAACCCCTGAGTCGCGAGATTACAATTCGACCTGAACCGTCGATCGAGGAGGAAGGAGAGCCATAAGATTTGGCACCTCGCTACAACGTGTATCGGGGTTTCGGAGGGTGAAGGAGTTGCACCTTGATAATAAAATTCCCAAAGTGTCGAGCACCGAGGGCTCGTGCGAACACATGTCACATCCGTTAGGTGGGGACCACGTGGTTGACAGGTGGTGTAACAACAAGCACCCAGAGAAAGGTGGAAGCGGGTGACAGGTGGTGGACACACGTCACCTGGGAAGAAGTCAACCCATTGTTGACTTATCACGTCTTAGGGGTACAGAAAGGAGGAGCACAAGGGTTTCACACTCCAACTCGCAAAGTCGCGAGTTGTGAGTAGTGCTAAAGGAGTCAACCCATCGCTGACTTATCATGCTTCAGGATTTGCAAAGGAGGAGCACAAGGGCTCAACATTCCAACTCGTGAAGTCACGAGTTGCGAGTGGTCCTAGCACTTAGCCCTAGTTGGTGGTTATGTGTAGCAGGTGCTAGTGAAGAGGGAGCCATACCTGTATCACATCTCGGGTATCATAGGTTTGGAGAAAGAGGAGTCGAGGGTCTTTGACTCACGAACTCTCGAGTTGTGAAAATCACTTGCGCTAAGTCCCAGTTCTGGTCGCATGGAGATGTAAGGCTCATGCCTGGTGTTGAGTTGCACAGGGCGGGTTTTCATAAAGGACCTGTGGATTCATTGAAGGTTTCAGCAGGGAATCAAAGGAGTCTCTTCGGCTCGAGGAGAATTTAGAACGATCCTGTGCGGATCTCAGACAGAGGGTCGGGGGTCTGCGTCAATTTGGTATCAGAGATTGATTTTGTCTGTATATTGTAGGCAGAGGGAGCCAAAGGAAAAGGAAGATGGAGTGTTGAATCTCTGTGATGATTGTTGCAAGGTGCACAACATTCAATAGACAGTCGGGAGGACTGTAGGAAAGGATGGAAGCACTCATGGTTACAGAGTGACAACAACAAGTTTTCCATGATGACAGACAGGAATAGGAAGATGGCTACTGAAGGCCATGGATGCGATGGAAAGAAGAACCATCAGTAGTAGAGAAAAGATGAAATGGATAAAGAACTCGCTAAGGTGAGGGCGAGGATGGATGAGCTTTCACTGTGGGTGCAACAGAACACAAAGACACATTGGGTGTATGAATGGCCTCTGAGGAGGAAAGCAAAGTGGCCAATCAAGAAATTGTGGGACAAAGGACAAAAAGGGTTGTTAATAGGATGGTTTAGGCATGTTGAATGCCTCAGAGGTGAACAATAAATAGTTCACATCTGTGAGCCAGAAGCTGGGAGAAATCTCAGTAATGATGAGGAGGAAATATCACTGGAAGATCTCATGAACTACCAGGAAGGTAGTGACAAAATTTCAGGTTGCAATAAGAAGGGGTCACGGGATGATCTCAAGGATTGTCAGGAGTGCAGAACAAAAAATTCAGGTTGCCAGGAAGGAAATGAGATGGGATCACTGGAGGATCTCAAATACTGCTAGGTGAGCAGCGCAGAAATGCCAGATTGCCAAGTGGGCAAGGGAGAGAAGATGAGGCCATGTGAGAGTCTCATGAACTCAAAGGTGAGTTTGAATCAACGAGAGGAGCTGACAGAGAAGGAAGATCAGAAGAGCGTTATGATGATTGGAGGGATAAGATTATTCATACCAAGCAACCGAATGGAGGCCGATGCACAGGATGAAGGTGTAGCAGAGGAAGAAGGATAGCCAGCAGAAAATTTCACGAAAGAAGAAATGGGACAGACATCAGAACCTAACCCAGCTGAGAAAGAAGAGCATTCAGCAGAAATGCTCGAAATTTTCAGTCAAGAGGATGAACAGGGGATAACTACAACACTGGAGGCTGTAGCATAAGAAGAGCATGGAAATAAGATGCTCACTCCATGGGAGATGGAGTTGGAGATGCTGGAGGATTGGTTGAACCACCCAGAGCTAGTAGATGACTGCCATGAGAAGATAGTCATGCAGATGTTAGCAGGGGAGAATTCTGAGGAATCTCTCAGAAATTTCAGCCAAGGAGATGAACAGATGATGACTGCAGTGTTGAGGCATGCAGTAGGAGATGAAACAAAATTATAGTCTGGGAAGCAGCTGGAGGAAGATAGAGATGCACCAACAAGAGAACTAGTAGAAGCAAAGATGTCAGAAGGGGAAGTTGAGAAGAGACTCAGTGATAAGGCTACATAACTGAATTTTGCAGCAGAGTGGCAAGCTGAGGCCACAGAGGAATAAAATAGCATGGGGGATATAGTTGATCTACCCACTGATAAGGATGAAGAAGTCCAGCCGAGGAGACTGCATAAAGAGAGCCAACCACTAGATCAGCTGGATGAGGTAATTGAGGGAATCAGAAGACTGATGTTGAGGTCAGCAACATAATCTGCCAGTGAAGAGAATTTCGGTGGAAGAAAACCTACAAGAGCAACAGGAAGAATGCAACAACAACAACAAGGCGATGGAGTGGATGGATAGCTCCAAAGAACTGTTTGGGATCCAGGGGGATTTCGACAACCATGTTGGGAATCTCATGAACAGGAGCTCATGAATGTTTCACAGCAGAGGATTATGATGCAGGAGCATCACTCAAACCCAGCTACGTGCCATCTAGCCAACATATCAAGCGCGCATTCAATGGAAGGAGAGAGGTGTAGCCCTCTCATTTTTCAAATTTTGAAAATGAGCCAAAAACCATGCATCTACGTAGGCCTTAGATAATTTTTTCCTTAAATGGTTGTAAGGCTCAAATATAGATCTCATTCGGACTAGACAACCATTCAATGTAATTGAATGTAAATTAATGAAAGTTGGTGAGATGGAGGGAAGAGCTCGAGGAGCCCCCTTTTGTAAAAAGATCATTTGTATCTACAGGAGTATTCTGTAGAGAGGAATATAATAATAGAGAGAATAGGGACAAGAGAGCAAGCCATGACTTTGTTACAATCCGATCTCACATTGTAAAGAGGCATTCCATATTAATACAATCAGAGCAATTTTTCCTGCATGTTATTCTGTGTATGTTGATGAATGTCTTTATGTGTTTATGATATGTTGTAGATGTATGTTAGATGTGCATTTGCAGGGATAGATAGATTTTTCTATCTATGGGTTTATTGATTTTATGTATG
The DNA here is from genome assembly GCA_009831015.1 of Picea engelmannii. Taxonomy (NCBI): domain Eukaryota; kingdom Viridiplantae; phylum Streptophyta; class Pinopsida; order Pinales; family Pinaceae; genus Picea; species Picea engelmannii. Next base: position 29,777 of record ML803383.1, read on the forward strand.
GTTCCTTGTGGCTTCATACAAGAGGTTGCATGACGGAACACTGCGGGTTCTATAAGTCAGTGCATAGAGTGCACTTCTGAATTCTACGTAATTTAGACAAAGACATGCCTGGAGGGTGAACCAGAGGAAGTCATTAACTCAAGGAGGATGCCTCAAGTTTGTTGAACACCTTGAAGGAGAAACTGTGCAGAGGAGAGCACAGAGAGGAGAAGCATAATTGCAAAGAATTTTGTAAAGGCTCTGCCAGGTTTGCATTGAGTTGGTGCAAGTGTGCACAGAAGGAACTCTTCTTCGAGTTATAAAATAGGAGAAGTGTCAAGGAGAAAGACACTCACAGAGTTGATGAATACCCTATTTATTCATCAAGGATTGGTTGAGCAGGAGGTTTCCAAGAGGGCACCAAAATTCCCCTTTGAAAGGAGAGAAAAGGGTTGAGTTCCTTACAGGTTCAAGTTCTGAAGCTCAGGAAGGACAGTGTTGTTGTGCACAGAGTAAAAAAAAAGAGGAGAAGGAAGCCGAGGAACCCTTTGGGTTTTCATAGTCGACAAAACTCAGGAGGGACAACGTTCCTAGAATGCAGGAAAGATCCAAAGGAATTGAGCTCGCAGGGGAAGCGAAGGTCAAGGCCTTTGAAATTTTGAAAATATCCCAAGGGGAAGAAATAAGTTCTCAAGCTCAAGAGGGAGCATAGATGTCATTATATCAGCTGGAGAGAAAGAGATCTGGGTCGTCAGATCTTGTGCAAAGACCCGATAGTCATCAGATCCAGGGGAAGGCGCATGGAGTTTAATCTCTAGGAAGCCGCACATAAGAGTTTAATGTCAGAATTCTCTATGGAGAACTCGTGAAATCATGAGAACCGAAGGATTGACCATCGATCTTAGATAGATCTGGATCATCAGTCCATTTCATGAATTTGGATATCACAAGCTGGAAAGCGGAATTATTTGCGCTTCAAACCCCCGAGTCACGAGATTGCGATTTGACCTGAACCGTCGATCGAGGAGGAAGGAGAGCCATGAGATTTGGTGCCTCACTACATCATGTATTTGGGTTTCAGAGGGTGAAGGAGTTACACCTTTATTTCTAAATTCATGAAGTGTCGAGCGTCGAGGGATAGTGCGAACACGTGTTACATCCGTTAGGTGGGGACTGCGTGGTTGATAGGTGGTGTAACAACAAGCGCCTAGAGAAATGTGGAAGCGAGTGACAGGTGGTGGACACATGTCACCTGGGAAGGAGTCAACCCATTTTTGACTTATCACATCTTGAATATTCACAAAGGAGGAGCACGAGGGTTCAACACTCCAACTCTCAAAGTCGCGAGTTGCAAGTAGTGCTAAAGGAGTCAACCCATTGTTGACTTATCGTGCTTCGGGATTTGCAAAGGAGGAGCACGAGGGCTCAACAATCCAACTCACGAAGTCATGAGTTGTGAGTGGTGCTAGCAGTTAGCCCTAGATGGTGGTTATGTGTAGCAGGCGCTAGTGAAGAGGGAGCCATACCCGTATTGCATCTCGGGTATCATAGGTTTGGAGAAAGAGGAGTCAAGGGTTTTCGACTCACGAACTCTCGAGTTGCGAAAAGAGCTTGCGCTAAGGCTCAGTTGTGGTCGCATGGAGATGTAAGGCTCGTGCCTGGTGTTAAGTTGCACAGGGAATATTTTCATAAAGGACCTGTAGATTCGTTGAAGGTTTCAGCAGGGAACCAAAGGAGCCACTTCGGCTCGAGGAGAATTTAGAACGATCCTGTGTAGATATCGAACAGAGGGTCGAGGGTCTGCGTCAATCTTCCACCCAACACTTCCATCATATACATTTTTCACCTAACAATTTTGTGATAAAAGATAAATATAGAAGACATAAAAGAAGGGTTAATATATTGACATCTGTGATAGATACTCCATTTTCTCACTAGATCTTTTCTGCATGTTTCTAGAGAAATTATATATTCTTTGATCTATAAAATGTAAAGTCATGAATTATTTTTCTTTTCTCTTTGTAGGTTTGAGCATAGTTCTTTTCCTATGTCAATCTCGTTAAAAACTGAATTGGTCACCTCTCTTGAACCTTCTTTTCATTCACCCTTCTCCTTTTTCTCATCTACTAGAGAAATTAGTGACAGCCTCAAAGTCAGTCAATGAATTGAATCTTGGAGGGCATGTCTCCAGCCTTTGATGATCATTCTGGAGTTAAGCCACTAGCCGTCAAGATGGGGGCATACCGAGCTTAGTCTTTGTTCTTTCTCGTGCTCATAAATACATGAGAATGCATCCGGGTAAAATTTTATCTCTTTTTCGGACCTGTATGGATACACAAAAAAGGAACCCCTGGAGTCTCCTTTAAGCTCTTTTTAGACTCTCTAAACATGAAAATGTTGTCGAGTGATCTTTCTTCCTTTACCACTCGTTAAAAGGTTTGAAAGGGCGTCTTTCGAGTGATAATTTATCTCTTTTTCAGCCTCATGAGACTAACATTACGAAAAAGGATAACATTAGAGTCACTTTTAAGTTATTTTTAGACTCTCTAAACATGAAAATATTTCTGAGTGACCTTATTCTCTTCACGCTCGTTAAAGAATTTGAAGAAAACGTTTGTTGAGCGATATTTTATCTTTTTTTCGTTCTCATCAGACTACTTTACGAAAAAGGAACTGAAAGAGTTCTTTTTTAAGTGTTTTTCCAGACTCTATAATCATGAAAAAACTTCGAGTTTTCTATCTTTGGACTCGTTAAACAAATATCGACAGGCCCATATGGTATCGAACCCTTACTTCTTCCAGTTTGTTAAACAAAGGAAGAGGAACTTACCGAAGGTGAGTTATATCGAGCATGTGTTACCCTCCTCAAGCTCGTTAAATTAAAAAGAGGTACTCGTCTATCTAGATGGGGGGAAAATTGAAGGGTGCACATGAATTATTATTAATATTCATGAAAAAGAAAGTAATTAAGTGTGGGGATCCACCTCACATTTGGTTTCCTATTTTTTAGGGAAGGTGGAGGATCTCATGGATGGTTCAAATATTTCCTCCTTAAAATCCTTGAGAGATATTTCCTCCCCAAAATCCTTAAGAGAAATTTTCTATCCTTAATTTTCTTAGTGGATCTGATGAGAGATTCTATCCATGGTGGTTAAGTCTCCAAATCTTATATAATGAGGGATTTCCATGGAGGAGGAAAAAGGGAGATTGAGAATTATACCAAAATTATGATCTCATGAGTGGTATGTCATTTGGAGCATCAACATTCTGTGTGTGGACTGTTTAAGAAAGGGTTTGGACAAGGGGAACTTGATGAAGCTTCTGCACTCACATCTATGACTGTAAGTTTTCTTCATTGTTGTTCTCATTAATATAATATGATTGGCCTATTTATTTCAAGTCTGTGTTTGATTTCACATGAACTTGTCTCTAATAGATAGATTTGTTTCAAGCTAATCTCAGTATAGTAGGAAGCTGGTTGTATCTTTGTTTGTCTATAGGGCTCATCGAGGAGCTTAAGGTTGGAGCTCAACTCGGACCGTGCAGGGACAAACACCGGTAAAATGGTACTTCTTTTCTCCTTCCTCCTCACACATTAGTTTATCTAGATCTAAAAGGAAGTTAGTGTCCATGTTAAGTACCTTATTTTTTAAGAGTTAAGAGTCTAGCTCTCAAGAGGAGATCTACTTGTCCGCAGGGAGATTTTCCTTCAACATCTATATTGTTTATCGGAGCTAGGAGATTATGTAGAAGTGGAAAATATATGATTAATGATAGTCTATTATGGGATGTAATATGGATAACATGTATTGACATAGACCTAGTGGTTATTCTAAGGGATATGACACTCATGGTCATAATTTTCTTCCATACAAATAAGTGTATGATTCTAATCCAATAACGACGATATAATAAAATATAACAGTAATAGACAAGTGGAATTTCAATCTCCTTTGACCTTTAAGAGGGATAATGACAAAGAAGTAAAATTTATATGCATACAATAAAGGAATAAGATATATTTAATGGATTATCTATGTGTCATGGACACTGCTGGAGATTCAAGGAACTTTAGTGTCGCCTAACAAAAAAATATTTATTTGTGAAATTTGTGGTACATTACATATGGTATCACAGATGAAGGTTATAACACTTGGACCTCAGGGAAAGGCCAAAATTATTTTAATTATTTTATTTATGTTGAAGAAAAACTAACAAATATGTTTATTGTTTCAAATAGAAAAATTGTTGATCTGTTGTGATAATGTCAGCACATAATGAAGAAGAAATCAGACCTAAAGAGAATCCAAATCAAGGAGGCATAAAAGAGAAGGAAGTTCAACCACCCAGGTTTTAGAAAGAATGAATAACCTCATCATGGAATTATAAGTGGTTAAAGAAGATAACAAAAAACTGAAAAAAGGCACGGGAAGACCAGTTAGAAATAAATGAAATTATGCTATGCAGTATAGTAACCAAGAGAAGTCCAAAAAACAATGACAAAGAGGAAGAACTCAACAAAAGGTCCTCTAAAAACTCTGGTCATGAAACAAAAAATGAGAATAATTCTTTCGAAGACACACACATGATAGGAAACAAAACAACTATGAGAAGAAAAAGAAAACAAGTAGATCACTTGGAAGGTGAATTCAAGAAAATAAAACCGTCCACCTTTGATGGAGAATCAAGGACGGGAGAAGAGGTTGAAGCATGGCTACTTGATATAAAGAAATAATTATGTATTTACAACTACTCTAGACTTAATATGAAAGTCAGAATGGCCATTTACAACTTGAAGGGAAAAGAAAATATCTCGTGGAAATACATGAAATTGGTTGAGGGATTGAAAGAAAAACAAATGGAATGGTCAAATTTTAAAAAATATTTCAAGAAGCAATATTTGTCAGAAAAATATTACGAAATAAAAACTAAGTAATTCTATGAACTAAGACATGGAAAAATGATTATGTACGTTCTGATAAATAAACTTCTAGAACTATTGAGATTTGTACCATACATCAAAGAAGACAAAGTAAAGGTACGATGATTCTTAAGCTGTCTACCACATTCGTACAAAGAAAAAATTGAATTTGACAATCCCAAGTCTTTAAATGAAGTGTTTAGAAAGGCTCGGATGTGCTATGATCAGTACAAACAAAGGTCTAAGATTCCCAAGGCATGGAAGGACAAGAAACATGACAGAATGAATCAATGAAATAAAGGTTTCCAACCAATCCCATTCCGTAATATGGAAAAACATTTCCAAAAGAAGGACTATCATTCAAACTCATAGATAGCTCAAGGGGGAGATAGACTAGTTAACCTGGGAGTCAAGAAAGTTGGGGACAACCCTAGATAACCATTGAAGTGTTGGGAGTGTGGATAACCTCACTTGAGGATAAATTTTCAACACTTAATTTCCATGACAAGAACGTCAGTCGATAACCTGCAAGAAGCTTTGACAGTAGGAGATATGGGCAGAAGCATGCACGAAATTAATGTAGTTATGGATAGAAGGTAAGATGATCATGAATCCACTATCGTGGATGATGAATTTAAAATTCATGATAATCACATTTCCATATTAATTGACCCAGGAGCTAGTCTGAGTTATGTTACTCCTGGTTTAGTTGTATTAAACAAACTCAAGAAAGTAAAGCATGCTAAGTCCTGGTTAGTACAGTTATCAACAGGGACCAAGAGAAAGTTAACAGATTTTATTCCTGAATGTGAACTCGGCATAGATGGTCAAGGTACAAAGTTAGATTTGAACATTTTACCTTTGGGATCATACGATTTAATCATTGGAATGGATTGGTTAGAGAAACATAAAGTAATATTGAACTGTTACGAAAAGTCACTTATTTACATAGATGAAAGCAAGACAGTTAGGAAGATAGAAGGGATTAGAGAAATACTTTCGGTTAGGAAGATATGAGCCATGCAGTTTAAGAAATGTATGAACAAAGGTTGCCAAGTTTATGTTGTTCAAGTAACTAATATGTTAAAAAATTAAAACAAACCTGGTTTAGAGTACTTCGCACTCCTACATTTTTTATAGATGTATTTATGGATGAAATACCAAAACTACCTTGAAGAAGAGAGATAGATTTCTCTATCAATCTACTACCTCGATCTGCCCTGATATCTAAGGCACCTTATAGAGTGAGTCTACTTGAACTAACGAAACTAAAAATTCAGCTCCAATAACTGTTAAATAAAGAGTATATCATACCAAGTGTCTGACCTTGGGGATCATCGGTTCTCTTCATTAAAAATAAAGATCGTACCTTGAGACTATGAATTGAATATCGACAAATAAATAAGATGACGATCAAGAATAAGTACCCTTTACCCATAATTAACGACCTATTTGACCAAGTTGGAGGAGAAAGGATCTTCTCTCAGTTAGATTTAAGGTCTGGTTATGACCAAGTCAAAATAAAAGATGAAGACATAAATAAAACAACATTTATAGCATATTATGGACAATACAATTTTGTTGTAATTCCATTCGGTCTTACTAATGCACCAACAACCTTTATGTGATTGATGAATAGTATATTCAGTCAATATCTGGATAAATGTGTTTGGTGTTTATCGATGATATTTTAGTTTACTAAAAAAACAGAATAAGAACATGAAGAACATCTCGAAATAGTATTGTGGACCTTAAAAAAACATAAGTTGTATGCGAAGTTCGATAAGTGTGACTTCTACCAACGAAAGATATAGTACCTAGGACACATGATATCCAAAGATGGTATTGCAGTTGATCCAGAAAAGATAAAATCCATTATGGAATGGCCTATCCCTAAGGATGTAGCAGACATCAGATCATTCATGGGAATTACCAGTTATTATAGAATATTTATCAAAGGATTTTCTAAGATCACGTATCCAATTATATCCCTATAGAAAAAGGGGATAAGATTTACTTGGTCACAAAAGTGTTAGGATAGATTTGATAAATTAAAAATATTGTTAACTACAACACCTATTCTAAGGGTATCGGATATCGATAAATATTTTACATTTTCCATGGATTCAAGCAAAGAAGGATTGGGAGGTGTCCTAACACAAGATGGACACGTCATTTGTTACAACTCACATAAACTAAAAGAGCATGAACGAGATTTCGTTACACATGATTTGGAATTAGCAGGCATAATTCATGCTCTGAAAATGTGGCAACATTATTTAATGGGGAGAAGGTTTCTGCTACTAACTGACAACAATGGTGTAAATTTTTTATTTAGTCAACAAGATCTCAACGCAAGGTAAGCGAGATGGATGACCTTTTTAAGTGAATTTGATTTCGAAGTAAGACACATCAAAGGTAAAGAAAAAAAGGTTGCATATCCTCTAAGTCAGAGGATTAACGAACTTTATGAGATAATTGTTAGCAGAAAAGAAAACGACATCGAACAAAGAATAAAATCTACAAGCAGTAATGAAAAAAAGTACATCAAAACAACAACAAAATTGCGAGAAAATGCAGAAAAACTAATCAAAACAGATCTGAGTTTAGATAAAAATAGACTGCTAAGGTTCAAAAATACGTTGTATGTACCTAATTATACTGATTTAAAATCAACAATTCTTGACGAATTGCACAAAAGGTCATATTCTGGTCATCCAAGATACCAGAAAATGATAACAGCCTTAAGAAAATTGTTTTGTTATCCTAACATTAAGAGTGAAACAACTGAATATTTATCTAGATTCTTAGATTGTCAATAGGTAAAGGATAAACATCAACATCCAACCAGTCTGTTACAACCTCTACCTATACAAAAATGGAAGTGGGAGATTATCTCGTTGGACTTCATCATAGGTTTGCTTGAGCCTCAAAAGCAAAATGACTCGATTATGGTAGTGATTGATAAACTTAGCAAATGTACACATTTTATAGTTTTGAAATCTACTTATAAAGAAATTAATATGTTTGGAATTTTTATGAAAGAAATATTTAAATTGCATGGAATTCCTAAGATCGTGATCTCTGATAGAGATGTCAAATTTACATCAAAGTTGTGGAAGGAATTATTTGCAGGATTTGATGCTAACCTTAATTTCAGCACAAGCTACCATCCACAAACAAATGGGAAAATTGAACGAACAAATCAGATTGTGGAAGACATGTTACAAATGTATGTAAGAAAGAAACCAATTAAGTGGGAGGAGTACCTACACTTAGTTGAATTTGCCTACAATAATGGCTTTCATACATCAACCAAGATGAGTCCCTTCGAAGAATTATATGGAAGGAAATGCACAACCCCAATTAGCTGGGATAATCTAGTTGGCAGGCTTATGATGGGACCGAAAATGCTCCATGAAATGGATAAAATGGTAAAAAAAGGTACAAAATAATTTAAAGGAGGCCCAATACCGACAGGAAATCTACGCAGATTTAAAAAGGAGACACCAGGAATTTCAAATTGGGGACCACGTGTATCTGAAATTCAAAGCAAGGAGGAGGTATCTAAAACTAGAAAATTGTTCAAAGTTGGCACCCAGGTTTTGTGGCCCCTTTGATATTTTAACTCGAATCGGACCTGTGGCATATCAACTAGCACTTCCTGTAAACTTAAAAGTTCATAATGTTTTTCATGTTTCCTTATTAAAAAGGTATATCCATGATCCTACTCACATCATTAATTGGAACATGGTGCAGGTGGAACTAGAAGGTGAGTTCCAAGTGGAACCTCTATGCATTCTGGACAGGAAAGAAACAGTACTACGGAACAAAGCCATCGCCCCGGTAAAAGTACAATGGAAACACTTCAACCCTGAAGAGGCCACTTGGGAATTGGAGAAAGATTTGCAGACACATTATCCAACCCTATTCCAAGAGAGGAATGAAAACTGAGGACAATTTTTACTTAAGGGGGAGTGGATGGAATACCCTCAAATTCTAGAATATTAAATTCTAAGTGAAATGTGAAATAAACTTCCTTTTTTGGAAAATTCGGATTTGGAAATTATTTTCCATTTATGGAAAATCCGAATTTGGAATTTTGATTGTTGCAATTAATTATTTGATGAYTGTTGGGAAAATATTTGACTTGTCGAACTGTCCTCTTTTATTTGACAYGTGTAAGAAAAACTTACAATAAATTAAATTCTCGAAGACAAATGGAACAACCAGGTTAAAAATAGTTGACCATGACTCCATGAGTGGGGAACATGTTTGAGTTACCTCAAGGCTGATTTTTACAAGTGGAAGAAGTGGAATTTGACCAGTAGCAGACCCTAAAAATCAGGGATTTGTAAAGCTCCAAATTTCCCCATGGAGGGAAGGAAATACCTAGACAAAAGGATGCATATAAAAACAATGTATGGAGGAGGCAGGACACTTCTTAGTATGTTGGGAAAGGAAACTATTTGTTGTTATGAACACTATTAGTGTGAGGAAAAGGATTTTTCTTATTTGTGGATGGTGATTATAGCTAAGGAGGATCATTCAGTTTTCCCTTATGGACTCATGGTCAATCTAGTGGGTGAGCAAGACAAGTGAACTTTGTTGTTCTGTTCTATGGTTGGGTGTAACGTGGTTGTTCCATTTGTATTCAACCATCAGGTTTGAGATATGTATATGAGCCTGCATTCCTTGTCAATGTCTATGGTTATTATCTGTTAGGAATATTTTGACTATGTATACATAAGAGAAATTGATTCTTCAGGGACTGTATGAACATGTTTTACTATGGTTTATCATAGTTAAATGATACTGGAAATATTTCTTATTTGAAATTTCATGGTTGTACATAGATATTTAACTATATGTATATGTGTGTGTGTGTGTGTGTGTGTGTGTGCTCATACATAAGAAGTAGTAGAACTATTTTTTATGTTCATATATTATATATATATATTTGGAATTGCTATTCAAATCTGTACATACACAAACACTACAGAGAATAGATAGAAAGAATAAAAGTTAGAATACACTCTTGATTACCATAGAAATATAGTGATTTCGTACAATTCAAAGTATATTTCAAAAGAAACCATTTTGTTTAATCGATAATTGTTCAAAATATTACAGTTGGAGTACCATGGACTAAAAAAATCCACAACCTCTTGTATTATAAACATAGCTCTAAGAAAGTACACATAAAATCTGTAGGTAATCGAAGTTAATGCATGCACAAATCGATCAAGGAAGGACATGGAACTAGAATACCTTTCGAGGTAAGATGCTTCCTTCATACGATTACACCAACTTTCGCAATCTACAAAAGAAGTAAACGAGGGTTTAGTAACTTGCTAGCATTTTTATTCTATGAAAATCAAACAATAGAATAAGACAAGGACAAAACTTAGCTTGAGTTTCGACGAAGGTCCAGATCGCCTTTTGTTCCTTGTGAGACAATATTTCCATGATCCATAAGGAGGAAGAGTGGACCGAAAAATGACTGGTGGGTACCCTTGAAAAACAGAAAGGGCCCATCATTAATTTCATTTATCCATGCACAAAACTTTTCATTTGTAAAATAGAAGAAGCGACAGTAAGCAAAGAAGTGAAACCAGTTATCATCAAAATAGACTATGCATAGAGTGATCAATAAGAAGAACATAATAATAATTCTCCAAACCCTGTGTAGAGGACCAAATAGATGGAAGAATTCGACTATGGAAAGGTCAACGTTTAAACAAAACTATCAATTAATTCCCCGAAACACACAGTTGGAATTTTCAATTTGGGGTGATGATCACAGTGAATAATTATTGAATTAATAAGCATTCATAGAGGCGCATAAGATGTGACTTGTGTATATTCAAAATAGAACATTAAAATTAAATATAATTACATGAAGGTTAATACAAAAGTCTGAGTGCATAGAAATTACAGTAAAAACCCAATCCATAAGTTAAAACCTAACTGTGTCGAATGTATGTGATCCCTACATTTTTGTTCTGCATACATTCAACAGATGTTTAAACAAGGATACCCTCTCTTTTGTTAAGTGAAGAGTGGTTGACATAGTAAAGGCCTTTCGTAAACGACTTACTATGATAACTATATCAGACAAAATATCAAGCGAAGGATGTTGTCGAGGTGACTGCGAGACAAACCACAATTCTTCCTGGCAGAGAAATCATTTTACAATAAGAGGATATAAACAAAAGTTGTTTCAAACAAATCAAATCCTATTAATTTTCCATTTATATATACAAAATGTAAATTACGAAATTTTCGACAAATCTTAAATAGTCAAGTCTGAATAACATCAATAAGCTTTGGGATCTTTGGATGAATTCGAGAGTGTAGGAATAACAATGTTATAATGGTGAAACAAGAAAGATCAAGGTTTAAATTTTAAAACAATTCGGGCAATTGTCTAACTGGTAAAGGACTATAACGACTATAGGCTTGAAGACTGACATCCAACCCAGAGGAAAAAACAGTAACCCTCAAACCTGAGTATTAAATCTAAAGGTTTTTCACCTAAACTTACAATGGAACCATAGAAATCGTTGGGATTCCTTGGAAGAAATGCATATGGATGCACAATTGTCATACATTTCCAACCCTCAAACAGATAAAGAAAACGTGAAGTCTTTACATTGAACCTCTTGATTATTTACTTTGAACCTCACAAATAATTTACATTGCACCACAAAACGAACACATTCACGGAATACTTCTCATAGAGAACATAAGAAACAAAATGTTGACTTACCAAATCATTTCTCATATACAGTGCATAGGCCATCGCTCACGCGATTTGAGCCTTACCAAATCATCGGTCATATACATCGCAGAGGCCATCACTCACCATATCCGAGATTACCAAATCATCGGTCATATACAGCACAGAGGCCATCGCTCACCAGAGTCGAGCTTACCAAATCACTGATCGTATACAATGTAGAGGCCATCGTTCACCAGAGCCGAGCCTTACCAAATCATCAGTCGTATACAGTGTAGGGTTAATTTTTTTTCTATTACAGACTAAAGGGGAAAGAACGAAGAACAAATGTTACCTCAAGCTCCTCTCTAGAGGAGTAATAGAGGGTGGTACGTCCCATACCATTTCCATGTGAAGTCGAGGGAGGTGGCGAGCCTACGTTGGGAGTTTTTGGCTAAGTGTCAATTCTGGAAGGCATGGGACATGCTTCACCGTTAATGGACCAAGCTAAGAGTAAATTCCTAAAGGCTAGCATGGAGTAGGCTCAGACCGACCTGTCATCCACCATAAAACGATTTTTGAACCACTAAATTGTTGAGTCATCCTAGCGCTAACCTTAGAATGAGAGGACTACGTTAATAATCTAGTAGGGTCACCCATGTTATGTATAGGTACTTGTTTGTTGCGCCATGGTAAAAAAATATGTTATGTATAGGTAAATTTCTGTTGCACTATGATAAACAATATATTGTTATGGTATCTATATGATAAAAAATATATTGTTATGGATAGTCTATATAATAGTCTATAGTCTATAGTCTAAATTGTTTATCAGAGCTAGAAGATTATGTAGAAGTGGACAATATGTGATTAATGATAGTCTATTACAAGATGTAATATGGATATCATGTCTTGACATAGACCTATTGGTTATTATAAGGGCTATGATAGTCATCATCGCAATTTTCTTCAATATAAATAAGTGTATGTTTCTAATCCAATAATGATGATATAATAAAATATAATAGTAATAGACAAGTGGAATTTAAATATCCTTCGACCTTTAAGAGGGATAATGAAAAAGAAGTAAAATTTCTATGCATACAATAAAGGAATATGATATATTTAATGGATTATCTATGTGTCGCAAACACTGTTGGAGATTCAAGGAACTTTAATGTCCCCTAACAAAAAAAAAATATTTGGGAAATTTGGGGTTCATTACATATGTTATCGGAGATGAAGGATACAACACTTGGACCTTAGGGCAAGGCCAAAATTATTTTAATTCTCTTATTTATGTTGAAGAAAAACTAACAAATATGTTTATTGTTTCAGAAAGAAATTTTTTTGGTTTGTTGTGATAATGTCAGCAAAGAATGAAGAAGAAATCAAACCTAAAGAGAATCCAAATCAAGGACTTCCTAAAGAACAAGGCATAACAGCGAAGGAAGTTCAACCACCCAGGTTTTAGAAACAATGAATAACTTCATCATGGAATTACAAGTGTTTAAAGAAAATACTGAAAAGCTGAAAAAGGCATAGGAAGACCAATTAGAAATAAATGAGATGATGCTACGCAGTATAGTTACGAAGAGGAGCCCAAAGGACCATGACAAAGTGGAAGAAGTCAACAAAAGGCCCTCTAAAAAATTTTGTCATGAAATAGAAAATGAGAATAGTTCTTCCAACGACACACACATGACAGGAAACAAAACAACTACGAGAAGAAAAACAAAACAAGTAGATCACCTAGAAGGTGAATTCAAGAAAATAAAACCATCCACCTTTGATGGAGAATCAAGGATGGGTGAAGAGGATGAAGCATGCAACTTGATATAAAGAAATAATTCTATATTTACAACTACTCTAGTAATATGAAAGTCAGAATGGCCATTTACAACTTGAAGGGAAGAAAGTATCTCATGGAAAGACCTGAAATTGGCTAAGGGATTGAAAGAGAAACAAATGGAATGGTCAGATTTTAAAAAATATTTCAAGAAGCAATATTTGTGAGAAAGATATTACGAAAGAGAAACTAAGGAATTCTATGAACTGAGACTTGGAAAAATGACTATGTGATATCTAATAAATAAATTTCTAGAGCTATTGAAATTTGTACCATACATTAAAGAAGACAAAGTAAAGGTACAACGATTCTTAAGTTGTCTACCATAGTCGTACAAAGACAGAATTGAATTTGACAATCCCATGTCTTTAAATGAAGTCTTTATAAAGTCTTGGATGTTCTATGATCATTACAAGCAAAGGTCTAAAATTCCCAAGGCATGGAAGGACAAGAAACATGCCAGAATGAATCAACGAAAGAAAGTCTTCCAACCAAACCCTTTCCGTAATATGGAAAAAGGTTTCGAAAAGAAGGACTATCATTCAAACACCTAGAGATCTCAAGGGGGAGGTAGACTAGTTAACCTAGGAGTCAACAAAGTTGGGGACAACCCCGAAGAACCATTGAAGTATTGGGAGTGTGGAAAACCTCACTTGAGGAGAAATTGTACACACCTAATTTCCACAACAAGAACGTCATTCCATAACCTGGAGGAAGATTTGACAGTAGGAGATATGGACATACGCATGCACAAAATTAATGCATCTGTGGATGGAAGGAAAGTTGATCATCAATCCATTATCATGGAGGTTGAAGGTAAAATTCATGATAACCACATTTCCATATTAATTGATCGAGGAGCTATTTTGAGTTATGTTACTCCTGGTTTAGTTGATTTAAACAAACTCAAGAATGTAAAGCATTCTAAGTCCTGGTTAGTACAGTTAGAAAAAGGGACCAAGAGAAAGGTAACATATTTTATTCCTAAATGTGAACTTAGCATAGACGATCAAAGTAGAAATTTAGATCTAAACATCTTACATTTGGGATCTTACGATTTAATCATTGGAATCGACTAGTTAAAGAAACATAAAGTAATATTAAATTGTTACGAAAAGTCACTTATTTACAGAGATGAAAAAAATAGTTAGGACAATACAAGGGATTAGAAAACGAGTTTCAGTTAGGTAGATATCAGCCATGAAGTTTAAGAAATGGATGAAAAAAGGTTGCCAAGTTTATGTTCTTCAGGTAACTAATCTGTTAGAAAATTAAAACAAATCCAATTTAGAGGACTTTACAGTCCTACATGGATTTAGAGATGTATTTGTGGACGAAATACTAGAACTACCTCCAAAAAGAGAGATAGATTTCTCTATCGATATACTACCTGGATCTGCCCCGATATCTAAGGAACCTTATAGATTGATTCTACCCGAACACAATCAAGTAGATATCATGAATAGAGTGTGAGAGATGCAGAGATGAAGAACACAAGCTGGAAATAGTATAAATGGTGAAAACAATAGACTTTATGAGAACCTAAGAGTATGAGAAGAATAGAGGAAGAGAATATGGAAAGAAACAACATGTGGAGCCAAGCATGAACAGACAGAACCAGACCAGAATTGCAAAACAGAGAAGAACTGGTAAACGTTGAAATGTATATATTGTTGTAAAGTATTATTCAAGCAAAGTTTTAGAAACTAGGGTGGTGGGGTGGTGCTAGGGAGGACTGATGTCCTCAGAGTTTCAAGTGGGTTCTTGAACATAGGAAGTTGTATCTTCCAGTTGGTTGCAACCAGAAAAACCAAGGTGGTAGGGTGGTGCAAGGGAGAACAATTGTTCTTTGTTATACAGGTTCGTGCCTATGTGACTTGAAGTTGGTGCTTCCATCCAGTTGGTGTTGGAACACTCATGGAGTTGGTGCTTCCTTCTAGTGGGTGCTAGAGAAACTAGAGAGTTGGTGTTGTCAGCAAGTTGCAACTTACTAAAGAAGAGGTTGTAGCCTCATTTTGACTTGGTGCTCAAAGAAAGATGATGTATAGAACTTAAAATACTTCCTATCGTTCCAAGAAGAAGAGGTTTTCTCCCTTTATGAGTTTCCTCATGAATATATGTCTCTGTGTATATCATGTGTGAGATTGATGTTTATTATTTATGTTGTTCATGACTTGCATAATCTTGATGATCACTTGAAGAAGTTTAATAACATTTTAATAACCATATTATTGTTTAAGCACAATAACAATTGATTCACCCCCCCCTCTCAGTTGTCTTAGTATTTCCAACAACAAACTTTCTGCAAAGTCATTCCATTGGGCATGGAGTCAATACATCCTACGGATCAAAGGCACTCAAGCTACCTACCAGACCAAAAGGGATATAATTGATGGATGAAGGTATAAGGAAGATAAAAAAAAAGAAGAATATCATCAAGCTAAGATCCTCTCTGCAAAAATGACTTAAAATATTACTATAACAGAGATCATGAAAGGAGGAAATTACTACAAATTATTTGCAGCTCATGAATCTCCTTCCCATGAACAACCATTGATCTGTAATTCCTACAATTCCATTCAAGAAAGATGAAAAGGTAAAATGATAATAAAGAAAAAAAATTATGATAAACAAATTTCATGAATCTCTAATGGAAGAAATGCCTACATCACATGCCCTCGGGCTCATAAAAATAGACAAATAAAACTACCCCTGCATCTTCTCAAGCATCTCTCTAGTCATGATTCCCTTCATCCAAGAGATACCTCCTTCATTAAATATAAAATAACATCCAAATATTCTTAGGAGGTCACAACCCATCTCTTTTATTGGATTATGGGCCTTGGAGATAGGTTGAAACAATCAAAGAGACAAAAATCCTACAAACTACTAAATTTTAGGAAGTTGTTGGAAGTCATTAATAAATCTGTTGAAAACTCACTGCATGAGGTTTTAATGGAGCTAAATCTTAGGTGCAGGTGTACTTTAACATCTAAATGATCTTTGATAATTCATTTGAACCCTCCTTGAAAGTTGTAATCCCTCCCATCGCTCGGATTTGTTAGACTGTTAGAGTTCACAGTGCCTATGAAGGATGCACTGCGAACTTTCCTATAGATGGTAATTTTATATTTTATTCAAATATAAAAAATGGGTTGGGATGGTTTTTTGTCAACAAATCAAAAGCATCATGTGTTTCCTCAACACCAAATTTCAGAAGAACCCAGATCTTGATTGGAAAGTTATGATTAAAACAATACTATGTTGTGTGCTAATTGCTACAAACTGTCCCAAATTACCAGTTCGCGGCACCAGTGAGTCCAGGCACTGGGAACTTTCTTGTAGCAGCATGTTTTCTTCAAAAAGGCTTCAAATGATGTAATAAATGTGCCAACCTTCCAAAATACTTTGTTGTACTAATGCACAGATTCCTTCAACCTCTGAGCAATGAAAAATGTCTTCCAAAATGCTAGCGGGAACCCCCCCCCCCAAAAAAAAATGACTACACCAGGGTTCAGAATGTAGGCAGATCAATTAACCGTCTAAAAGTAAACTACTTCACTAACTACCCCAAACATACCAAAACTCATACAAGAAAATAAAAGATGAGGGGGATCGGGTAACTATACCTCTACTCTGCGTCTGGTGATGATCCACTCGCGCTTGAAAGCTTCGCTGACTGCACACCTCCTCCCAAGGCTGGCTTGCATTCAAATATTGACAAACAAAAATCTACAAGAATGATATTTCATATATAAATTAGTGTTAGATGTTAGAATGTCAACATAAAACGATAAGAGCATTCAATACACCATGATTTGGGACAGGAAAAGTAATTATTTTAGTAATAACTCAATGATTATAACTTTACAACCAAATCTGACTACTTCTCTACGAACCTGGTCTGGGATCCTCTTAACCAAACTCCAATTTCACCTTTGTATGGATTTTCCTCTCAACCTTCTAATCTATTATTGGGAAGTGAATGGGTTCTGATGGAGGAAGAAAGGCTAATTGGGGAATGTTGAGGAAATTATCACAAAAGGGATGCAATAACTTGGGAAAGGAAGGGATATAAAACGGGAAGAGTTTCAATGTTCTTATGTCTATATGTGGAGTGAGACCCCAACACCTCCTTTTATATGACAAAAGGATGGTTATTCGGTTGGGTGAAGGGCTATAGGCAGTGGATTAGTTGGGAAACTACCCAATAGCTCGTAATCTCAATGAATTCCTTACAACTTTTTTATTTTTAGAAACTTTTTCAAGTATACACGAGATGTAATGGTGCAACATGTGTATCTACATGGGATGTAGTGGTGCATCAAGCGTGTGTACATGGGAAGTATTGGTGCAGGGCATGTACATCTTCAAAAAATGGTTTTTCTAGAAGAGAAACTCGGTAGTGCTTTGGAAAAAAATGAAAGTAAGAGGGCCAAAGGCCTGGTATGCATGTGTAGATAAATTTAAGGTTATAACAGATTACCCCTAATGTGTGGGGTCATAAGTGCATCTGATGGCCGAAATACATTACAAAAATCTTCACCAATGTACAAAATGAGTGAGCCCAGGACTAGAGTTCGAGAGGTTCCATCTGCAAAAATAATAATTGTCTCTCTGAGGCAGGCATACCCATGCTCAGGATGAAATAAATCATGGTTGCTAATCAAATACAATGGATATCCATGTCATATAACTATATAACTTGTAGCCGCAAGAAATACATAGAGAATCTACATCTCAAAATCAAAGATATACAAGTATAGTATCCATCTTCAAGAAGCCAATTATGCTCGATGGTTGGAGATGGTGTCTTCATAGCTCAAGAAACAACTTCAAGATCTTCAAAACTTGGGTGGGAGTACAGTGTGAGTGTACGAATTCACTAACCATAGGTCTTCGACATCTCGTCGAGAAAAGACAAAAGGATCTCGATGATCAGGCATAGAACTTTGTTGATTTTGAATCAAGACTTGAGTGGAATTTTAGGATGGTCGGGTCATGAGGTCAAGAGAAAAACTACAGAAGGCTGACTCAGGTTGGGTGAAAATTACCTTGGACAAAAGAATGAAATATGATCACACTCAGGAAGCATGACATTGACATAAGTTAACGATGCAGGAGGGAAGGCAAACTCCCCATGTGTTTGGAAGAGTAATCAAATGGAGGAGGACACAATTCTATGTAGTGAGAACAACTTCCTAAGTTCATATTAGATCCCAATTCTTGATGAGCAAATGGAAGGATGTGATTTCTCCAAGGGAGACTCATTATGCTACCAAAATATCATATATATTTATCGTCCCCTCTTTTTGGGTTTTTTTCTATTTTTTTTGTCTTTTTCAATTTTTTAAAGAGCTTGAAAAAGAATAAAAGAATTCTACATTACAAAGGAGTAATGAGTGTCTCAAGCACACAAGTTCTAGGTGAAAGGAACACACTAATTCTCAGAGCAAGGAGACATGTGCAGGAAAAGGACATTCGGGGAAAATTCCTCCATGGGTCACGTAGAGGAAAACTACTACAAGGCTTCCGTATAAGTCATGCTTCCAAGGTTCATTTGAGAGAAACATGGAGCCGACATTAGGCCAAAGATGCAGAGATGCAAGTGTGATTAGCAAGACACAATGAAACCCCCTTCAATTTAATTTTAACGAGCCTAGAGAAGGTAAGCTCGATAGTTTTTCATTTTTAGAGAGTCTAAAAAAACATAAAAGAAGACTCCAAGGAGTACCTTTTTCAGAGATAGTCTAGTCAATTCAAAAAGGGGTAAAATAGCACTGAAAATAATTCTATTCAAAACCGTTTTAACGAGAGTGACAAAGACAATATCACTCAGAAGTATTTTCAATTTTAAGGAGTTTGAAAAGAGATTAACTATGGACTCACAACCTTTTTCTAGATTTAGTATCCTTAGCCTGAAAAAGTATAAAATTTACTAAGGAGAACTCTCCCGACGAGACGAATCTCCCGAGGCGTATCATTTTCTTCTATAATATACAGGCTGGAAAAATGGGTAAACTCATGCCAGTAGATGTTCTTCTGGACCAATTTAACGAGTGTGAAGGAACAAGGTAACTTAGCGATCTTTTCAATTTTAGGGAGTTTGAAAAGAGATTAAATATGGACTCTATGGGGGTTCCTTTTTCGTAACTAATCTCCAAGGCCTGAAAAAGGTGTTAAACCAAAACCAAGGAGAATGTTTCTTTTTCATAAATGTAGTCCCTCAGACCCGAAAAAGGGTTAAAATTATACCTGAGAATACTCTTATAGTGAATCAAGGTTCCTAGAGTATGCCTTTATTTGTACAATTGACCATCCAGACTGAAAAAGGGGTAAACTATTCTCGGACAAATGTGCCTTCAAATTTTAGTTTGGTAAGCCTGAAGGGAAACCAGATCTCTCGGCAATACTTTCATGTTTAGAGAGTCTGAAAAGGGCTTAAAGAAGACTCCTAGGGGCTATGGTTCATGCATAATACCAGTTCAGGTAGAGCCTATAGCTAGGTTCAGACCAAGAGTCTCTTCAATAATCAACTTGGAAATTCTCCCAAAAAGGAAGAAAACATAAACCACAGTGTAAGTCTTCCCATGCCATAGAAACTGTATTCATGGCTTCAAGGATAGCCTCATCTGAAGGAAATTAAAAATCCGAGAAATCATGCAAACGAGGAGGGTCAACAGCCCTGAAGGGAGAAGTAAACTGACAATATTCCATATGACGATGGAGGTTTTGTCCAGGAGAAACATAGTCTATCATCATATAATCACAAGCACAAGGGCTTGAGGATCTACAAACAGTGAGATCGAACTCAAAAGGAGACTCAAGATCACTTGGACTAAGAGGGGGAAGTGAGGTCTCCCATGCCCCTATTGGATAAACCAATGGATCAATTGCTGAGACCAAGTCTAATGCAAGAGAATCGCCTTGAAAGTCAAAGAAGAAAACGTGGAGGCAAGGATATGACATCTCAGCATGACAGAATTTCAAATCAACATTTAACTCAAAAACAGAATGAGTTGTTGACATATTTTGGAAACAACGATTTGAAATATATCTTGTTTGTAAAGTCTTATACGACTGTAAGGAGTTGCATATGGAGAGTGTCATCTCTTAACTGGTAATAAATGATAGTTATTATAATAGGATAAAGTCGGTAACCGCTAGAAACTGATAGGATATGTTGCATACAGGACGGAGAAGAGCTCAAGGAGCGACTCCTTAGATAGATTTGTTGTTGTATTGTATTAGAGGGTAGAGCAGAATAGAGGAGTAGATCATATTAGAGAAAAGTAGAGGAGAGTAGCATATAGGAAAAGAAGAAAGATGCAGTGAAGAACTATAATACTATGTAATTCATTTCATGGATGAATAGAACATACATAATTCTTCTAATTCCTTGGACTGTGTTCATTTTGAGGTTTGATTAAATGAATGATGCATTTTGTATGTGTTTTAGTTCATTTTGTTTATGTATGATTTTTTATGGTTGATCATATGAAATTGTGACGAACTGGATAAGTTTCAATTGTTTCTCTTGTAAGAACTCGTATGCAAGGAGTGTATATTCTGTGCAAGGAGTGTGTCGACAGAGTATTGAATTGACTCATAGGAGTTCATAAGAAATGATAGGAACTTAGACTAAGTTCAAGGAGTGCACATAATCAAGGAGCGACTAAGTGTTGAAGAAACAGAACAAAGAAGCGCAAGGAGTGAGAGAATAATTTCTTTCGAAGAAATCCTTCGATCTGAGTTTTCTTGAGATCCCAGAAACGCAAGAAGTGCATGGGAGATCAAATTCCTCAAAGGAATCAAGGTCATAATAGATAGCAAAGAGAAATATTCAATGGAGTCAAGCTATGAATATTTCATGAATTATCAGTTAAGATTCGTCCAGGAGGGAATGAGATCATTCCAGATTGTTGGATCTAGGAAAAGTGCATGAGTTTTAAGTCTCTTGGTGCATACAAGGGAGCGGACTACTGAAGTCCCGAAGTCCTGAAGTTATTAGGGACCATTCATCATCAAGAGGGATAGGTGGCACGGGATCTAAAACTCTGGAGTGAAAGCACTTTGGAAGTTCATAGACAAGGAGGAGGAAAAATCGTCAAAGAGTTGAAGTAGATCCTGACCGTTGGTCGCCAGGAGGTATGTGTCAACAGATCAGAGAATTCGGGTGAAAACGCTCAGAAGGTTAGTGTGCAGGAGTTGAAACTCCCAAAGCTCAAAGAGCCGAAGTGATTCACAGTCGTCGATTTGTGGGAGACATGCGTCGACAGATTGTCGACTTTGGGCGAAAAAACTCTGGGAGGAGGTGAGTGTTCAGGAGTTGAAACTCCCAAAGCCCGAATAGCCGAAGTGAATCGTAGTCGTTAGATTCAGAAGGACATGTGGAAAATATCCATATAATTCAAATGAAAACACTCTGGGAGAATATGAGTGTGCAGGAGTTGAAACTCTTGAATCCCAAAGAGCCGAAGTGAGTCTCAGCCATCGATCTATGAGAGACACCCGTCAACAAATTGTTGAATTTGGGTGGAAGTACTTCGGGAGGAAGAAAGTGAAGAGAGTTTGAAGCTCCTAAAGCCCAAAGAGCTGAAGTAAATTGTATTCATTGATCTATGGGAAACACGCGTTGACAGATCTTTGACTTTGGGTGAAATCACTTCGGTAGAGAGCGAAGGAAGAGACTTTGAAACTCCCAAAGCTTAAGTTTCCGAACCAAATAACGACCTTTGATTTGAAAGGGACACACGTCAATATATCATGGAAATATGGGAGAGCATGCTCCGGAGAGAAGGAAGGAAAGGAGGTAGATCTTATCCATCGATCAAGAGGCACCGACCAAGATCACAAGATCAATGGCCACGCTTAATTGCAGGGACAAAAAGGGCTCGGAATTTAAAAATATGAGAGTGGTACACAATCGAAACTAGGGTATTTCCAAAGGGACATGTGGCGATTGGTAGTGAATTGTGGAGATAAAAGAAATGTGGTTTCAAACCACTCTTGGTCTCTCCGCAATCACATGCTTACATGAGGACATAGCCCAAGGTCACATGTAGGAAGGGGCTAATGGAAAAGGATCTAGCACATGAAACTTGATATTTCGGAAGCGCAAAGGAAGAGGTTGCGAGTATCATAAGACCTACACCAAAATATAAAAGGGACTGTGTTAAATCACAAGTGATACCATTAAGGTTTCAGAGAGTCGATTTGGCTTAGAGAATCGAGGATCCTTGACTGGGAGGCTGCATCAAGTGGTATCAACTCTATTGAATTTGTTTGCAGACAAAAAACAAAGGATAAAGGAGATAAATTGATATCATCAGTGGTATCAAGAGTTGATTATGTTTATAGACATCAGAAGGTGAAGCAGTGGAGTCATGCCACCCAGAAGATGCAAAGCGAATCCAAAAATGGAAGAATAAATGAGGCCACTCAAAATGAGACTGGACACCATGGAAAAAGCACAGAGGAGAGCACTAGACACTGGAGATATCAGTTAAGATGAGAGATAAGAGATAGAGGTCGAAGAAGATGTAGTTGAGGATGTTGAAGAAGTACAATTATTGAAAGTTGTTTCAAGAATAGGATCCAGAGCAAAAATAGAGGTAGAAATGTATGAAGGAAATTTAGAAGTTGAAGAATTGTTGGATTGGGTACGTGCTATGGAAAAGTACTTCGATTATGAAGATATCTAAGAATAGAATATGGTGAAGCATGCAGTGACAAGAATTAAGGGTCATGAAACACTATGGTGGGACAAATTGCAGGCTGATCGCAAATGCAAGGGAAAGAAGAAAATTAAAAGTTGGGATTGGATGGTATCCAAGCTAAAATAAAAATGTATCCCAAAGTAGTATCAAATCAATCTGCTCAGAATATTTCAGAACCTGAGATAGAAAATCTTATCAGTGAAGGAATACACAGATGAATTTTATAGACTTAACATCAGGGATGGACAGAAAGAGAATGATGATGAAAAAACAGCCACGTATATCAATGGACTGAGATATGAAATACAAGAGGAAATCAACATGATGTATGTTAGTAAAGTCGAGGACGCTTATCATGAATCCTTGAAAGTTGAAGATAAATTGGCCAGAAAACAAATCCAATGAAATAGAGGAAGAAATTCAAGCAGAGGTAAGGGAACCAACAGAGAGAAGTCCCAGAAACCAAAGCATGAAGATGGAAAGAATCAGTCACCCTAATAAAGGTGGAAGTTCTAAGGAAGGACAACATGGAGTAAGAAGCTCTTTTCCTAGAGGAAGAGAAAGAGCCATAGGAGGTGAAGTTAGATGTTATGCCTATGGAAAGATAGGGCAAATGTCTTGGGAATTCCGATAGAAAAATAAAGACACTAGAGGAGGAGAAGCACACATTTCTGAATCACCGAAGCATGTGGAAGTAGAAGCAGCAGAAGGAGGAAAGAAACTCATGATGAGGAAATTTCTTCTTAAACCAGAGAAGGAGGTAAGGAACTAGTTCAACGAACAAGTCTGTTTAGAACTACTTGCAAAATGAAAGACATAGTTTGCAAGGTGATGATAGACAATGGGAGCACTGACAATCTAGTATCCACAGAAATGGTGGAGAAATTGGAGTTGAAGATAATTACACATCCAAACCCATACAAGGTATCATGGTTGCATAAAGGACATCAAGTAATGTTAAGTCAACAATGCCATGTTGAATTTAAAATAGGAGGCTATAGGGATGAAATATTATGTGATGCAATTCCTATGGATGTATATCATATTTTATTGGGGAGACCATGGCAGTTTGACAGAAAATTTATTCATGATGGGACGAAGAATACTTATACCTTAGAAAAGAATGGTAGGACACATATGTTGTTACAAATAGAAGACAAATATCAAAAGAGGGAAGCTAGTTCAAGTATACTTTTCATGAGTGGGAAGGAACTCTTGAATGATGTCAAGAAGGAGTAGGAGATGCAGTTTTATATAGTGAGGAAGCCAAGAGTTATCCTTACAAATACTTCCATGGAAGATTTACCTGAAGAAATCCATGAACTATTAGAAAACTTTTTTGACATAGTAGTGGATGAGTTACCTCACTCATTGCCACCCATTAGGAGTATAATCCATCATATTGGCCTTATTCCAGGAGCTAGTTTACCAAACAAAAAAACATATAGGTTGACACCTAGAGAGAATGAGGAAGTCAAAAATCAAGTCCAAGAGTTGTTGGATAAATTTTTAGTCAGCAAAATTCTAAGCCCATGCGCAGTGCCAACTATGTTGAGTCCAAAGAAGGTTGGAGGATGGAGAATGTGTACAGATTCCAGAGCCATCAATAAGATCACCATTAGGTATAGATTCCCTTTACCTAGGATGGATGATTTGATTGATTGTTTGAGTGGAGCAAGATATTTTTCCAATATATACTTGAAGAGTGGGTATCATCAAATAAGGATGAGAGAGGGATATGAATGGAAGACAACATTCAAGACAAATGAAGGTTTGTTTGAATGGCTGGTCATGCCATTTGGGTTCACAAATTCCCAAAGAACATTTATGATATTAATGAATGAAGTATTGAAAGACTTCATAGGAAAATTTGTCATAATGTATCTGGATGACATACTGATCTTCAGTAAGACAAAGGAAGAACACTTAAAACATTTGACATCAGTGATGAGAAGGTTGCAACAAGAAAAATTGTTGATAAATCTGAAGAAAAGCTCTTTTATGAAGACATAACTCATATACTTGGGTTTTGTGATCTCTTCAAATGAATTGAAGAGGGACCCAGAAAAGGTGAGAGCAATCAAAGAATGGCCATCTACAGGAAGCATATTTGAGGTAATAATTTTTCATGGGTTAGCAAATTTTTATAGAAAGTTTATCAGAAATTTCAATTGTGTATGTACACCCATGTTGGACACTATGAAGAAGAAATGAAAGTCTTTTAATTGGACAGAGGAAGCTAAAAAAAAATTTGAAGTGTTGAAGGAGAAGATCACAGAACAACCAATTATGGTCTTACCAGATTTTGGAAAAACATTTCAAGTGAGATGTGATGCAAGTGGAGTAGCTATTGGAGCAATCTTGAGTCAGGATAATAGGCCAGTTGCTTATTTTAGTGAGAATTTGAATGACACCAAGAAGAAGTATTCCACATATGAAAAATAATTTTATGAAGTGATTCAAGATTTGAAGAAGTGGAGGCACTATCTAATTCCTAAAGATTTTGTCTTGTACAGTGATAATCAATCTTTGCAGTTTATTACTAGGAAAGAAAATTTGAATCAGAGACATGCTAAATGGGTAGAATTTATGAAGAATTTTATTTTTGTTATTAAACATATTGTTGGAAATGCTAACAAAGTTGCAGATGCTTTAAGGAGGAATTTAATTGTACATGAATTCCAAGTGGAGACCTTAGGGTTTGAACACCTCAAGGAAATGTATCGAGAAGATATAGATTTTAAGCAATATTATGAGGGACGTAAGAATACTTTGTTGGGAGACAGAAGCCCATGGACAAAATATTTGATCCAGGATGGATTATTGTTCAAAGGGAGCCAACTATGTATACCAATATGATCAATGAGAGATAACCTACTGAAAGAGAAACACAGTGGAGGTTTTGCTAGACATTTTTGGTCATGATAATACATTTTCACAACCAAGAAATTCATACTATTGGTTGAGCATGAGGGAAGAGGTGAAAAAGTTTGTGAAAAAATGAAAAATTTTCCAGTATGCAAAAGGAAGACAACATAACATTGGTTTGTATCAGCCATTACCAATTCTAGAAAGGCCATGGTATGCAATCAGTATGGATTTTGTATTGGGATTTCCTAGAACCCAAAAATGGAATGATTCCATATTTGTTGCGGTGGAGAGATTTTCAAAGATGCCACATTTCATACCATGCCAGAAAAAAAATGATGCTACACACATACCCAATTTTTTTTTTAGAGAAGTGGTGAGACTACATGGATTTCCTATGAGAATAGTCTCAGACAAAGACACAAAATTTGTAGGACATTTTTGGAGAACTCTATGGAAGAGGTTGGGGAAATTGTTTTCCTTTAGCTTAGCATATCGTCCTCAGACAAATGGATAGACTGAAGTAGTAAACAAGATTCTAGGAAACTTGTTAAGAAGTTTAGTCACTGAGCAAGGTCATCAATGGAATCAGATTATGGCACAAGAAGAATTTGCATTTAACAATTCAGTGAATAGGAGCACTGGGAAAAGTCCATTTGAAATTGTGTATGGTATCTAGCCAAGAGGGATTACATAGTTGAGAGTTATGAATAAATATGAATTCAGGAGCGTTGGCACATAATATTTTGAAACAGAAATGCAGAAACTCCATGACAGTGTCAGAGAGAAGCTACAGGACAATAACTTGAAATATAAGAACATAGTTGATCAGAAGAGGAGAGAAGTTCAATTCGAAGTAGGAGATGAAGTTTTAGTTCATTTGAGAAAGGAAAGGTTTCCAAGGGTAACATATAAAAAGTTGAATATGAAGAAGATAGGACCATGCACGATTCTTAGAAATTTTGCAGCCAATGCTTATGAAATTGGAATACCAGTCAATGTTGGGATATCATCGAGATTCATTGTTGCAGACATGTATCCTTACAGGATAAATGATGCAGGAGAATCAGATGATCAAGAAGAAGTTCAGTGGGAAGGAAAAAATCCCACAGCAGACAAACCTCAGATGGAGAGAATCGTAGAACAAAGAGCTGGAAAGAAGACCAGGAGGAAGATATATCTTGAATACTTAGTGAAGTGGAAATATAATCCAGTGGAAGATTCAAGTTGGGTCACTGAACCTGATATTTTGAAGCATGGAAAAATATTGCAGGAGATCATGGAAAGGAGACCATGAATATTTTAGGCAGAGGACTATGATGTAGGAGCATTGCCTTAAAATTCAAAGAAGAAAGCGTGGAGGCAAGGATATGACATCTCAGCATGACAGAATTTCAAATCAAAATTTAACTCAGAAACAGAACGATTTATTGAGATATTTTGGAAATAACGTTTTTAAATATATCATGTTTGTAAAGTCTTATACGACTGTAAGGAGTTGCAGATAGAGAGTTTCATCTCTTTTCTCGTAATAA
>ML803383.1:71157-93663 GCA_009831015.1 Picea engelmannii
CCAACATACCCTTCCAAACTTTCCAGGAGATTTAGATCTACCCTTAGACTTAGATCTCCCACTTGAGAAATTAGATTTATTTCTTTCCTGGGAACGTCCTCTTGCAAATAATGCGTCTGTGTTATGTCCTTCCATATTCTTTCCTCTCATCTCCTCCGACAACAAGGACGAGACCACTTCTTCAAACTTCAAAGAAGTTGTATTACTACCTATGGCCACAACTAGTCTATCCCACGAGTCTGGTAAAGAACACAACAAACTGATACATTTATCTTCATCTGAAATTTTAATATCAACAGATACTAACTGACTTTACCACAGTATTGAAGGCGTTCAAATGCTCTGCCACCGACTCTCCATCTCTCATCCTCAAGTTATACAGCTTCTTTCTCAGGAATAGTTTATTTACCAGGGACTTAGACTGCTACAACTTCCCCAACTTTTCCCATAAATCTTTGGTTGTAGCTTCCTCTGACACATTCAGTAATACTGAATTGGAGAGACACAATCGAATTGTGCTCTTTGCCTTCTGATCCGTCTTTTTCCAGTCATCTGCAGAAGTTCCTGTAGGTGTCGTACTTGGATCTACCGCGATCCACTGATCTTTGTCCACCAAAATATCTTCCATCTTGAGCTTCCACAGCTCAAATATTTTCCCATTAAACTTCTCGATCTCCATCTTCGAATTGGTTGCCATTTCTTTTCACCTGAAAAACAATACCGCAGATCTCCCACTGTAACAAGGCTTATCACAGTTCCAATTCCTTGGATAGTTTTCATTTTGAGGTGTGATTGAATGAATGATGCATTATGTATGTGTTTTAGTTCATTTTGTTTATCTATGATTGTTTATGGTTGATCATATGAAATTGTGAGGAACTGGATAAGTTTCAATTGTTTCTCTTCTGAAAAATCTTATGCAAGGAGTACATATTGTACACAAGGAGTGTGTCGACAGAGTCTTGAATTGACTCATAGGATTTCATAAGAAACGATGGGAACTTAGACTAAGTGCAAGGAGTGCACAAAATCAAGGAGCGACTAAGTCTCAAAGAAACAGAAGAGAGAAGCGCAAGTAGTGAGGGAAGAATGTTTTTCCAAGAAATCCTTCGATATGAGTTTGTTGAGATCCCAGAAATGCAAGGAATGCATGGGAGATCAAAATAATGAAAGGAATCAACATTAGAATGGATATCGAAGATAAATATTCAAACGAGTGAAGCTCTACACATTTCACGAATTATCAATTAACATCCATCCACTAGGGAGCGGGATCGTTCCATATCGTTGGATCTTAGCAAAGTGCATGATTTTTAAGTATCTTGGTGCATGCAGGGGAGAAGACTATCGAAGTCCCAAAGCCCCGAAGTGATTAAGGATCATTCATTATTAAGAGGGACAAGTGGCACAATATCTACAACTGTGAAGTGGAATCACTTCGGAATTTCATAGATGAGGACGAGGTGAAATCCCAGAAGAGCTAAAGTAGATCATGATCATTGGTCACTAGGAGGTACGTGTCAACAAATCGGAGACTTCGGGAAAAAATGATCAGAAGGTGAGTGTGCAGGAGTTGAAACTCCCGAAGCCCGAAGAGTCAAAGAAATTCACAACCATCAATATCTGGGAGACACACGTCAACAGATCATCGACTTCGAGTGAAAACACTCAAGGAGGAGGCAAGTGTTAAGGAGTTGAAACTCCCAAATCCCGAATAGCCAAACTGAATCGTAGTTGTCAAATTCAAAAGGACACGTGATAGAAATCCATAGACTTCGGTTGAAAACACTCTGGGAGAAAGCGAGTGTGTAGGAGTTTAAACTCCCAAATCCTGAAGAGCTGAAGTGAGTCTCAACAATCGATCTATGGGAGACATGTGTCAATAGATCATTGACTTTGGGTGGAAGTACTTCAGGAGGAAGTAAGTGCAGAGAGTTTGAATCTCCCAAAGCTCAAAGAGTTGAAGTAAATTATAGTCGTCGATCTACAGGAAACCCACGTCGACAGATCGTCCACTTCGAATGAAATCACTTCATGAGATAGTAAAGGTAGAGAGTTTGAAACTTCGGAAGACCGAATTTTCGAAAAAAATCACAACCATTGATTTGAAAGGGACACGCGTCAATATATCCTGGAAATATGGGAGAGAATGCTCTAGAAAGAAGGAAGGAAAGGAGGCAAATATCATTCTTCAGTCAAGAGGCACTGACCGAGATCACAATATCAATGTTCACGCTTAATTGCAGGGATAGAAAGCGCTCAAACTTTAAAAATTTGAGAGTGTGCTGCAATCGAAACCACATTATTTCCAAAGGGACACGTGGCATTTGGTAGTGAATTGAGAAGAGAAACATAGTGTGGTTTCAAACCACTCTTGGTCACTCCACAATCATGTGCTTACGTGAGGACATGGCACGAGGTCACATGCAAGAAGGGGCTAATGGAAAAGGAGCTAGCGCCTGAAACTTTATATTTCATAAGCGCAAAGGAAGAGGTTGTGAGTATCATAGGACCTGCACCAAAATTTGAAAGGGACTGTATTTAATCACAAGTTAGACCATTAAGGTTTCAGAGATCCGATTTGGCACGGAGAATCAAAGATCCTTGACCGG
This sequence comes from Picea engelmannii, assembly GCA_009831015.1. Classification (NCBI taxonomy): domain Eukaryota; kingdom Viridiplantae; phylum Streptophyta; class Pinopsida; order Pinales; family Pinaceae; genus Picea; species Picea engelmannii. The sequence continues at coordinate 73,770 of ML803383.1, forward strand.
GAGGCCGCATAGCCCGAGGTAGAGTAGGGGGGCTGCATCAAAGTCTCGAGAAGGAAAAAATGATTGAACAAGTTCCTACTAAGGATCAATTGAACATTGAGGATAAAACACCACATAATTAAACCGTGGTGGGTTATAATCTACACAAACACTAGGAACATATAAAGGGGTAGCCTAAACTAACGTCGAATTAGGATGATGATTATTAGATACCAATTGATCGATAGTGACAATGCTTCCACTGGAGGGAAATGCATCACCTGGAAAAGCGTAGACACCACATCATTCATAGCATATACATAATCACGCCCGAGAATCATATTGAGATCTAATGGTCCATGCACCACTATAACATCGACAAGGACAATCCTCCCACCTAATGATATAGGAAATTGAGGTAGAATCACCAAATGTTCACTAGGATGTCTGTCAAAAGCCAAAAACTCATGCAAAGAAGACACAATCTCGGGAGAACCCAATTCTTTCCAAACCAAGGAGGATAAAATACTTGTGGAGGCTCCTTCATTCACAATACATCGATAAATGTTTGTTGAATTAATTTCAACCCTTATTTGAAAAGGTATATAAGAAGGAAGGATAGGCTTAACAAGGTCATTCCAGTCAAAGGAAATTGTCCTAGGAATTGGAGGGGGTCTTCTTGAAGTGAGCAGAATTCCCCCTTGTTCTGAAAGTACTGAACGATAAATTCAAAAAATATAGTCGGTAGACACATCACTCTCCAAGAGAATAGTGGGAGAAACCAAAGATCGCATCAACGCAACCGCTTTTGTAGACTCGAAACTCTCCAAGAGAAGAGTGGGATCAGTCGAAGACTGCATCAGCATGACCACTTTCTCAACCACTAGTTGAATAGGCTGCGAGACAAGATGTTCTGCACGCACATCACCCCCCAAAATAGGAGTGGGATCAACCGAAGATTGCATCAGCATCACGACATTGTCAACCAAAGGTTGAATGGATAGTGAGGAAACCTCATAAGACTTTGAATCAAAAGAGCTTGCATATAGGGATCACAATCTTCATACCTATGGAAGGCCAGCGCATAAATGAGTAAGGTGATCTCCCTTGCAAAGCTTACAAGGGAAATTAGGCTTACGTCCTATACTTCTAGGTTTCTAAACAGAATCAATGCCCTCGGCATGACTAGGATTTTCCGGTTGCACATCTCCAACCTGACTTGCAAAGGTTGGTGACTGTTTGATAACATGACTCGCAAGGGCTACTGAACTATTTCCAGTATGACTAGCAGTGACTGGACTTTTTCCCCCAGCATGACTTGTAGAGGCTGGGTGCTTGACCCCATCATGACTTGCAGAGGTTGAGGAACTATCTCCATCATGACTTGCAAAGGTTGGTGATTTATTCTTCCTATTCTTCCTCTTTCTATTTCATTTAGACCTCTGGTTACTAGTAACTATACTTTCACCAGAGATGGTAGAAGGAGGAGGAGAAGATTTTGTTGATGAAGGAACATCAACATGATTCCCATGACATAAAGTTATTAACTAAGAAGCATCAAGAGAATTTGGGAAATTTGGAATGGTACCCAACCAAACCGATAGTCCCACATTCAACCCATGAATGTACAAAGTGGCCATCAAAGGGACACCAACGTTTCTGAAGAAAGGAAAAGAACAAGAATCCCCTTGGGAAGGGTTTTCTTGGTTGGTATCATTGGGGACTTTAGCCATGAAGATATTATGCATAGGTTCTCCCCTTGCGGGGTCTTTCAAGTCCGTATAAGTCTCACACGTTGACTCTGGCAAACCAGTGGTATAAAAACAACACCTATAAAGAGGTGGCTCCACTTTTCTAAGTGAAAGACCAAAAATTCCTCACAACAAGCGGAGTGGGTAGTCTACCACCTTAGTTCAAAGACCCAAAGAAATGACTGACTAACTCACTATGGAAAACTAGGGAGCATAGAGTACACACTAAAATTTTCTAAAGGAAAATCAAGTAGTTGACTATATATTAGGAAGGACAGTTACACCAACCAACACTAGAGAAACTAACCGGTGCAAGTGCAACTCGAACACGAAAGCGGTATACTCTACAAAGTGTGTCCCAACGTCTGCCCTAGGTACCATGGTATACCCCCATAGTTACCTGTGTAAGTCCCTAGAATATGGGCAACTAAGTTTCCAGCTCACAAAAAGTCACCAAGAGGGTACATTCGACAATCAGGTGGACCGAAATGAGCAGGATAACAAGTCTGAAACCTATTGAGGGTATCACGAGCAAGTGGTATGGAATAAAAAAGAGGATCCTGAATGAATTGAAGTTCCATGAAGCTCCATAGGAAAATGTGAGTGATATTATTCCCACGATAGATCCTCAATATGTGTTCCCCACTACATCTAGTCTAGCTTTGGAGGGGTTATCTCTGTTGCCTTTCCTCATGCGACCTCGTGTTATCCCTTGTGTTAAAGGGGGGTCCTGGATAAATTTCAAGACACTAGAATTTAACACTCCCTAACTCAGACTCCAATGTTTGATTTAATGGCCTTGAAGAGTTTCCTCTCCAGCCTAATTCAAGGCCCTAACCCTAAACTAGTTGGTTGACCCTACAAACATAAAACGTCTAATTAATTTTATATTTATCGTTCGTTTTAATGGCTTGATTTACTCAAAAAGGGTGCGATAGTGCAACTTATGTTGTTAAGACTCTTGAGAAAAAAGAAACTTATAAGAACACTGGCAAAGAAGGACCATCTTTCTTATTTTTCTTTTGAATTTCTTTAAAGATGAGAAGAAAACGCAACACTATGCTAATTTCTTTTTCTTTTTTAGATAACAATGCAAATCAAATGAAAAGAAATAAAGAGACCTAACAAACTAAGTTTTTGTTTATTTTCTTCCAATCAAAGAATAAATAACAAAAGATGCTAAAAGAAACTGATGAATGCAACTCATCTATCTTAAAAATCCAAGCTAAACATAAGTTAAAAAAGATAGGAAACACAAGAAACTCCAAAAATACAAGTAAATTGAATTCTAACCCAAGCTATGGTTGTAAAAAACAAAGACTCTTAACTATATCAAGAAACCCTGAGAAGTATAAACCTTAATCAAGAAAGATTTTGGTTGCCTCTTTTTCAAAACAAAACTTTCTTGAACCAGATACGCTATTGTTGCTTCAGCAGCCTGCATATGTACGCAGGTTGTTTACTGAGCATGGCGTGTATGTACATGGGTTGACCCAAAGAAGGGCACGTACACCTATTTACTTCCTTAAAAAGGAAATAAAATAGATAGTATTATAGGGCAGGGAGAACTGGTATGGCACCTGAAGGTGACTAGAATCCCTTAAAAGACTCACAAGACTCAACAGAAACTCGAAAGGAAACAAAGAACCAATCAGACAACCCAAAATCCTCTAAAACCCTAGAGGCTTCCCCAGTATGGTCGCTAGTTCTGCTAGCGTTAAAACCCCCCTATGACTACACCAGGATTCGGAATGTAGGCAGATCAATTAACCATCTGAAAGTCAACTACTTCTCTAACTACCCCAAACATACCAAAACTCATACAAGAAAAAAAAAGATGAGGGTGATCGGGTAACTATACCTCTACTCTACATCTAGTGATGATCCCCTCACACTTGAAAGCTTTGTTGATTGCACGCCTCCTCCCAAGGCTGGCCTACATTCAAATATTGACAAACAGAAAGCTACAAGCATGTTATTTCATATACAAATTAGGTTTAGATGTTAGAATGTCAAAACGTAAAACAATAAAAACATTCAATACACCATGATTTGGGATAGGAAAAGTAATTATTTTATTAATAACTCAATGATTATACCTTTACAACCAAAGCCGACTACTGCTCCATGAACCTGGTCCGGGCTCCTCTTCACCAAGCTCCAAGTGCACCTTTGTATGTCTTCTCCTCTCAGCCTTATGATCTCTTCTTGGGAAGTGAATGGGTTATGATGGAGGAAGAAGGGATAATTGAGGAATGCTGAGGAAATTCTCACAAAAGGGATGCAATAACTTGGGCAAGGAGGGGATGTGAAATGGGAAGGGTTTCACTATTTTTATGTCTAGATGTGGAATGAGATCCCAACACCTCCTTTTATATGACAAAAGGATGGTTGTTTGGTTGGGTGACGGGTTGTAGGTGGTGGATTAGTTGGGAAACTACCCAATACCCCGTAATCTCAATGAATTCCTTGTAAATTTTTATTTTTTGCAACTTTTGCAAGTATACAAGTGTTGTAATAGTGCAGCATGCGTATGTACGCAGGTTGTAGTGGTCTAGCAAGCTTGTGTACGCGGGCAGTATTGGTGTAGGGCACATACATCTTCAAAAAATGGGATTTTTAGAAGAGAAACTCAATAGTGCTTTGGAAAAAAATGTAAATAAGAGGGCCAAAGGCCAAGTATGCATGTGTAGAGCAATTTATGGTTATAACACAAGAAAACAAGTAAGCAATCATAAGACAAAAAATGTTTCTTGGGGTTTTGGTGCAAGTAATTTTTACACTATTGCAAAGGCTAAGATGTAACTTGAAGCTAGAATATTGGATGAAATGATGATGACAAGGCAAAATGAATTCTGAATAGCCATATTTCAAAGCAACTATGAAAAACAGAGAGTTGGCAGCACTAGTTTGGTTTGAAGCATGTAAAATCATGTAGCAAAATAAATCTCTTTATGACTAAAATGGTTTGAAAATTATGGAATTTTGAATATCAAGTAATGGTATCTAGAATATGATTTTTACCCCTTGTTGCATAAAGTTGAACTATCAACCTTCAAGTCTTTAACTTGGCACCAACCATTCTAGGAGACTTTGCAGCACATCTGATTTATGAGTTGACAATATGATTTAGGTGGTTGGATGAATGTCTAAGACCCTTTGGCACTTGTTGGATGAATTTTTTTTATGGTGGCACTTGAGGAAGTTTGAGATAAAAGATTGTAAACCTATCAGCACACCCATGGTCACTGGATGTAACCTGAGCAAGAAGGTTGAATATAAAGAAATTGATATATCTTTGTACATGTCAATGATAGGAAACCTACTTTATGTGACATCTTCAAGGATAGACATAATGTAGGCGGTAGGGATTGTTGGAATAGTCCAAGCTACAACCAAGGAAACACATGTGTAGGTTGTCAAACAAATATTCAGATATTTAAAGGGTAATTTAGACTTTGGACTATGGTATCCAAAAGAAGAAGACTTTATTCTAACAACATATATTGATCTAGATTGGGAGGGTAGTGTTGATGACAAAAAGAGCACAAGTGGAGGATAATTCTTCTTGGGAAATTGTTTAGTGACGTGTCTAAGCAAGAAACAATCGACAATCTCACTATCTATATCATAAGAAGAGTATGTTGCAGTAGCATATTTTTGTACACAAATTATCTTGATTAAACAAAAACTACAAGACATTCAGATAGAATACAAGAAGCCAATTTTGATACTATGCGAAAACACCAACACTATAAGAATTTCAAACAATCCAGTGATGCACTCAAAGACAAAAAATATCTCAATCAAATATCATTTTATGAGGGAACATGTAAATTATAAGATTCTCAATTTGGAGTATGCTTCTACCAAGTAACAAATAGTAGAAATGTTTAAAAAACCCCTACTTCGAGATATATTTGAGTATCTTAGAAAAAATATAGGAGTCATTCCCATTTCTTAGTGAAATCTTCAGCTTAAATTTATTGGGAGCTCAGCATAACCAAAATTTTATGGGGAGAGTACATATGGTTTCATGTTTCCAAGAAAAATGAAGAGTATCGCATTAGGGGGAGCTAAAAAAATAGTGTTGGCTACAATGAAGAAATTACCAAATACATAAACCTTTTTCCATTAATGTAAAAGAGGGAGAGAAATAGGCAGAGGGATACTTCTAAATAGAGGAGACTTCCACGTACTAGTTTAAGAATATGTGTTTCCATCAATGACAAACAGAGAGATTTTTGGAAATTATGTTGTCATTGATCTCAAATAAAGACAGCCTTGGAATATTGTGGTTCCAGGTCCAAGGATCATAAAAGTATCATTATCGTTGATTATGACAACAATATTGTGGTGTCAGGTCCAAGGATCATAAAAGGATCATGATCATTTATCACAAGAGATTGATGGTTAAGATTGAATCATGGATTGTGTTCAGAGTTCAAATCGTGAAAGAAACCACAATGAAGAGAATGAAGGATCATTGAATCGATTGGAGATAAATTGAGGCCAAGTAACAATCAATAGCTAATGGCGAGTTGAATCAGAGTGAAATTAAGGAAGAAAATAGTTGAATTTAATTCATATGCAAGTTGAAGAATGAATATTGAACCTTGTAGGAAAGGATAAACCATGACCATTGTATCAACATCAATAATCAATTGTGACCATCGATTATATTCCTAGACCTACATTCATGTGATAAGAAAGAACGAACGAGATTAGATATCATACATAAATTTATCCATATCGACGTCCAAGGTGTGCCCTCATTCGAAGCTCTAAATAATGGTAAAATACTTTTAGATTCACAGTTATCGAAGGAGGAACATTGACAAAGTAATATATGCTTCAATATAAAGGTATCAAATAATATCGTGTTTATGGCCTTGATTTGCATGTTGAAAGGTATGCCTAGAGTATCCTTTTGTTTGTTAATAATGGAGGGATGATATTCTATATTCATAGAGGCCTATCCATATCGAGGACCAATATCAATTGTCATTCGGAGACCGAAGCAATGGTAAAATAATTATAGAGTCATAGATATTGGAGGAATGTTTATAGAGTAATATGTGCTCTAAAATAAGGGTATCAAAGAATATTTTGTTCCTGACCATTATTTGCATCTTTAAATATTAGGAACATGGACGGTCATCCAATACACATGGAAGGGGTCTAGGTGGAGGACACATCAATACCAACTCAACATAGGGACAATGCATAGAAAGAGGAAAGGATGATGTCACATGATTGGAGGCACCACATCATCCAATACATGTCGAAGGAGTCCACATGGAGGACACATCAATTCAATGCCAGTACCACATTAGATAGACATGTCAAACTTCAGAAAATTGCATGTAACCAAAAAGTGTAACCAAGTGACTGGACCACATGTCATAAACAAACTTGTCCATGTACAAAGGTGACAGAAATTTCCACGATGAAGGAAAATTTCCACCAATATGAATCGTTGATCTATCAGAGCCATAACAAATATGTCTCAATTTTCCATTGAAGTGATACGGTTTGAGTAAAACAATTCACCCTTTTACTTGCACTTCGGAGCAAGGGTATCAAAGAATATTCCTTTGTGATACCGTCATAGGTTATTAATCATTTCCTCTATTTAGAAAATCATTTCTTAGATTTTCTTCATTATTTCTCATTGTTTCTTTTTTTTTTTCAGGGTCATTCCTACCATATTTTCCATCATTCCTTGAACTTCTACATAATTATGGTCTCTTTTATCTGTCTACTCAAGGGGGTCTGACTGATCTTTGTGAGGGATTCCTGAAGGATGGTTTTCTGGTTGATTTATTACATTCTTGAGAGTCCCTTTTTCAGTATTACTGTCTTCTTTCCTTTATTATCCATTATGAGAAGTCGAGTGTTCAATTTCACACTGCTTCTCTGATTGTCTTTTCTTTGGTTCTTTGTCAAATTTTCCTAAGGGATCTAAACCATCTAATGGTATTTTGATAAGATCTACATCAATTGAATTATTTGTGGGCATGGTGTGTCCTTGACCTTGAGTGTTTCTACCTACCTCTCCTTATGTATTCTTCTACGTGTTTGTTGACCCAAAGATCTGCTCTGGGCTCAACATGGTGTTTTACACTTTCATTCCTCCACAAGCATCCCTTTGTGTTATGGTTCCATTTGAAGACAGTTGCGGGGGTCATAGTTACTATGGCCTATGCCCTTCAAAGAGTGTCAGTTGGATACATTTAGAGGGTTTTGAACCCTCCCACACCATAATTCCTCATGTCAATACTATTGAGTTCATATTTCATGAGCTAAGCACGCAGTTTGAAAAAAATTTAACGTTGGCCCCTTTCGCTTGTCATTAAGCGGGTCCCATGAGGACAGGGTCATTTCGCAAAGGATAAGATGAAGTATGGTCACATTTTTGGAAAAAAAATCCTTGCATCTTTTAGGTATCAGGACAATGTTTCCAATGGGATATCCTGAGACCGATTCTGAATCCATATGACCCCCCTACGGAGGACGCAAAGTTAGCGTCACCCGAATGGCCAAAACCAATAGTTGTGACTTCCTGGTCTAATTTTGTTCAAATTTATGTTTTAAAAGGAAAATAAAACCCTGACATGGTGTATTTAATTTTTATACCTTTCCAACATTATATCTTGTGCTTGGTTTTGACCCTCAGTTGGTAAGAATGAGCCTTCGCAAGTTCATGACCAATTTCGGACACCATATTGGTCGCAGTGCTTCAAGGTTTAAACATTGTTGGTAAAGGGTTTTAAATTAGAGATTCAGTGATTACAAGTTGTAATGGACTCAAATACCTTTCCAATGGATCCTCATTTTCCTCATTCTGACCTTAGATGACCCAGTTAGAGTTGTCACAAATTGGTAAATTATTTCGAGAAAAGGGGGGCAACAAGCTCGCGTAGAAGGGTTTCATGACAGATAAAGAAACCATTAATGTCCCCAACACACAAATATATGGCCACCTAGTCAAAACAATCGTCAATACCTTTCCGAAGGTACTTCATTTTCCTTGATTGGATATCGTATGGTGATATGGCATCTTTCACAAGATTAGGTTTCATGTGGGCCCACCAGCAAGTGAGGGATTTTAAGCAACAATTGTTCCTGGTCAAAATTGAGGGATGAGGTGGAATTATTTAAAATTGGTGACTACATATTATCGAAGGGCTTGCCGATAACTTTCCAACAACATGCCATGCGTCCAATTTTGACTTTGTCGCATCTGGCAACCTTTTTGGGGCTAAGTCAATAGCAACAAGGTCAAAGTCAAAGTGAAAGTCAAACTTTGACTTGCACACTTTTCGAGGAATATTAAAAAAATAGTGGGAAACATTATAAAAATCAGAAATTTCAGAAAATCAAGAGGACACACAACCTCCCTCAAGCAATATTTGGGAAATTTGAGTTTTTGAAAAATTACAAAATACAAAACCCTCCCTCTCCCCTCTCTCAAATCATTTTGGCATTTTGGCCAAGGGGAGAGGGAGCTTTGCAACAGGTATTCAATGGAAGAAGGAGGCTTCCTGTAAGAAAGTGCATGTCTACATTAGACATTCATCCATAACCATGCAACAACCTTTGGACACAAAGCCAAGTAAACCCCCATCAATCCCAATTCGAAAGAAACACCTGTTAGTTGTGGTGGATTTTTTTGCATGGAAAATTGTTATTTCTTCCTTCAGAATGATTGTCTTAGTGCTAGTTTAGATTTAAAATTGGTTTTTGGTTCCTATTTAAAATTGGTTGATGGTTCATGTTTGCTGGTTGGTGTGAATTTAGTTATTTTTTTGTGCAAAAATTCTAAGGGGAGGGGATTCGAACCCCTCTATGGCACCAGGCCCAAGCCTCCAAGGCTCCTTTAGAAAATTAATTTTTTTAATGCGGCTAAGTATGCGCCCTATGCATGGCCATTTTCAAGGCTTGGGCTTTGAACTCTAGCCCCCTCTCTTTTCCTCTACTCAGAAATTCCCAGAAATGCCCAGAAATAGCCCATAAATCAAATAGGAAAGGAGGGGGCTTCAACCCAAAACTTTCCTCTCCTAACTATTAAAAAAACCCCAAAACAAAACAATGGAAAAGTAAAATTTTTGAAATTGCGGGTGTTCACCCACCCATACACCACCAGCCCTCGGCCTCCACCCATGCACAACAACACCAGTCCTCCTCTTGTTCATGTGCGTAGTCCAAAAAACCACCACCTGCAACCCTCTACCACCATTCCCTTCCTCCCTCCTCCTCGTCCTTTCCTTCTCCCTTCCCCGCATAGTCACCACCTCCCCCACCTGCGCGTTACTTCCCTCACACTCCTTCCCCCAAGCCCTGCTCCCATCCCCCTCCTCCATGCAATTCCACTTCTTCGTGCATGCACAACCACCTCCTCCCATCTTCCCCCACTCCAACTCTGTGTTGCTCCTCGATTCATACTCCCCATCCAAACTCCCTCCTTCACAAAAATCTCGTCCAACAACCCTTTCATTCTACCACCTATGCATGGCCTCCACCACCTCCTCCACCTCACACCCCTCCCCTCTATCCCTTCGCCATCACGCAACAAATGGTTCCCTCCTCTACGCAGACAACATAACCCTCACCACCTCACCTCCTCCCATATCCCTCCCCGTAGAATCCATTTTGGGGGTTCCTCCCTGGTAGTATGGGAGACCAAGGCCGTCGGGGTAGAGGGTTTAGTTTGGGGTTTAAATCTTATTTTAAATTTAAATTTTATTATATAGTCTGTTTTATATGTATTTAAATTGATTTTTATTTTTTTAAGTTTTATTTTTATTTTTATTATATATATATATATATATATATATATATATATATAATAAAATTATTATTAAAGGTGTATAATGAAATTAAAGAAATTTAAATAAATTTTATTTATATATTTAAAACTATATATTAAAAAATAAATTCCCCCCCCTAATGGTAACTAGAATTGTTAATTACATAACTTCGCCATACGAAGGTCGGGTTTTTCCCATGAATAGTCAAAACGACCAGGGAGAAGTTAAGAATGAATCCATGGAATTTGCCTCCACAAATTCATCTCATAATTTCAGTGGCATGTCCCAGAGCGACAGGGACTCATTATTGACCCAAAAAGCACGTGCCCGAAGGAGGCCAAATTGGGAGCCTCTGAGGCCAAATTGGGCCGAATGAGGAAAATGCATTCCAACTACAAGTATGAAGGCCTATAGAAGCCTATCAATTATGGTGTCCAACCCAGAATTTTTCCCCAATTTCAAATTTTTCCCTGATCAGTCTACCAATCAACTCCTTCTCGCATACCTTTCTAGGGCCATAACTTACTCATCCGGAGTCAGATTTGCGCCAAACGAAGGGCAGCGGAAAGGTATAAAATACAGATACAACATGTGAAAAATAAAAATCTGTTTTGTGGTTGTTTGGTACATGGGAAAAGTCTCTCAATGTTCAGGCCCAAGGGGTCCCCTCACTGAAACAAGCCCAAATCGAGGCCATGCTTCGGCCAGCTCATAGGGAAACTTATAGGTAGCAAAGGGGGGGTATAATCAGATGTGAAAAGTACTTGAACAATAGGCATTCCCTTACATACAACGACCAAATACCAAAGGCCCCTTTCCCTCCTAATAAGCTCTACAATTTCCCCACACCTCGGGGCTTCATCCTGGTGAATTCGACAACCATGGATGGCCTGCAACTATACTAAATCACCTCATCTACAGCTGCAAAATATGGAAGCAATCAAAGACTCTTTGGGATGGCACAAATCCCAACTCAAATGGTGATGTGGCATATTAATTTTTTCATTTTATGAAAAATGATTTTCTGTAATAGTTTGGCCTCGCATAATTTGTTTTTTGGCATGTATACATAGTAATTAAGAGGTCAAATCATATTTGATCTAATCCATTTTGGAAAAGATTTGATTTTTAGGATAAGGTTACATTTTGGTAAGAAGAAAAAAACACTTTAGGGTTGGTCCACTTGTCACTTTTCCAAAAGTGACAAGTGTCTTGTGACCTAACCCTAAGCCTTCACCCCTCCTTTATAAATAAGAGGGTTCGCATTGTAAAAATGGAGGATAAATATTGTAACAAAACTCTGCTGAATTTTTCCAAGACTCTTTCTGTGTGTGATACTTGTTGAATTTTAGTTATTGGATATGTCACGTGTTGGTTAAGGTTGGAGGGGTAGAAGTAAATACCTGTTTTGTTATTAATCTCCTGGAGGGATTCGTTAGCTAGGTGTTTGTTGTTCCTTCCTTGGGTTTAACTTAAATGTGTTCATTTTCTAACATATTTGTTTAACTTGTTTGATGTGTTTTAGATCATATTTTTTGAAGTACTCAGTTGTTTTTAGTCTTAGCTAGTGGTTGGGAGTCCTACGGCCCCTTAGGACAACCCTTAAATAAGCCGCTTAGCTTCTTTTTCATACTTTTTTTCTTCCTTATCTTGGTCATATACATTTCTTTTATGTTTTCCTACTATTAACCTTGTTGTCCCAAATAGGAAAATTGACCATTTTGGTCAATTTCCCCCCATGGGACGACCATCTTATTTGTTTTTTATCTATCTTTTATGTGCAAATTTGTGTTTCATTTACTTCAGTTTTTTCAAATAAAATAGCTAAAACTTCATTGTTTTCCTGCAAGGATACAATCAGATCACCTACTTTGCTTCTCCTAAGCGATTGGGGACCACCTGTTTGAGGAAAACGTGCCAGCATGACAACAAAGAAAAAACATCAAATCATATCGGTAAATATACCCAATCACTCTCATATTCACCTTATATTCACTTGCACTCATTCCAAAAAATTTGGCACACATACCCATGTTGATATGCTTTGTTTGTGTAAATAGTTTGAGTAGTTTACTTGTAAATTTTTGTTTATAAAATATGATTTGTACTTTCGTAGATAACCATCACTATTTCTAAACTCCAATCATTAAACTTCTAATCCCCATACTAGAAATCAGTTGGGGCTTTCATGCAAATGGCCCCCTTGGCACTCGCAAAGAGCCTCAAACCATTCCTTTGGGTTGAATGGTATAATTGTTTATTTGTAAATTAGTTGATTTTGTCATATTTTCATTGTATAATTTTTCATTCACTAATCTACAGGTGGCTTCCCCTAAAGAGTCCATTCAAAAATCAACAAGCTAAATACAATAAAAAAACCGCAAAACACTTGAAAACAAAGCAAGGGTCCACCCCATACACTCAAAACAAAATATATACTATCTAAGTATATAGATACACATATTATTTAGTTGTGACATATATGTCACATACTTATTTTACTTGTTTTTGTATAAAATTTTAGATAAATTTCAAATTCATTGACTAGGAGGCACGCTTGTGAAAAAAAGACATGATCTCGCCATGTGGATGGCCTAGTCCTTTATTTCCAGCAAATTCATTTGTATAGGATACTAAGAGTCAAAGCTAGGGAGACTTCATCATGAGCCCCTCGAAAATTGTCTAGTTAGTATAAATCGAGTGGTCTTTCCTTAGTAACACATGGTCAAGGAGTTGAATAGCTTAGCTTGGCTGGAATACTACTCTTCTTGGGTAAGCTCAGCTAAAGCTCCCTTTAGGGGGGTCCTGGGCCTCTTCCTTTTCACATGTATCCTTCTTCCATCCAAGTGGATTTAAGAGCCCAAAAGAGCTAGTAACAAGAAGTGGATAATCCATTCTTCTCTGAACTACATGGGGCACTCTTCAACCTAACTACCATGGTATACTAAGACTACTCTTCTTATACTAGTTGGCACAGTTCCGGGATGTGTTTTCCTGATCGAGATAACCTTCAAAACAATGTGGTGTCCAAGGCATGTGTTAATAACTAAAAATTCACCAATAAAATACATTTAAAGTCAAAGCTTTTGTTAGTCCACCCTTCATCTATGAACCAAAATTGAATTTCTAAATACTCTCCCAAACATAGTTGTAACATCTTGTAAAAAGGTTTTCCATTTTGTTTTACAACCCCCCTTTTGATTCGGTAATTTTCTAGGATCACTCCATGGGTCACCCCGAGGGGTACAAATCCATTTTGGGCTTATTTCCATGCCTTAAAAGCTTTGGAAAACTTTTTTTTTTCAATTTATAGCCATCTTAAAGGACTTGGTTGTAGCTTTTACTCTCACATTTCACCCTTATTTTTCACTTTTTCACTTAAGGCATCCATTGGTTTAATTGTCCAGAACCCCGGGAAGCCATTCTGGGCCATTTTCCAAGGCTTTGAGTGAACAACTTGTTGTTCTCTTTGTTTAGTTTTCTTTCCTAAAAATCAACGAGCTTATTTTCATCCTATTGTCCATAATTTTCACCCCCTGGCCCATTTTGACCATCCAAGAAGCTGAGGGAGGAAAGCACCCAGGGTGGGTGGTCTTGAGAAAGAATTCTTGTAAGTATTTCACCTCTCTTTTCTCCCCTTCATTACCACCTTAGGCGAAGGACCACCTAAGGTGCGAGTAGTCGTTGCCTCGTGTCGATCTATCAAAGAGCCGATAACTAGCTTCACAGCCGGATAGGTAAAATCTGTCCCGATGGATAGATTTTTCTTATAACACGTCCCTTTTTTAGAGACCATATTGGGGACCTACAAACCTCTTTTGTTTTTCTTGTATCCCAAACTTGTACTGAGAATTGGACCCAAAATCTTTAGGGTCCTTTTCCCACCTGTTGAGAGAATTTTGTGGCAAGTTCTTTCAGTGATCTTTTGGATTTTCTTTGGAACTTGTTATAGTTCAGTTCCCTTGAAATTTTGTTGCGTCTGGGAATCATAAATACCATCAAGTTTTCCTTTCCTCTTACCTTTTCAGTGTCCGATTTTAATTGTTCGAACTCACGTGAGAAGTTATAAATCTTTCATACTTTACCTTCCACTTCGAGAAGAACAAAAAAAAAATCTTTGTTTATAGTTTTGTTAATCAACATCGTGTTAGAAAGAGTAGGATTGTTGGTTTGATACATCTCTTGTACTTAAAGTACTTACTTGATCCCCTTGCGAGATATAAGGGAGGAAATATCCTAAGACGAGGGAAATAGTGTCCCCCATGAACACAAGAAGTCAAAGTTCATGGAAGAAAACAAGTAGTGAGACACATACACCTGGGAAACTAGGGAAACTTGTTACACCTGTCGTATGAGCTAAGTCACCCTCTTCCTCTTTTCCTATTCAAAGCCCCCTAATAAATCAAGCTTTAGTCAATCCAACAATAGTTACTAATCCTTAGGTTGTTCCTCTCATCGTTCCAACAACTGTTGTTGTTCCTCCCATAGTTATTCTGATGGAAATT
The DNA here is from genome assembly GCA_009831015.1 of Picea engelmannii. NCBI lineage: Eukaryota > Viridiplantae > Streptophyta > Pinopsida > Pinales > Pinaceae > Picea > Picea engelmannii. The sequence goes on from ML803383.1 coordinate 88,818, forward strand.
CCCTGGCAACCTGGGACTCCTTTGAGGTTGACCTGACCTCTTCATGATATACTTGCAGATGCCCCAAACAGGATTCTTAAGTTCCGTGGAATTGGTACATTGAATTCTGAGGAACATATACAAAACTTCTATGATGAATTATCACTTATGGACATAACAATTCCTTATGTCATCATTAGAATTTTTTTAAGAACCTTTGAGGGTGAAGCACCGAGATGGTATTGCTTACTTCCCAATGATAGTATCCCAAATTAGGACACTATGGTCCAAGAATTCAAGAAGAATTTCCAAGGGGCGGATGATGTAGATTCTCTACTCAGGGATTTCACAACCATCTCCATCCATGAGGGGGATAAAATTCAAAACTTTAATCAATGCTTTACCTCAACCTTGAATAGGATACCAACTGCTTCCCAAACATCTGGGAATAATTTGTTCCATTACTACATGACCACTATGAATACGAATGTAAATTATATATTTAAATATAAATCAATACAAACTTTAGATGCGGCCAATCCTAGCGCCCTGGAAATTGAGAGAAACATGGAGGAATCTGGTATGATTCCCCCACCTTTAGCGCATCCTTGTTTTGACGGGAGGCCTAAGAATGAGGTACCTCGAAATGAGGGTCCTCGATATGAACCCCGACCTGCCAAAACTTCGAGGATTGAAGAAAGGGAAAGTTCTGAAACACTCAAGTTGTTAATGAACGTAAACAACCAAATAATTTCCCTTAATCGAAAGGTGAATGAATTGTAGTTTACTGCTCCTGTGAGGCCAAGACCTCCTTTTCCTCCTACTCCCCTTCCTAGGAAACATTCTGCTAAAGTGGATTGGTTCCACTTTTGCAAAGACTTCCATGATCCCGAGTATTGTTACTCATATACACGTCACCTGGAATTGTCTAAAACTGGAAAATCCCATTTACCTCCAGTGAAAAACAAGCTTTCTTCTACTTGCCAAAATGACCAAGTTAACATGGAAGACTATATTCCATGCGATGATGAGCCTCTTGCTTTCGAAATCTTTGTTGTAGAAACTAGGAATCAGGCCCCTAAGACCACTCTGCAAGGGGTGGAAGGGACCAAAATTGATCCCAAGGACAATGAAAAAGGAAAACTTCTCGCGAATGGTAGATTACCTTCTCCTCCAACAAATAGGGTTCTATGGACTCCAAAAAAGGTAAATTTGCCTAATAATCCACCACCCTACTTCCCAATACCGGTACCTTGCAACGTTGTTGAAGATATAGTGAAGGTTCCCGCCCACATGACATTATTAGATGCTCTTAGAACACCTGCTCAGTTTGAAAACCTTTCACGTGTTCTACAAGCACCTCCTACTCCATGAATGGAACAGAGAGTTCCTCTTTCCAAAGAGTCTTATTCTCAACCTAAGGAAGCATATGATGTTATTTATTTAGACCCTCGAGTTCATCCTTTCTATATCTCAGTTTTGATTTCTGATTTTGTGCTCCATAATTGTGTCACTGACATAGGAGCGAGGCACAATGTCATGCCCCTTTGATTCATGAGGAGACTGGGTCTTGAATTCACAGGCACATGTAAATATTTGTTAGCTTTGGATTCAAGGACTGTAGAAACCATTGGTTACATCAAGGACTTATCCATTACTTTCAACCAAGCTACAGATGTGAGAATGCTCATAAACATGATCATAGCAGATATACCTGTATCATATGGCATGCTTTTCGGGAGAGAGTGGTCCACCAAATTCAAAAAGGGTCGTTACTTCATGGAAGGAACCCACTTCACCTTTCCTCATAAAGGTGTTGAAGTTGTCATTAAGAGGTAACCAAAATACCGAGAGCAGGTTGTACCTGCTTCCTACAATACAAAAAATGTGTCTTTTCAAGATACATGGATGTGTATGTACACTGTGTTATCTGAGGAAGATGCACATGTCCCTCCTTCTGATTTGGAATAAATGGTGTGGAGTATGGATTTTGACGATGCTAAATCCAAGCACGGATTTGGGGCTAGGGTACTTTTGTGTGATTCCTAGGGGAAGGAAATCTGTTTCTCTTTTCAATTAGAATTCCCTAACAATAATAATATGGTTGAATATGAAGCATTAGTTCAAGGCCTCCAAAAGGAATTAGACTTAGAAATTCACCATTTGTTGGTTAGCGGGGATTCTGAATTGGTTGTGAATCAAATTAGAGATAAATATGAAGTTCATAATCCACGCCTCAAGCAATACCACCGAAAGGCTAAGGGACTTATTGAGAATTTATTATCTTTCAACATTCAAGTTGTACGTAGGGCCGCAAACCACGTAGTTGATACTTTGGACTTGGTTGGTTCTTTCTTCACTTCGGATTTCCTAAGGTCTATCGAAGATATAAAAGTCCAAATTTTACATAGACCTGTGTTACCATATAATGTTGACTCTTGGAAATTTTTTGATACTGACGAACAAATCTGTAGATTCCTTCAAAACAAGGAGGAATTTGAAGATTTACATAGAGCCATGCGTTGGAAGAGGAAACTAGGGACATATTCCAATTGAAGACAAATAAGATTCCCCCTGGTTTGTCCTTACTAGAATCCATGTTTGATTCCAATGATGCCACTACTTTTGCACCTTGTATTGATAGTGAATATGTTAGGAAGGTGCAAGAAGCCATCCCTATAAACCTAGGAATTGATAAAGATCCAAAATTGGTTTATATAGGGTCACATTTTTCTCCTTATGAGATCACTCAATTCACATAACTCTTGATAGAGCTCAAGGATGTTTTTTCTTGGTCCTTTGAAGATCTCAAGGCTTTTGATATGTAGGAGATAATCCATTCCATACCCATAATCCACGATTCAAAACCTTATGGGAAGAGACAAAGAAAGAACAACCCTGATTTTGAACAAACAATTAAAGTTGAATTAAACAAGATGGAAGCATCTGGTCTCATATACCATGTTCGTTACTCACAATGGATATCTAATTTGGTTCCCTTTAGGAAGAAAACTGGTGATATTCATTTGTGTGTCGACTTTAGACATTTGAGTAGGTTGTCCCTAAAAGACAACTACCCCATCCCACCAATGGACAAGATCCTCCAACAAGTCTTTGGGGCTCAAATGATGTCTCTTTTATATGGTTTCTCAGGTTGCAATAACATAGCTCTCGAGCCTTCTAACAGTCACAAAACCACCCTCACTACCTGTTGGGGCATATATGCATATAACAAGATTCCTTTTGAATTGATTAATGTTGGAAACACCTTTCAACGTGCCATGGCCATTTCTTTCAAAGGCTTATTTGGTAAGATGATTTTTTTCTACTTCGATGACCTCACAGTGTTTTCCAAAGAACGAAGTAATCATTTTGATCACCTCGAGTAGGTTTTTCTTAGATGTCATAAGTTTGTCATATATTTAAATCCTAAGAAGACCATTTTCGGTGTTATGGAGGGAAAACTTTTGGGTCACATCCTCTCTCGAGAAGGTGTCAAAGTTGATCCCGAGAGAGTGGTATCAATAAAAAATATGCCCTTACCTACTAATAAAAAAAAATGCAATATTTCTTTGGAAAGATAAAATTCTTGAGATGCTTCATTCCTAATTTTTCTCAAGTAGTCAAACCTCTAAATCAACTAATGAAGGACATTCAGTTCAAATGGGACCCCCCTACCCGTCATTATTTTGAATCCATTAAGAAATGCATTGCTTATTCCCCTCTGTTAATCATTCCTAATCCCTCTAAAGAATTTGTCATGTACATAAATTCATTAGTGGAGACAATCTATCCAATCTTGTTGCAAAAGATCACAAGGAAAATATTAGGCTGATCACCTTTGTGTGCCAAAATTTGAAGACACACCAACTGAAATATTATACACTGGAGAAACATGGTTATTCTTTGTTTAAATAATTGGAGAAATTCTGACATTACATCCAAGTCCACAAAGTTCAGGTTTTTATGCCTACATCTCTCTTAGTCACTGCCTTGAATCAAACCAAATTGCATAGTAAGTGGTCCAAATGGATCATGCACATCCAAGAATATGACTTGGACATTAAACCAACGAAAATCATAATGGGGACGGGTCTATATGAATTGCTAACCCAATCCCACCCCTCGGTCATAGTTGAACCACCTCAAGTAGATGACTTGACTACTTTCGAAGAACTGGTTAATGAAACTGAGTTAAACTCACAACCATGGTATGGGCCTATCATATATTTTTTGATCAATGGTGTTTTCCCACTGGACATGGATACTAAATCCAAATGAACACTGCGTTTACAAGTTGTTTAGTATGTTTTACAAGACTAAATACTTTACTGAAGAAACCTTGATGGGGTTTTTTCATGATGCTTGACTCCTGATCAATCCCAAATGGCACTTGAACAATGACATTCAGAGGTTTGTGGAGGTCACTTTTCAGCCAAAACCACTACAACAAAATTTTACATGTAGGTTACTTTTATCCTTCACTCCACCAAGATTCCCATTTACTGGTTCGAAAATGTGAATCTTGCCAATGCTTAACTCGGAAGAAAAAGTTAGCTTCCTTAATTCTTAGGCCTATTGAAGTTCAAGTCCCTTTCACAAGATGGGGCATGGAATTTATTGGGCCCGTTTCACCAACTTCCAGCGTTGGTATCATATTCATCTTAACAACTACAAACTACTTTACAAAGTGGGTTGAAGCAATTCTTCTTAGGAAGGCTACAAGTCAACAGGTGGTAGAATTCGTTGAGCGTAACATTTTATCCCATTTTGGGACCCCTACTGAGATATTAACTGATAATGGATCAGATTTCATGTCTGATGTCATGCTCCACCTTGGTGTTATATATGGCATCCAACTTTTTCG